>CM072674.1:942586-955086 GCA_036884735.1 Huso huso | reverse complement strand
ACTGTCACTGTTCATCTAACCCTAACCTAACCCTAACCCTACTGCACTGTCACTGTTCATCTAACCCTAACCCCCTAACCCTACTGCACTGTCACTGTTCAACCCTACTGCACTCACTGTTTGTTAACTAACCCTAACCCTACTGCACTGTCACTGTTCATCTAACCCTAACCCTACTGCACTGTCACTGTTCATCTAACCCTAACCCTAACCCTACTGCACTGTCACTGTTCATCTAACCCTAACCCTAACCTTAACCCTACTGCACTGTCACTGTTCATCTAACCCTAACCCTAACCCTACTGCACTGTCACTGTTCATCTAACCCTAACCCTAAACCCTACTGCACTGTCACTGTTCATCTAACCCTAACCTTAACCCTAACCCTAACCCTAACCCTAACCCTACTGCACTGTCACTGTTCATCTAACCCTAACCCTAACCCTAACCCTAACTTAACAATCCCTAACCCTATTGCACTAACTATTTTAATTCTAACCTTAACCTTAACCCTACTGCACTGTCACTGTTCATCTAACCCTAACCCTAACCCTAACCCTACTGCACTGTCACTGTTCATCTAACCCTAACCCTAACCCCCTAACCCTAACCCTAACCCTAACCCTAACCCTACTGCACTGTCACTGTTCATCTAACCCTAACCCTAACCCTACTGCACTGTCACTGTTCATCTAACCCTAACCCTAACCCTACTGCACTGTCACTGTTCATCTAACCCTAACCCTAACCCTACTGCACTGTCACTTACCCTAACCTTAACCCTACTGCACTGTCACTGTTCATCTAACCCTAACCCTAACCCTACTGCACTGTCACTGTTCATTGGTTTTAACCCTAACCCTAACCCTACTGTACTGTCACTGTTCATCTTTTCATCCTAACCCCTAACCCTAACCCTACTGCACTGTCACTGTTCATTAACCCTAACCCTTACTGCCCTAACCCTAACCCTAACCCTAACCCTACTGCACTGTCACTGTTCATCTTAACCCCTAACTAACCCTACTGCACTGTCACTGTTCATCTAATCTTAACCCCAACCCTAACCTTACTGCCCTTCACTGTTTAACCTAACTGTCACTGTTCATCTAACCCTAACCCTACTGCACTGTCACTGTTCATCTGGTTTTAACCCCTAACCCTACTGCACTGTCACTGTTCATCTAACCTAACCCTAACCCTACTGCACTGTCACTGTTCATCTAACCCTAACCCTAACCCTAACTGCACTGTCACTGTTCATCTAACCCTAAAACTTAACCCTACTGCACTGTCACTGTTCATTTAACCTCAACCCTAATTTTGCACTGTCACTGTTCATCTAACCCCAACCTAAACCCCCTAACCCTACTGCACTGTCACTGTTCATCTGGTCTTAACCCTAACCCTAACCCTACTGCACTGTCACTGTTCATCTGATCTTAATCCTAACCCTAACCCTAACCCTTCTGCACTGTCACTGTTCATCTGGTCTTGTCTAGCTCAGCACAGTATGGAACCTCATCCATTACCATTGAGCACTCAGTAGTGCTAAAAGAAACTTTATAAACTCAATGACAAGCATTCGACTAGAAGTCTGGCTCAATGTCTTCACCTTTGTTACTGAATTCATTACGTTTCGTTGAGTATTTGTGAACAGCGTGGGATCTCATAGCAGGGGAGCTGGGGGTTACAGGCAGCCCTGCTGGTTTAGAGGGTAGGGGTATGGCTCAAGGGGTGAGGGGTGTACCTGGGTTCATGGAAGCCCTGGTAGGAGAAGTGCTGCAGCAGCTTCCAGGTGCACGAGTAATGCAGCAGGACGCCCTCTCCTGGCTGGTCGGGGGCCCTGCAGGTGCTCACGATGCTACGGCTGCCCAGACGAAGGGTGAACTGCAGGTACCTGGAGTGAGTGAGAGAGTGAGAGAGTGAGAGAGTGAAAGAGTGAGAGAGTCCTGAGGACACAGGCTGCCTGGAGTGAGTGAGAGAGTGAGAGAGTCCTGAGGACACAGGCTGCCTGGGTGGTGAGAGAGGAGAGAGTCCTGAGCAGGACACAGGCTGCCTGGAGTGAGTGAGAGTGAGAGAGTCCTGAGGACACAGGCTGCCTGGAGTGAGTGAGAGTGAGAGTCCTGAGGACACAAGCTGACTGGAGTGAGTGAGAGTGAGAGTCCTGAGGACACAGGCTGCTTGGAGTGAGTGAGAGAGTGAGAGAGTCCTGAGGACACAGGCTGCCTGGAGTGAGTGAGAGAGTGAGAGAGTCCTGAGGACACAGGCTGCCTGGAGTGAGTGAGAGAGTGAGAGAGTCCTGAGGACACAGGCTGCCTGGAGTGAGTGAGAGTGAGAGTCCTGAGGACACAAGCTGACTGGAGTGAGTGAGAGTGAGAGTCCTGAGGACACAGGCTGCTTGGAGTGAGTGAGAGAGTGAGAGAGTCCTGAGGACACAGGCTGCCTGGCTCCAACCCCTTCAACCCCAGTGGCACTGCACACTCCCTCAGTCTTATACTGGAACTGAACTGAACTCCTGCAGAGCCTCTGTTTAAAACCTGCTCACATTTCACAGCCCGGGGCAAACCGACCTCCAGCATCTCTTCCATTTCAAACCCAGCTTGGATCTTCTTGTAACGCGGAGCTAAGAGAAGATTTCCCCTGCCCCCTGTCTCAGGATGCATAATATATATCCAAGCATGTTAAAGAATGCACAAAGAAACAACCACACATCATGACCCATCCGTGTAGATAATGCTCTACATATTTAATATGACTTGAATCGGATGAATTCTAAACTGGAGCAGGAAATCGACTGGTTGCACACTTTCCACTGAAATGCTGTTTATCTAAACCATTTGCCCACCGCTGTGGCTTCCTCTGCTTCGGCTATGCAATATTTATATTTTAATATTTCAACGCTATTCTGTTGAGTTTTTTTGTTTTAAAAAATCCCTTGAATTGAGAAGCTTAAGAAAAGGCTAATTGTTGCATCACTGTGTACTTGCATACTCTGGGCCTGTATGAGCCTCCTCAATCAATGACCCAGTAATGCGTGTCTATTGGGTGTGATGTGTGGGATCTCTCGGTGCTATTCGGGAGTCTTTGTGCCCCAGTAATGCGTGTCTATTGGGTGTGATGTGTGGGATCTCTCAGTGCTATTCTGGAGTCTTTGTGCCCCAGTAATGCGTGTCTATTGGGTGTGATGTGAGGGATCTCTCGGTGCTATTCTGGAGTCTTTGTGCCCCAGTAATGCGTGTCTATTGGGTGTGATGTGAGGGATCTCTCGGTGCTATTCTGGAGTCTTTGTGCCCCAATGTGCGTGTCTATTGGGTGTGATGTGTGGGATCTCTCGGTGCTATTCTGGAGTCTTTGTGCCCCAGTAATGCGTGTCTATTGGGTGTGATGTGAGGGATCTCTTGGTGCTATTCTGGAGTCTTTGTGCCGCAGTCTTGCATGTTGGAAGCTCGTTCTCCCCAGGCCACTGTGTTCCTCTAATCCTCTCATCAATCACAAGCAGCAGATTGGATCACCTCAGCACCTTCACTGCCATCACTAATTTATTTTTCCTTTATTGTTTCTAATCAAATATTGTCTCTACAGGCACCATCAATCTCAAAACCGTGACATAAATTACAGAAGGAGAAAAGAAGAGGAAGAATGAGAAGAGGAAGAAGAAGAAACAGGAGAAGAAGAAGAAGCAGGAGAAGGAGAAGAGGGAAAAAAGAAGAAGAAGAAGAAGAAGAAGAAGAAGAAGGAGGAGGAGGAGTAAACACATTCATTAAAGTGCCGCCGGAGTGACTTCCTGAATGAAACAATAAGACAATCAATCACAGGCCCTGTCTACACAAACCGGCTTGTTCCAGGATGCTGATTTGGGTTTTATTTCCGTTGTTCTCTCAATGACAGGCAGGTAAAGCACAACGCATCCTGACTGCTGCTAATACGCTGCAGTGGGCAAATAACTAAAGCAACACTTTGAGAGTCCTGAACAAATTGCTGTGTTTGAGCTGGAACACACAGCCAGCTCCCCCGACAGCCTCCGCACGCCACACGCTGCTCTTTCTCCTCTCTCTCTCTCTCTCTCTCTTATACACTGTCCTGGCTCTGCACCAGCCCTCCCAGGGAAGACAAAACTGCCAGACCCCCGTCCTGTCCCGTCCCGTCCCAAATTACAGGGCTGCTTCAAACTCTTTAAAATTCAAGTTCTTGTCATCATTTTATTGAATAGTTTTAAACAGGTGAGGGACACTGGCTGTAGCCAGGCTTGGTGTTCCTGCTGGGGTCTGCACCTCCAGACTGATCTAAACAGTGAAAACATCAGCCAATGTTGACTTTTACACAAGCACTATCTCTAGTCTACACTAATACATTACACAACAGAGGAGCTGCTGTTGGTCTGCCCGTCCAGCAGGGGTTGCCGTGGCGCTGTGGTGTACCTGGCCTGCGTGCTGTCCAGGAAGGAGGTGACGAGGTGGCGCCGGCTGTCCTTGTTGAAGACCAGGGACTTCCCGCTGGCCAGCACCCCGCAGCCAAAGCTGACCTCGGCCCCGCGGATGGACTGGAAGTTGTGGTAGGAGGAGAGGCGCTGGGTGAGGAAGCTCTCCGAGATGAATGCTGGGTACGTCTGGGAGGCCATTTCACAGGCCGGGCCAGAGAAACCGGGTCACACCTGAGACACACAAGCACAACACTGCTGTTACCCACACACACAGGAGCAAGGCTAACACAGACTCACTGTGTCACACACAAGCAAGGCTAACACAGACTCACTGTGTCACACACAGGAGCAAGGCTAACACAGACTCACTGTGTCACACACAGGAGCAAGGCTAACACAGACTCACTGTGTCACACACAGGAGCAAGGCTAACACAGACTCACTGTGTCACACACAGGAGCAAGGCTAACACAGACACTGTGTCACACACAGGAGCAAGGCTAACACAGACTCCCCTGTGTCACACACAGGACAAGGCTAACACAGACTCCCTGTGTCACACACAGGAGCAAAGGCTAACACAGACTCACTGTGTCACACACAGGAACAAGGCTAACACAGACCCACTGTGTCACACACAGGAGCAAGGCTAACACAGACTCACTGTGTCACACACAGGAGCAAGGCTAACACAGACTCACTGTGGAGGAGCAAGGCTAACACAGACTCACTGTGTCACACACAGGAGCAAGGCTAACACAGACTCACTGTGTCACACACAGGAGCAAGGCTAACACAGACTCACTGTGTCACACACAGGAGCAAGGCTAACACAGACTCACTGTGGAGGAGCAAGGCTAACACAGACTCACTGTGTCACACACAGGAGCAAGGCTAACACAGACTCACTGTGTCACACACAGGAGCAAGGCTAACACAGACTCACTGCGTCACACACAGGAGCAAGGCTAACACAAACTCACTGTATCACACACAGGAGCAAGGCTAACACAGACTCACTGTGTCACACACAGGAGCAAGGCTAACACAGACTCATTGTGTCACACAGGAACAAGGCTAACACAGACTCACTGTGTCACACACAGGAACAAGACTAACACAGACTCACTGTGTCACACACAGGAGCAAGGCTAACACAGACTCACTGTGGAGGAGCAAGGCTAACACAGACTCACTGTGTCACACACAGGAACAAGGCTAACACAGACTCACTGTGTCAAGGCACACACAGACTCAAGGCTAACACAGACTCACTGTGTCACACACAGGAGCAAGGCTAACACAGACTCACTGCGTCACACACAGGAGCAAGGCTAACACAGACTCACTGTGTCACACACCACTGTGTCACACACAGGAGCAAGGCTAACACAGACTCACTGTGTCACACACAGGAGCAAGGCTAACACAGACTCACTGTGTCACACACAGGAGCAAGGCTAACACAGACCCCTGTGTCACACACAGGAGCAAGGCTAACACAGACTCACTGTGTCACACACAGGAACAAGGCTAACACAGACTCACTGTGTCACACACAGGAGCAAGGCTAACACAGACTCACTGTGGAGGAGCAAGGCTAACACAGACTCACTGTGTCACACACAGGAGCAAGGCTAACACAGACTCACTGTGTCACACACAGGAGCAAGGCTAACACAGACTCACTGTGTCACACACAGGAGCAAGGCTAACACAGACTCACTGTGTCACACACAGGAGCAAGGCTAACACAGACTCACTGTGGAGGAGCAAGGCTAACACAGACTCACTGTGTCACACACAGGAGCAAGGCTAACACAGACTCACTGTGTCACACACAGGAACAAGGCTAACACAGACTCACTGTGTCACACACAGGAGCAAGGCTAACACAGACTCACTGTGTCATGTCACACACAGGAGCAAGGCTAACACAGACTCACTGTGGAGGAGCAAGGCTAACACAGACTCACTGTGTGACACAGGAGCAAGGCTAACACAGACTCACTGTGTCACACACAGGAGCAAGGCTAACACAGACTCACTGTGTCACACACAGGAGCAAGGCTAACACAGACTCACTGTGGAGGAGCAAGGCTAACACAGACTCACTGTGTCACACACAGGAGCAAGGCTAACACAGACTCACTGTGTCACACACAGGAGCAAGGCTAACACAGACTCACTGCGTCACACACAGGAGCAAGGCTAACACAGACTCAATGTGTCACACACAGGAGCAAGGCTAACACAGACTCACTGTGGAGGAGCAAGGCTAACACAGACTCACTGTGTCACACACAGGAGCAAGGCTAACACAGACTCACTGTGTCACACACAGGAGCAAGGCTAACACAGACTCACTGTGTCACACACAGGAGCAAGGCTAACACAGACTCACTGTGTCACACACAGGAGCAAGGCTAACACAGACTCACTGTGTCACACACAGGAGCAAGGCTAACACAGACTCACTGTGTCACACACAGGAGCAAGGCTAACACAGACTCACTGTGTCACACACAGGAGCAAGGCTAACACAGTCGCTTGCAACAATAAGCCTTCTTACTTGCAGCCGTTCCTGGTGCACTGGCCATGGCCGGAGCAGAACTTGAGACAGGAGGGTCCGACGTAGACTGGAAGAGAAGAAGAGAAGGACACTGTCAGGGCAGGCTTGGGTGGAGAGTTGACCTGGGACAGGCTGGGGCAGCCCTGGAGGCTGAGCTGCCTGTCTGTCTGTCGTGCAGGTACAGCACCCATTAAAGGTGAAGGACTGACAACCACAGCACAGTAACACAATATATATATATATATATATATATATATATATATATATATATCAAACAATAATTCAGTAACACACAAGATCTTTCGTTATCTTATTTTCATTTCCAGTTCAGTTCCCCACATGTATTGATGGCCCTCTGGTTATGTCTACTGCGTCTATCTCTTATTATATTACTTGTATTGTAACACTTGAAATGTATTTGCTTACGATTGTAAGTCGCCCTGGATAAGGGCGTCTGCTAAGAAATAAATAATAATAATAATAATAATGTCATACAGGTTCCCTTCTCCCTGCCTCACTGGTATCAATAACTCCCATGTTGCTGTCCCCTATCCCACATGTCCTTATTGCTGGATCCCCTTCTCTCTTATCCCTCTCCAACTGTTATCAATATCCTGCATGTTCACAATGCTGGTGCCCCCTCCTAAATTCTGGTCCCTTTTCTCTCCCTCTCCATTCTCAATATCCTGCATGTTCCCTGTGCTGGTCTCTCCCCATAGCCCTCTCTGCATGCAGGAGCCCCATTCTCCTCTCTCCCTCTCTCACCGTTATCGACGGCCCACATGTTCCCTGTGCTGGTCTCTCCCCATAGCCCCCTCTGCATGCAGGAGCCCCATTCTCCTCTCTTCCTCTCTCAGCTTAAGCAACCACCCACATGTTCCCTGTGCTGGTCTCTCCCCATAGCCCTCTCTGCATGCAGGAGCCCCATTCTCCTCTGTCTCTCACCGCTGTCGGCGGCCCATGTTCCTGTGCTGGTCTCTCCCTATAGCCCTCTCTGCATGCAGGAGCCCCATTCTCCTCCACCTGCAGCTTAATGACGGCCCACATGTTCCTGTGCTGGTCTCTTCCATAGCCCTCTCTGCATGGGAACCCCATTCTCCTCTCTCAATCCTTGAGCCCACATGTTTGGGGTTCTGGTCTCTCCAAATAGCCCTCTCTGCATGCAAAATGCCCCATTCTCCTCTCCTCTCTCACTGTTATCGGCGGCCCACATGTTCCCAGCCCCGTAGCCTGTCTGTCTCAAATTGAAGCGTGTGCTGCTGGTCAGTGCGGAGTTTGGCAGGGGGATTGTTATCCGGCTCCACCTGTAGGGGGCGACAGACAGAGACACGTTGAACACAGAACTCTGATGCAGAGCTGGCCTTGCACTCTGATCTAGCCTCTTACATGCTGTAGTAACATTGTGTGTGATCTCCTCTTACATGCTGTAATTGCACTGTGCTAGCCTCTTATGCTGCAGTAACGCTGTGTGATCTAGCCAGCCATGCTGCAGTAACGCTGTGTGATCTAGCCTCTTACATGCTGTAGTAACCCTGTGTGAGCTAGCCTCTTACATGCTGTAGTAACCCTGTGTGAGCTAGCCTCTTACATGCTGTAGTAACCCTGTGTGATCTAGCCTCTCACATGCTGCAGTAACGCTGTGTGATCTAGCCTCTTACATGCTGTAGTAACACTGTGTGATCTAGCCTCTTACATGCTGCAGTAACCCTGTGTGATCTAGCCTCTTACATGCTGCAGTAACCCTGTGTGATCTAGCCTCTTACATGCTGTAGTAACACTGTGTGATCTAGCCTCTTACATGCTGTAGTAACACTGTGTGATCTAGCCTCTTACATGCTGTAGTAACACTGTGTGATCTAGCCTCTTACATGCTGTAGTAACGCTGTGTGATCTAGCCTCTTACATGCTGTAGTAACACTGTGTGATCTAGCCTCTTACATGCTGCAGTAACCCTGTGTGATCTAGCCTCTTACATGCTGCAGTAACGCTGTGTGATCTAGCCTCTTACATGCTGTAGTAACACTGTGTGATCTAGCCTCTTACATGCTGTAGTAACACTGTGTGATCTAGCCTCTTACATGCTGCAGTAACGCTGTGTGAGCTAGCCTCTTACATGCTGCAGTAACACTGTGTGATCTAGCCTCTTACATGCTGTAGTAACCCTGTGTGATCTAGCCTCTTACATGCTGTAGTAACCCTGTGTGATCTAGCCTCTTACATGCTGCAGTAACCCTGTGTGATCTAGCCTCTTACATGCTGCAGTAACCCTGTGTGATTATTATGCAGTTATTATTATTTATTTAAGTAACCCTGGTGATTTATCCATTATTTATTTCTTACAATTGTTACAAGATATCACATTATTTTTTACATACAATTACATTATTTTTTACACATTATTTTTTACATACAATTACCCATTTATACGGTTGGGTTTTTACTGGAGCAATCTAGGTAAAGTACCTTGCTCAAGGGTACAGCAGCAGTGTCCCCAACCAGGGATTGAACCCACGACCCTCCGGTCAAGAGTCCAGAGCCCTAACCACTACTCCACACTGCTGCCCAGTGTGATCTAGCCTCTTACATGCTGTGATCTAGCCTCTTACATGCTGTAGTAACACTGTGTGAGCTAGCCTCTTACCCGCTGTAGTTGTCAGAGGAGTAGACGGTGCTGTGCGGGAGGTGGGGCCCCGAGCAGAGTTCCGGCAGACACTCTGTGTGCAGCAGAGACCACGACCGCCCGTGATTGGTGGAGAACTCCAGATTGACGCTGACCCCAGAAGGGAGAGAGAGAAAGGAATTAGATCCTGGCCTGGTTAGAAAGCAGGGGTTGTGACATTAGGCTAACTTCTTAGCTAAAACTACATCTGTTTATTGGATTAAAGACTTCATTGTCATCACTCTGGCTGAGAAAGATAAATGACTGCCCCTGCTCCAGTGTCCAGGCCAGTCAGAGAGTGCCGCTGGGAGATGGAGAGCTGCGCGGAGGGTACCTGTTAGACGGCTGGTAGGAGCCGCAGCCCAGGTTGATGGAGAACTGGATCATGTGTGTCTGGGAGGCGGGCAGCACTGGCAGCAGGTGCAGGTAGTCGATGGCCCAGACGTTGCGGTTCAGCCCGGCGTGGACTCGCTGCTCCAGACAGAACTGTGTGGCCAGAGTCTGCAGCTCTGGGGGGATCGCGACCGAGACCACGGAGGGGTTCTGAGAGAGAGGGGGGGTAAGGTCAGTGATTCATTTGTGCACTTACACCCCAGAGGACACACAACAGCCTTCACTGTCTTTTAACCCCATGGATCTCATATCCTGCACTAACACCCCAAGGACACACAACAGCCTTCTTTTAACCCCATGGATCTCATATCATTGATTGCCCTCAACCCTGCTCTGAGTCTGATTGTCTGCTGCTCATCCCTGATAGTCTGTAGTGCACTGGACAGGTAGAACAGGGATCCACCACGAACAGGCAGCTTGCAGCTGACAATCAGGCTCTTCAAGCAGAAGCCCCAGTGCCTTGGCCCCAGGTTGGGTTCTGCAATGGAGTCCCATCTGCTCTGCTTCTGAGATTCTCCGTCGGGACCTCTGAACGCCACATCCCGTCGGGAGAACATTCAATAACAGCTTACATTTCAAGACACCAAAAAGCAAAACATTAAGCATTAAGGTGCCAGAGGTATATGGATATGCTTATGCTTTTATGCATAAGTACAATTTTTAAATGAGGCAGATTTGTCATATTGTGTATTTTAAGGGTCAACAGAATACCATGAATAAGTCAAATTGTTAGTGACCTAAACTCCAGGCCAATATGTGACAATATCACAAAACACACACGCAATATGTGACAATATTACAATGCAGACACACAATATGTGACAATATTACAAAACACACAAGCAAAATGTGACAATATTACAATGCAGACACACAATATGTGACAATATCACAACGCACACACGCAATATGTGACAATATCACAATGCAGACAGAACATGGATTCAAACTCAGTCCAACACCTCAAAAGCTGCCTCAACATTTTGGGAAATCATTTCGTCCAGTGATTTGATATTTCTCTGAACAGCTTGTTAATCGGCGCCAAAGCAAACAGCGGGATACCAGCTCACTAAGCCGGGAGTACACAGATTAGCAGAGTCTGTGGGAGAGCTATAGTGATAAACAAACATCTCACCAAAGTGCAATATATTGACACATGCTGCAAAACACACCAGAACCTGGACTGCCCTTAAGTTCAACACAGATGATGACTGCATCACTGTCCCGTCACTGAACAAGGTCGGGACTGGCAATGAGACGACTGCATCACTGTCCGTCACTGAACAAGGTCAGGACTAGCCTTGAGACGACTGCATCACTGTCCTGTCACTGAACAAGGTCAGGACTGCCCTTGAGTTCAACATGAGGCGACTGCATCACTGTCCTGTCACTGAACAAGGTCGGGACTGGCAATGAGACGACTGCATCACTGTCCGTCACTGAACAACACAGGACTGCAATGAGACGACTGCATCACTGTCCCGTCACTGAACAAGGTCAGACTAGCCTTGAGACGACTGCATCACTGTCCCGTCACTGAACAAGGTCAGGACTGGCCTTGAGTTCAAACACAGTCCAACTGCATCACTGTCCTGTCACTGAACATTTCAGGGACATCTTGAGACGACGACTGCATCACTGTCCCGTCACTGAACAAGGTCAGGACTGCCCTTGAGACGACTGCATCACTGTCCCATCACTGAACAAGGTCGGGACTAGCCTTGAGACGACTGCATCACTGTCCCGTCACTGAACAAGGTCAGGACTGACCTTGAGTTCAATACAGAGACGACTGCATCACTGTCCTGTCACTGAACAAGGTCGGGACTATATTGAGACGACTGCATCACTGTCCGTCACTGAACAAGGTCAGGACTGCCCTTGAGACGACTGCATCCTGTCACTCACTGAACAAGGTCAGGACTGCCCTTGAGACGACTGCATCACTGTCCGTCACTGAACAAGGTCAGGACTGGCCTTGAGTTCAACACAGAGACGACTGCATCACTGCCCGTCACTGAACAAGGTCAGGACTGGCCTTGGAGTTCAACACAGAGACGACTGCATCACTGTCCCATCACTGAACAAGGTCAGGACTGGCCTTGAGACGTTCATCACTGTCCCATCACTGAACAAGGTCAGGACTGCCCTTGAGACGACTGCATCACTGTCCCATCACTGAACAAGGTCAGGACTGCCTTGAGTTCAACACAGAGACGACTGCATCACTGTCCCATCACTGAACAAGGTCAGGACTGGGGAGCTGAACGAGAGGATCCCAGGGTGCGGAGGGGTAGGAACAAGAAGGAGAGGAGAGTGAGAGGGAGAGGGAGAAGGTGACAGTACCCTGTAGGATGAATAGGACAGTAAATCCAAAACAACGTGCTCCCTCCTGCCCTCCATCTTGGCGTAGAGAGTGATGTCATTGTCATGTGACTCTCCAGGGTCACACT
>CM072674.1:854545-942086 GCA_036884735.1 Huso huso | reverse complement strand
ATTGCCCACCGCTGTGGCTTCCTCCTTGACTATGCAATATTTATATTTAATATTTCAACGCTATTCTGTTGAGTTTTTTGTTTTAAAAAATCCCTTGAATTGAGAAGCTTAAGAAAAAGGCTAATTATTTAAATACTTAATGACCTTGCATATAGGCCTATGTAAGCCTCCTCAATCAATGACCCAGTGTCGTGAGTCTATTGGGTGTGATGTGTGGGATCTCTCGGTGCTATTCGAGTCTTTGTGCCCCAATGTCGTGTCTATTGGGTGTGATGTGAGGGATCTCGGTGCTATTCTGGAGTCTTTGCACCCCAATGTGCGTGTCTAATGGAGTGTGATGTGTGGGATCTCTCGGTGCTATTCTGGAGTCTTTGTGCCCCAATGTCGTGTCTATTGGGTGTGATGTGTGGGATCTCGGTGCTATTCGGGTCTTTGTGCCCCAATGTCTGATGAGTCTATTGGAATTGTGATATTAATGGGATCTCTCGGTGCTATTCGAGTCTTTGTGCTAATGTGCGTGTCTATTAGGTGTGATATTATTGGGATCTCTCAGTGCTATTCTGGGTCTTTGTGCCCCAATGCGTGTCTATTGGGTGTGATGTGAGGATCTCGGTGCTATTCTTGATCTTTGTGCCCCAGTAATGCGTGTCTATTGGGTGTGATGTGAGATCTCTCGGTATTCTGGGTCTTTGTGCCCCAGTAATGCGTGTCTATTGGGTGTGATATTGGGATCTCTGATTGCTATTCTGGAGTCTTTGTGCCCCAGTAATGCGCATGTCTATTGGGTGTGATGTGAGGGATCTCTTGGTGCTACTATTCAGGTCTTTGTGCCGCCAGTCTTGCATGGAGCTCGTTCTCCCCATGAGCCACTGTGTTCCTCAATCCTCATCAATCACAAGCAGATTGAGGATCACCTCAGCTTTTCACTGCCATCACTAATTTATTTTTCCTTTATTGTTTCTAATCAAATATTGTGTCTCTACAGGCACCATCAATCTCAAAACCAGTGACGCAAATTACAGAAGGAGAGAAGAAGAGAGGAAGAATGAGAAGAGGAAGAGAAAACAGGAGAAGAAGAAGAAGCAGGAGAGGAAGGGAAAAAGAGAAGAAGAAGAAGAAGAAGAAGAAGAAGAGAAGAAAGAGGGAGGAGGAGGGAGGAGGAGTAAACACATTCATTAAAAATTGCCGCCGGGTGACTGAATGAAACAATAAGACAATCAATCACAGGCCCTGTCTACACAAACCGGCTTGTTTGGGATGCTGATTTGGGTTTTATTTCCGTTGTTCTCTCAATGACGAGCAGGTAAGCACAACGCATCTGACTGCTGCTAATACGCTGCAGTGGGCAATTAACTAAGCAACGCTTTGAGGTCTGGAACAAATTGCTGTGTTTGAGCTGGTTTCTACAGCCAGCTCCCCGACAACCTCCACACGCCACACGCTGCTCTTTCTCTCTCTCTCTCTCTCTCTTATATACATGTCTGGCTCTGCCAACCCTCCCAGGAAAACAAACTGCCAGACCCCGTCCTGTCCGTCCGTCCCAAATTACAGGGGCTGCTAGCTCTTTGCAATTCAAGTTCTTGTCATCATTTTATTGAATAGTTTTAAACAGGTGAGGGACACTGGCTGTAGCCAGGCTTGGTGTTCCTGCTGGGGTCTGCACCTCCAGGCTGATCTAAACAGTGAAACATCAGCCAATGTTGACTTTTACACAAGCATATCTCTAGTCTACACTAATACATTTACACAACAGAGGAGCTGCTGTTGGTCTGCCGATCCAGCAGGGGTTGCGTGGCGCTGTGGTGTACTGGCCTGCGTGCTGTCAGGAAGGAGGTGGCAGTGGGCGCCCGGCTGTCCTTGTTGTTGAAGACAGGACTTCCGCTGGCCCAGCACCCGCAGCCAAGCTGACTTCGGCGGATGGACTGGAGGTTAATGGTAGGAGGAGGCGCACAGGAGCAAGGCTAACACAGACCACTGTGTCACACACAGGAGCAAAATAACTTACAGACTCACTGTGTCACACACAGGAGCAGACTCACTGTGTGTCACACACAGGAGGCTAACACAGACTCACTGTGGAGGAACAAGACTCTATGTAACACAGACTCACTGTCACACACAGAGCAAGGCTAACACAGACTCACTGGGCAAGGCTGTCACACACAGGAGCAAGGCTAACACAGACTCACTGTGTCACACACAGGAGCAAGGCTAACCACAGACTCACTGTGTCACACACAGGAGCAAGGCTAACACAGACTCTGTCACACACAGGGAGGAGCAAGGCTAACACAGACTCACTGTGTCACACACAGGCTGGAGCAAGGCTAACACAGACTCACACAGTGTCACACACAAGGCTAACACAGACTCACTGTGTCACACACAGAACAAGGCTAACACAGACTCTGTGTCACACACAGGAGCAAGGCTAACACAGACTCACTGTGGACACACAGGAGCTAACACAGACTCACTGTGTCACACACAGAGCAAGGCTAACACAGACTCACTATGTCACACACAGGAGCAAGGCTAACACAGACTCACTGTGTCACACACAGGGGCAAGGCTGCCCTGAGACTCACTGTGGAGGAGCAAGGCTAACACAGACTCACTGTGTCACACACAGGAGCAAGGACTCGCAACACACAGGAGCAAGACTAACACAGACTCTAGACATGTCACAGGGGCAACTACAGACTCACTGTGTCACACAGGAGCTAACACACTGCGTCACACACAGGCTAACACAGACTCTCACTGTGTCACACACAGGAGCAAGCCAAGACTAACACAGACTCACTGTGGGGTAAACTAACACAGACTCACTGTGTCACACAGGAGCGGAGCAGGGCAAGGCTAGCACAGACTCACTGTGTACAGATACACACAGGAGCAAAGGCACAGGACTCACTGTGTCACACAGGACAAATAACACAGACTGTCACACACAGGAGACTCACAAAGGCTAACACAGACTCACTGTGTCACACACAAGGACACAAGGCTAACACAGACTCACTGTGTCACACACAGGAGCAAGGCTAACACAGACTCACTCACGTCACACACAGGAGCAAAGGCTAACACAGTCGCTTGCAACAATAAGCCTTCTTACTTGCAGCCGTTCCTGGTGCACCAACCATGGCGGAGCAGAACTTGAGACAGGAGGTCCGGCGAGACTGGAAGAGAAGAAGAGAAGGACACTGTCAGGGCAGGCTTGGGTGGAGAGTTGACCTGGGACAGGCTGGGGCAGCCCTGAGGCTGAGCTGCCTGTCTGTCTGTCGCAGGTACAGCACCATTAAAGGTGAAGGAAGGACAACCACAGCACAGTAACACAATATATATATATATATATATATATATATATATATATATCAAACAATAATTCAGTAACACACAAGATCTTTCGTTATCTATTTTCATTTCCAGTTCAGTTCCCCCCATGTATTGATGGCCCTCTGGTTATGTCTGCGTCTATCTCTTATTATATTTACTTGTATTGTAACACTTGAAATGTATTTTGCTTACGTTGTAAGTCGCCTGGATAAGGTCTGCTAAAAGAAATAAATAATAATAATAATAATGTCATGCAGGTTCCTTCTCCCTGCCTCACTGGTATCAATAACTCCCATGTTGCTGTCCCCTATCCCACATGTCCTTATTGCTGGATCCCCTTCTCTCTTATCCCTCTCCAACTGTTATCAATATCCTGCATGTTCACAATGCTGGTGCCCCCCTCCCTAGAATTCTGGTCCCTTTTCTCTCCCTCTCCATTCTCAATATCCTGCATGTTCCCTGTGCTGGTCTCCCCATAGCCCTCTCTCTGCATGCAGGAGCCCCATTCTCCTCTCCCCTCTCTCACCGTTATCGACGGCCCACATGTTCTACAGCTGGTCTCTCCCCATAGCCCCTCTGCATGCAGGAGCTCCATTCTCCTCTTCTTCTCTCAGCAAAGCAACCACCCACATGTTCCTGTGCTGGTCTCCCACAGCCTCTCTGCATGCAGGAGCCCCATTCTCCTCTCTCCCTCTCTCACCGTTATCATTTGCCCACATATTCCCTGTGCTGGTCTCCCCATAGCCCTCTCTGCATGCAGGAGCCCCATTCTCTCCCTCTCAGCTTAATCGGACGGCCCCATGTTCCTGTGCTGGTCTCTTCCCATAGCCCTCTCTGCGTGCAGGAGCCCCGTTCTCCTCTCTCCTCTCTCAAGCGTTATCGGCCCACATGTTCCCTGTTCTGGTCTCTCCCATAGCCCTCTCTGCATGCAGGAGCCCCATTCTCCTCTCTCCCTCTCTCACCGACGGCCCCATGTTCCCAGCCCCGGGCCTGTCTGTCTCCAGCGGAGGCGTGTGCTGCTGGTCAGTGCGGAGTTTGGCAGGGGGATTGTTATCCGGCTCCACCTGTAGGGGGCGACAGACAGAGACACGTTGAACACAGAACTCTGATGCAGAGCTGGCCTTGCACTCTGTGATCTAGCCTCTTACATGCTGTAGTAACGCTGTGTGATCTAGCCTCTTACATGCTGTAATTGCACTGTGTGAGCTAGCCTCTTACATGCTGCAGCGCTGTGAGTAATGCCCCTGTGTGAGCTAGCTTACATGCTGTAGTAACCCTGTAGTAGCCTCTACAAAACCTGTGTGAGCCAGCCTCTTACATGCTGTAGTAACCCTGTGTGATCTAGCCTCTCACATGCTGCAAGTAACGCTGTGTGATCTAGCCTCTTACATGCTGTGTAACACTGTGTGATTCAGCCTACATACATGCTGCAACCCTGTGTGATCTAGCCTCTACATGCTGCAGTAACCCTGTGTGATCTAGCCTCTTGCATGCTGTAACAACTGTGTGATTTAGCCTCTTACATGCTGTAGTAACACTGTGTGATCTAGCCTCTTACATGCTGTAGTAACACTGTGTGATCTAGCCTCTTACATGCTGTAGTAACGCTGTGATCTAGCCTCTTACATGCTGGCCAACACTGTGTGATCTAGCCTCCCAGCATGCTGCAGTAACCCTGTGTGATCTAGCCTCTTACATGCTGCAGTAACCCTGTGGATCTAGCCTCTTACATGCTGTAGTAACACTGTGTGATCTTAGCCTCTTACATGCTGTAGTAACACTGTGTGATCTAGCCCCTCTTACATGCTGCAGTAACGCTTGTGTGAGCTAGCCTCTAACATGCTTAACACCGTGTGATCTAGCCCTCTGCTGTAGTAACATGCTGTAGTAACCCTGTGTGATCTAGCCTCTACATGCTGTAGTAACCCTGTGTGATCTAGTACATGCTGCAGTAACCCTGTGTGATCTAGCCTCTTACATGCTGCAGTAACCCTGTGTGATTATTATTATTATTATTATTTTTCTTAGCAGACGCCTTATCCAGGGAGACTGAATGTTACAAGATATCACATTATTTTTACATACAATTACATTATTTTTACACATTATTTTTACATACAATTACCCATTTATACAGTTGGGTTTTACTGGAGCAATCTAGGTAAAGTACCTTGGCTCAAGGGTACAGCAGCAGTGTCCCCAACCAGGATTGAACCCCGACCCTCCGGTCAAGAGTCCAGAGCCCTAACCACTACTCCACACTGCTGCCCAGTGTGATCTAGCCCCACATGCTGTGATCTAGCCTCCACATGCTGTAGTAACACTGTGTGAGCTAGCCTCTTACCCGCTGTAGTTGTCAGAGGAGTAGACGGTGCTGTGCGGGAGGTGGGGCCCCGAGCAGAGTTCCCGCAGACACTCTGTGTGCAGCAGAGACCACGACCGCCCTGTGATTGGTGGAGAACTCCAGATTGACGCTGACCCCAGAAGGGGGAGAGAAGAGAAAGGAATTAGATCCCTGGCCTGGTTAGAAAGCAGGGGTTGTGACATTAGCTAACTTCTTAGCTAAAACTACATCTGTTTATTGGATAAAAAGACTTCATTGTCATCACTCTGGCGGAGAAAGATAAATGTTTGCCCCTGCTCCAGTGTCAGGCCAGTCCAGAGAGAGTGCAGCTGGGAGATGGAGAGCTGCGGGAGGGTACCTGTTAGGCGGCTGGTGGAGCCGCAGCCCAGGTTGATGGAGAACTGGATCATGTGTGTCTGGGAGGCTGGCAGCACTGGCAGCAGGTGCAGGCAGTCCATGGGCCCAGACGCGCGGTTCAGCCCGGGCGTTCGCTGCTCCAGACAGAACTGTGTGGCCAGAGTCTGCAGCTCTGGGGGGGGATCCCACGCGAGACCCGGAGGGGTTCTGAGAGAGAGGGGGTAAGGTCAGTGATTCATTTGTGCACTTACACCCCAGAGGACACACAACAGCCTTCACTGTCTTTTAACCCCATGGATCTCATATCCTGCACTAACACCCCAAGGACACACAACAGCCTTCTTTTAACCCCATGGATCTCATATCATTGATTGCCCTCAACCCTGCTCTGAGTCTGATTGTCTGCTGGAAACCCCCGCTCATCCCTGATAGTCTGTAGTGCACTGGACAGGTAGAACAGGGATCCACCACGAACAGGCAGCTTGCAGCTGACAATCAGAGCTCTTCAGAAGCAGAAGCCCCAGTGCCTTGGCCCCCAGGTTGGGTTCTGCAATGGAGTCCCATCTGCTCTGCTTCTGAGATTCTCCGTCGGGACCTCTGAAACGCCACATCCCGTCGGGAGAACATTCAATAACAGCTTACATTTCAAGACACCAAAAGCAAAAACATTAAGCATTAAGGTGCCAGAGGTATATGGATATGCTTATGCTTTTATGCATAAGTACAATTTTTAAATGAGGCAGATTTGTCATATTGTGTATTTTAAGGGTCAACAGAATACCATGAATAAGTCAAATTGTTAGTGACCTAAACTCCAGGCCAATATGTGACAATATCACAAAACACACACGCAATATGTGACAATATTACAATGCAGACACACAATATGTGACAATATTACAAAACACACAAGCAAAATGTGACAATATTACAATGCAGACACACAATATGTGACAATATCACAACGCACACACGCAATATGTGACAATATCACAATGCAGACAGAACATGGATTCAAACTCAGTCCAACACCCTCAAAGCTGCCTCAACATTTCAGGGAAATCATTTCGTCCAGTGATTTGATATTTCTCTGAACAGCTTGTTAATCGCGCAAAGCAAACAGCGGGAGTACCAGCTCACTAAGCCCGGGAGTACACAGATTAGCAGAGTCTGTGGGAGAGCTATAGTGATAAACAAACATCTCACCAAAGTGCAATATATTGCACATGCTGCTGTTGGCACACCAGAACCTGGACTGCCCTTAAGTTCAACACAGAGATGACTGCATCACTGTCCCGTCACTGAACAAGGTCGGGACTGGCCTTGAGACGACTGCATCACTGTCCCGTCACTGAACAAGGTCAGGACTAGCCTTGAGACGACTGCATCACTGTCCTGTCACTGAACAAGGTCAGGACTGCCCTTGAGTTCAACACAGAGACGACTGCATCACTGTCCTGTCACTGAACAAGGTCGGGACTGGCCTTGAGACGACTGCATCACTGTCCCGTCACTGAACAAGGTCAGGACTGCCCTTGAGACGACTGCATCACTGTCCCGTCACTGAACAAGGTCAGGACTAGCCTTGAGACGACTGCATCACTGTCCCGTCACTGAACAAGGTCAGGACTGGCCTTGAGTTCAACACAGAGACGACTGCATCACTGTCCTGTCACTGAACAAGGTCGGGACTGGCCTTGAGACGACTGCATCACTGTCCCGTCACTGAACAAGGTCAGGACTGCCCTTGAGACGACTGCATCACTGTCCCATCACTGAACAAGGTCAGGACTAGCCTTGGAGACGACTGCATCACTGTCCCGTCACTGAACAAGGTCAGGACTGACCTTGAGTTCAACACAAGAGACGACTGCATCACTGTCCTGTCACTGAACAAAGGTCGGACTGGCCTTGAGACGACTGCATCACTGTCCCGTCACTGAACAAGGTCAGGACTGCCCTTGAGACGACTGCATCACTGTCCCGTCACTGAACAAGGTCAGGACTGCCCTTGAGACGACTGCATCACTGTCCCGTCACTGAACAAGGTCAGGACTGGCCTTGAGTTCAACACAGAGACGACTGCATCACTGCCCCGTCACTGAACAAGGTCAGGACTGGCCTTGAGTTCAACACAGAGACGACTGCATCACTGTCCCATCACTGAACAAGGTCAGGACTGGCCTTGAGACGACTGCATCACTGTCCCATCACTGAACAAGGTCAGGACTGCCCTTGAGACGACTGCATCACTGTCCCATCACTGAACAAGGTCAGGACTGCCTTGAGTTCAACACAGAGACGACTGCATCACTGTCCCGTCACTGAACAAGGTCAGCACTGGGGAGCTGAACGAGAGGATCCCAGGGTGCGGAGGGGTATGAACAAGAAGGAGGAGAGGAGAGTGAGAGGGAGAGGGAGAAGGTGACAGTACCCTGTAAGATGAATAGGACAGTAAATCCAAAACAACGTGCTCCCTCCTGCCCTCCATCTTGGCGTAGAGAGTGACGTCATTGTCATGTGACTCTCCAGGGTCACACTGCCCGCCACCTGACAAAAAACAAAGTAAAAACAAAGAGTCATCTAAAGCAACATGAAGAGGGCATTTAAACCGTTTCCTAACTCTCATTAGTGTGATGTAAAAGGAAATACTCCCATTCACTTCCTCCCAGGTCTTTTACTTCTGAAAACATAGAACAGGAGGTTGAGGCTCAAGTGCTCTTACCTGTAACACAGGGACTGAACTGTATAGCAGAGTGAGGTACACACTGACACACACAGGCAGATAGACAGGCTACAGTCCTCACCCATTGTGAAGTGCAGTCTCAGGTTGCCGTACACAGTGGTGTCCAGGTAGGGGGTGCAAACCTTCCGCTCTCCGTCCAGAAGAAACACCAGCGAGGAGCCCGACTCCAGCTCTCCACACTCAGAACTGTAGACAGCACCCCAGATCTCCCAGCTATAGGGGCAGCAGAGCACACATTAGCCTCTTTGTTACAGCAGTCAGGGAGTTACAGTACGCACTGTCTTTCAGCACCACGGACAGCACCCTGGATCTCCCAGCCATGGGATCAGAAGAGCACACACTCCCATAGCCTCACAGTGAGGGATTCAACGACACTCTGACATTCAGCACCACGGACAGCACCCTGGATCTCCCAGCCATAGGATCAGAAGAGCACACACTCCCATAGCCTCACAGGAGGAATTCAACCACACTCTGACATTCAGCACCACGGACAGCACCCTGGATCTCCCAGCCATAGGATCAGAAGAGCACACATAGCCTCCCATAGCCTCGGACACAGTCTCCCAGGGATTCAGAAACGACACTCTGACATTCAGGGATTCACCACTCTGGACAGCACCCCAGATTTCTCAGCTATAGAGACAGCAGATCACATGCTTAAACTCCCCATTTCAATTTTAAATTACAGTTATAATTAGGGCTTCTGTTTTTCGGTTTTTGTTAATTTCATTTTTCGGTGCTTATTTTTTATCTATTTGTAAATCGTTTTTTTGGGGGGGATTTCACTTTTTATGTACTGTATGAAGTTATTGTTTTATAGCGTTTATTTTCTGTCACAGTAGTAGTAACTCGACGGTACTTGCACACTTAGTTGTACCTTCTTTCCTTTGCTGTCTTCCACAACTAAATCCTTACGGTCACAGGCACATTATTCGGGGTTTTTTGTGTGTCTTGGCATTTTTTTACATTTCCCCACAATTTGTGATTCTGTTTTAAATCTCACTATCTAACTGTAATATAGCTTTAAATCCCACAAACAAACCTTTTACTGTACTTGTAATCTCATTTTTAAATCTCGCAAGCGGAGTCTCCAATAGAAATGAAGGGATTTGCTGGGTGGGTTTAAAGTATTCAGAATGAATCAATGATAGATACGAGTCAGGAAGGACGGACGTTGCCCAGCTGCATGGAAAGGTAGTTTGTTTTTGTTTTTTGTAGTAGGTTCTTTTTTTAAATGGGAAAGGGGTGAAGTCAATGTGAATTGAGTAACTGTTTCCAGTGTTTTTTGGTGTATATTGGCTACACACCGATTTCATTTTTTTTGTATCAGGGGTGTTTTACTGTTTTTTTTATTGGTTAAAACTGAAAATCAGAAGCCCTAGCTATAATGTACTGTAAATGCACTATACAATTCAGCACATAGACAGCACCCATAACTCCTAGCTGCACAGATAGCACACTATACACAAGAGCTCTCTGTTTGCTTTATTAACTTCAGAGTGGTTTTAATGCAAATATAATCTTCCAGTTACAGTAGCACACAGCTGCTCAGACACACTCACTGTACCCTCCATTGTACCATGTTTACCGCACAACTGCAGGTGCAAGCAGCCCTCGTACTGCTCAACGCTAATCAGCACTGCCCTAGAACAGGATGTGTTTTGAGACTCACCCTGCGGGCGGACTCTCAAACCCCTCCCACCAGGTGCTCTGCCCCTCCTCCCGGCTCAGGTCCACATCTCGTGTCGAGGCAAAGCTGAATCCAGCGACCTCTGTCCCGTGGAAATACATTGCGTTCCCCTCTGACTGGCATGCATGCTGGGAGAGGGAGGGGGAGAGAGGAAGAGAAAGGGGGAGGGAGAGAGAGGAGAGAGGAAGAGAAAGGGGGATGGAGAGGAGAGAGAGAAAGGGGGAGGGAGAGGAGAGGAAGAGAAAGGGTAGGGAAAGGAGAAAGAGGAGAGGAAGAGAAAGGGGGAGGGAGAGAGAGATAAAGAGAAAAGGGAAAAGGAAGAGAAAGAGGAAAAAGAGGAGAGGAAGAGAAAGGGGGAGGAGAGGAGGGAGAAAGGGGAGGGAGAGGAAAGGAAGAGAGCGGGAGGGAGAGGAGAGGGAGGGAGAGAGGAAGAGAAAGGGGGAGGGAGAAGACTTAGGGTTAAGATGTGAAAGGAAACTGGGGAGAAATGAGATGAGTTCGTAAGATATAGACTTATTTATTAGAGGAAACTAGAGGGCTACACCCTGAACATTCACAGAGTACTGTAGTTATTTCATGAATCGGGATATCCTAATAACCTGGATGAGCCCCCAAAGAGAGAACAACAGCACTCTATGAACATTCATGTGTTTATATAACCTATTATGTAACCACTGTGACTGATATCTCCCTGAAATTGAAAAACAAGTGCCGCTGTGTGTGTGGTCCGGTCCAGCCCTCAGTTTATCTAACCCTACCCCTGGCTCCTGTCTTGCTGGTCATTCCCCCTGTGCTCTTGCATGGTTACATCCAGTGAACAGAACACTCTGTCCCCACAACCAAACCCAGGCAGTGAAATATAGAGGAGCTGCCACTGTGTCACTGGCCTGCCCATCTGATCCCTGTGAGCAACAAGCAGAGTTTAACCCCATCCTGGCATCCTAGATCCCACTTACAGTAGCGGCTGACTGGCAGGCAGTGTGCCGCCCCTCATCCTCTCTTTTCTCCGAGAGAGTTTTCGTGCCCTCTTTATTTCCTCTCCCCGTGATCTTGGCACTCCTGAGTGATGGCAGATTGTGCAGACAGACGGCTCGATTGTGTGTTGCTGGAGGCTCACAGTGTAACTCGGGGGTGTCAGAACACAGCCTGTGACTCACTGAGCGGAACATTTCAGAGAGAAGTGCTATCGAGAAGCAACAGGACGGGTGCCATCAATCTGGGGCTGGAGCTCATGTAACCATCAAGAACTGACCCTGCTCCTCCAGAACCACATCCTGATCTCACCTCGGAAACTAGTCACTTTTAAAGACTTAGAAAGAGGCTGTGCAATATAATGTTGATTGCTTGTATCTTGGATTTTGAGTTATGCTATAAACAGGAAATATCTGCGGCAACTTTGTTTTGCAGCAACAAATGTTTTATGCATGTAAGTTATACATCTACTGCATAGAAACTGAATTGAGTAATTATGCTAATTTTGCAGCATGTATATTTTGCAGATTTTTAATAAAAGCTAAATTTGTGAATATGAAAACAAATGAAATTGCAATTTCCAATCCGAATCTCCTTTGTACCAACACAGTGATGTTTCTGCTCCTCTTGTGTCGTGATGCACTTTACCTGAAGCTGTCCTGAGTGTTGCTCACTCTTACATCCCTGTCCCTGTGCAATGCCCAGGGGTGGTTCCAGCAACATGTTCTCCTGGAAACACTCCCCTCCTGGTTTCTGAGGCTGTATCTCTCTTTCTCTAGGGCTTACCAACAGTAATAAAACAGAAACTGCTCCACACTCTGAAAGTTTGCTGGAACAGCAGCGTGCAGCCGAGGAGATAATGCTGCACCGAAACCAGCCACATGACAATGTTAACCATGCAAACATGAGAAACAAGCAACTTGAGTGCTTGGGAGACCTTGAATCAGATTAGTGCTGCAGGTTGCTTGGTTCTCATCTTGTAAAATGAACAGGTGCTTCTTTTAATGAAAGACTTAACTGCGAGGCAGCGAATCCAGGGAAAAGTGCAGACTCTGCCTACCATTTAAGCCACCTGGTTACAAGTGATGGCTTGCGCTGATAGCTTCAGTTTCTATGGTGTCACTCACAGCTTTCCAAAGGAATGAGCTGGATGAGAATCAGGTTCCCAAATTAACCAACCCCCCCACTCTCTCTCTCACACACACACACACACACACACACACACTCACTCTCACACACACACACACACACACACAGACACACACACACACACACACACACACACACACACACACTCACTGCCCCATCAGGCACATGAGAAGCAGATGGTAGGCTGGTTTGTGCACCGTGCCACTGTGAGACGGACACAGTGCTTGCAGGAGCTCTTTAAGCAGAGCCATGGCTGGGGAGAGAAGGAGGAGGAGGAGGAGGAGGAGAGCGACAGAACGATCTGGGCAGCTGACAACACTTGCTACTGGAGTAAACACTTGCTTTGTTCAGAGCAAAGATGCTGATATGGGGCATGGCTTCCAGAGAGGCCCTGTACACTTCACTGCGACATTAAACAGGAGAGCCCCCCTTGGGGCTCGCGAGTGGCACATCCAGTAAAGGCGCTCCGCATGGAGTGCAGGATGCACCCTATAGCCTGGACGTCGTTGGTTTGTCCAGGCTATTCCACTGCCGACCGTGGACGGGAGCTCCCAGGGGGCGGCGCACAATTGGCCGAGTGCAATTGGCTGAGCATTGGGGTTTCTTAGGGTTTGTTGGGGTTTGCTGAGGTTTGTTGGGGTTTGGTGGAGTTTGTTGGGGTGTGCTGGGGTTTGTTGGAGTTTGCTGAGGTTTGGGGGGGTTTGTTGGGGTGTACTGGGGTTTGTTGGAGTTTGTTGGGTTTTTTTGGGGTGTATTGGGGCCTTGGGGTTTGTTGGTTTCTGGGGGGTTTGTTGGGGTTTGCTGAGGTTTGGGGGTTTATTGGGGGTGGGTTTGTTGGGGCCTTGTTGGGGTTTGTGGGGTTGTTGGGAGTTTGTTGGTTTTCTGGGGTTTATTTGGGGTGTGGGGGGTGTGCCGAGGGTTTGTTGGGGCTTGTTGGAATTTTCTGGGGTTTGTTGGTGTGCAGGGGAGGAGGTGTTGGGGTTGTTTGGGTTTGTGCAGGGTTGGTTTTCTGGGTTTTTCCCAGGGTGTGTTGGGGTTTGCTGGGTTTGTTGGGGTTTGTTGGTTGCAGCAGGGGTTTGTTGGGCATTGTTGGGATGTGTTGGGGTTTGTTGGGTTTGTTGGTTTTCTCAAGGCCCACAGAGGCTCCTGGTGTTGCTGGGGACTGGTTTTCTCTGGGGTCGGACAGGTGCAGGGGGATCACTGTGCTGCTGTTAGTGGGGGTTTGTTGAGAGAGAGAGGGGTTTGTTGGGGTGAAAAAGAGGTTTGAAAAGAGAGAAGAAAAAAAGGGGTAGAGGGTGGAAGGAGAGGAGGGGCACAGGAGTGGAGGAGAGGAGAAGAGCTGAGGGGCACCCACCTGATCTTCTCTAGGGGTGCCCAGTCCTCAGAGCCATTCCTGTTGTACCATACGATGATGTGGGGGTCGGAGTAGCTGAAAAGCCAGAGCCAGTGCCGGGGTCCAGGCTGTCAGAGCTTGAATCACTGCATCATGTTTGCAGCAAAAATCAGCAGGATTGCTGTCAACAAGTGCCCAGCACATTTAATAATGATAATTTAGCTGATGAAAAAGAGGCATGCCTGGTCCTGGAAAATAACTTGTAAAGGATATTAACACAACGGACAGGTGCACAAAATGATAAAACTGTGCTTGCTGTTAAGATGGGGTTCTAGATTCTAAGAGAGAGAGAGTGGCTTTAAAACCAAGAAAAGAGAGAGAGAAAAGGGCAGAGAGAAGTGGAAGGAGAGGAGGGGCAGCCAGAGACTCACTAGTGAGACCTTTTGGAGAAGAGGATTGAGGGCAACCCATGTCCTGATCTTCTCTATGGGGGCCCAGTCCTGCAGAACCTTTCCTGTTACAGGAGTGTAGCAATGATGTGCATGGACAAGCTCATGGACTTCGTGCAGCTTCTCTTTTGCTCTTGTTACAGGAGCAATGTCAGAGCCTGGGGAAGCCAACACATGGACAATAGAGCTATGAATCACTGCATCATGTTTTCACAAAAATACAAGCTTCTCTTTGTCATGTCCTGCTGTCAACATGGGGTCAATGAAAAAGCTTCTCTTTTAATAATGATAATTTAGCAATGATGAAAAATGTTTTGCCATTATTTTCACTCATGCTTGCAATTTCTCTGTTAATAACTTGTCCTGCATGGACAAGGATATTAACACACTCGTGCAGCAAAATTAACAACAAAACAAAAGCTTGCAGAATTAAGATGAGGTTCTGCAGATTCTCTTTGTTGTTGCATTGTGTGGCTTTAAACACCATCTAAAGAAAATTCCCAGAGCTTCTCTTTGCTATAGGGCAGATTTGAGTTAACATACAGCCTTGCAGCCTAGCTTCTCTTTTCACTAGTGAACATGTCCCTTTGCAATGCAGAGCGGTTGCAGTTTGCTCAATGTCATGTCCTGCATGGACAAGCCGTATGATTACCGACTCGTGCAGCTTCTCTTTGCTCTGTTACAGTGTAGCAATGTCATATCCTGCATGGACAAGCAGTATGCAATGATTACCCGACATGGTGCAGCTTCTCTTTGCTCTGTTACAGTGTAGCAATGTCATGTCCTGCATGGACAAGCTCATGATTGATCAGCTTCTCTTTGCTCTGTTACAGTGTAGCAATGTCATGTCCTGCATGGACAAGCTCATGATTACCCGACTCTGCAGCTTCTTTGCTCTGTTACAGTGTAGCAATGTCATGTCCTGCATGGACAAGCGTATGATTACCCGACTTCGTGCAGCTTCTCTTTGCTCTGTTACAGTGTAGCAATGTCATGTCCTGCATGGACAAGCGTGATGATCACCGACTGCAGCTTCTCTTTGCTCTGTTACAGTGTAGCAATGTCATGTCCTGCATGGACAAGCGTATGATTACCCCGACTCGTGCAGCTTCTCTTTGCTCTGTTACAGTGTAGCAATGTCATGTCCTGCATGGACAAGCGCGATGATTACCCGACTCGTGCAGCTTCTCTTTGCTCTGTTACAGTGTAGCAATGTCATGTCCTGCATGGACAAGCGATGATGATTACCCGACTCGTGCAGCTTCTCTTTGCTCTGTTACAGTGTAGCAATGTCATGTCCTGCATGGACAAGCGTATGATTACCCGACCGTGCAGCTTCTCTTTGCTCTGTTACAGTGTAGCAATGTCATGTCAAGTATGGACAAGCTTCTCTTTCTCTGATTACCCATGTCCTGCATGGACAAGCTTCTCTTTGCTCTGTTTTTCTTGTTACAGTGTAGCAATGTCATGTCCTGCATGGACAATATCAATGATTACCCGACTCGTGCAGCTTCTCTTTGCTCTGTTACAGTGTAGCAATGTCATGTCCTGCATGGACAAGCGTATGATTACCCGACTCGTGCAGCTTCTCTTTGCTCTGTTACAGTGTAGCAATGTCATGTCCTGCATGGACAACGTGATTATGATTACCCGACTGTCCTGCAGCTTCTCTTTGCTCTGTTACAGTGTAGCAATGTCATGTCCTGCATGGACAAGCGTATGATTACCCGACTGCGTGCAGCTTCTCTTTGCTCTGTTACAGTGTAGCAATGTCATGTCCTGCATGGACAAGCGTATGATTACCCCGACTCGTGCAGCTTCTCTTTGCTCTGTTACAGTGTAGCAATGTCATGTCCCGTATGGACAAGCGTATGATTACCCGACTCGCGTGCAGCTTCTCTTTGCTCTGTTACAGTGTAGCAATGTCATGTCCTGCATGGACAAGCGTCATGATTATGGACAAGCTTCTCTTTTGCTCTGTTACAGTGTAGCAATTACCTCAAGATTACTCGTGCAGCTTCTCTTTGCTCTGTTACAGTGTAGCAATGTCATGTCCTGCATGGACAAGCGTATGATTACCGACTCGTGCAGCTTCTCTTTGCTCTGTTACAGTGTAGCAATGTCATGTCCTGCATGGACAAGCTCAAGATTACCGGACTTCGTGCAGCTTCTCTTTGCTCTGTTACAGTGTAGCAATGTCATGTCCTGCATGGACAAGCTCATGATTACCCGACTCGTGCAGCTTCTCTTTGCTCTGTTACAGTGTAGCAATGTCATGTCCTGCATGGACAAGCTCATGATTACCCGACTCGTGCAGCTTCTCTTTGCTCTGTTACAGTGTAGCAATGTCATGTCCTGCATGGACAAGCGTATGATTACCCGACTCGTGCAGCTTCTCTTTGCTCTGTTACAGTGTAGCAATGTCATGTCCATGGACATGTTACCATGGACAAAGCGTATGATTCACTCTGTCATGTCCTGCATGGACAAGCTTCTCTTTGCTTCTCTCTGTTACAGTGTAGCAATGTCATGTCCTGCATGGACAAGCTCATGATTACCCGACTCGTGCAGCTTCTCTTTGCTCTGTTACAGTGTAGCAATGTCATGTCCTGCATGGACAAGCGTGCATTGATCAGCTTCTCTTTGCTCTGTTACGCAGTCTCTCTTTGACTCTGTTACAGTGTAGCAATGTCATGTCCTGCATGGACAAGCCGCCATGGATGATCACCCATTTCGTGCAGCTTCTCTTTGCTCTGTTACAGTGTAGCAATGTCATGTCCTGCATGGACAAGCGTATGATCACCGACTCGTGCAGCTTCTCTTTGCTCTGTTACAGTGTAGCAATGTCATGTCCTGCATGGACAAGCGTATGATCACCCGACTCGTGCAGCTTCTCTTTGCTCTGTTACAGTGTAGCAATGTCATGTCCTGCATGGACAAGCGTCATGATTACCGACTTCGTGCAGCTTCTCTTTGCTCTGTTACAGTGTAGCAATGTCATGTCCTGCATGGACAAGCTCATGATTACCCGACGTGCAGCTTCTCTTTGCTCTGTTACAGTGTAACAATGTCATGTCCTGCATGGACAAGCTTATGATTACCCGACTCGTGCAGCTTCTCTTTGCTCTGTTACAGTGTAGCAATGTCATGTCCTGCATGGACAAGCTCATGATTACCCGACTGCAGCTTCTCTTGCTCAGCTTCTCTTTGCTCTGTTACAGTGTAGCAATGTCATGTCCTGCATGGACAAGCGTATGATTACCCGACCGTGCAGCTTCTCTCTTTGCTCTGTTACAGTGTAGCAATGTCATGTCCTGCATGGACAAGCGTATGATCACCCGACTCGTGCAGCTTCTCTTTGCTCTGTTACAGTGTAGCAATGTCATGTCCTGCATGGACAAGCTCATGATCACCCGACTGCGTGCAGCTTTCTCTTTGCTCTGTTACAGTGTAGCAATGTCATGTCCTGCATGGACAAGCGTATGATTGATTTTGCTCTGTTACAGTGTAGCAATGTCATGTTTGCATGGACTCTGAGCTCAATAGGCTGTCGGAATTATTACCATGTTTGTAGTAGGTAGTTAATGCCATGGCAAGGTGACCAGCATTGCACCATAATGTCATTGTCTTCACTAAGGCTTTCCAGCATCACAGTCAGCTAGTCTGCGCCCCAATGTGTTTTAATTGATATGATGTGTTTTTAATTGATAAGATGTGTTTTTAATTGATATGATGTGTTTTTAATTGATATGATATGTTTAATTGATATGATGTGTTTTTAATTGATATGATATGTTTTTAATTGATAAGATGTGTTTAATTGATAAGATGTGTTTTAAGATATGATGTGTTTTAATTGATATGATGTGTTTTTTTAATTGATAAGATGATTGTTTAATTGATAAAATTTGATGTGTTTTAATTGATATGATGTGTTTTTTTGAATTGATAAGATGTGTTTTTAATTGATAAGATGTGTTTAATTGATATGATATGTTTAATTGATAAAATTTGTTTTTAATTGATATGATATGTTTAATTGATATGATGTGTTTTTAATTGATATGATATGTTTAATTGATAAGATGTGTTTTTAATTGATATGATATGTTTAATTGATATGATGTGTTTTTAATTGATATGATGTGTTTTTAATTGATATGATGTGTTTTTAATTGATAAGATGTGTTTAATTGATATGATGTGTTTTTAATTGATATGATGTGTTTTTAATTGATATGATGTGTGTTTAATTGCTATGATGTGTTTTAATTGATATGATGTGTTTGAATTGATATGCTGTGTTTTTAATTGATAAGATGTGTTTTTAATTGATAAGATGTGTTTTTAATTGATAAGATGTGTTTAATTGATATGATGTGTTTTTAATTGATAAGATGTGTTTAATTGATATGATGTGTTTTTAATTGATATGATGTGTTTTTAATTGATAAGATGTGTTTAATTGATATGATGTGTTTTTAATTGATAAGATGTGTTTAATTGATATGATGTGTTTTTAATTGATAAGATGTGTTTTTAATTGATATGATGTGTTTTTAATTGATAAGCTGTGTTTAATTGATATGATGTGTTTTTAATTGATAAGATGTGTTTTTAATTGATAAGATATGTTTAATTGATATGATATGTTTAATTGATAAGATGTGTTTTTAATTGATAAGATGTGTTTTAATTGATATGATGTGTTTTTAATTGATAAGATGTGTTTAATTGATAAGATGTGTTTTAATTGATAAGATGTGTTTAATTGATATGATGTGTTTTAATTGATATGATGTGTCTTTAATTGATATGATGTGTTTTTTGATAATTGTTTCTGTCCAGTGTTTTAATTTGGGAAATGGCAGTTTAACGGAAGATGTGGAAAATTGTTTTTTCCATGGTTTTTTAATTGATCGATGTGTGTTTAATTGATAAGATGTGTTTTAATTGATATGATGTGTTTTTCACACTGTGTTTCACTATGTGTTTTTAATTGATACTGTGTTTTAATTGATATGATGTGTTTTTTACTGATAACTCATGTTTAATTGATATGATATCATTGATATGATGTGTTTTAATTGATAAGATGTGATTTTTTAATTGATATGATGTGTTTTAATTGATATGATCCTAAGATATGTTTTAATTGATAAGACTGTTTTAATTGATAAGATGTGTTTTTAATTGATAAGATGTGTTTTAATTGATATATGTGTTTTTTAATTGATATGATGTTAAGATGTGTACTACTTTGATTGTGTTTAATTGATGATGTGTTTATGATATGATGGACTTTAATTCAATATGATGTGTTTTCCACTACTGCCTCTGTCTTGGGAAATCACTACATTCTTACAAAATTTCTGACTCACTTCACTTTCACTCACTCATAACTTCGCACTCACACACTCACTCACTCCTGCCTCTCACACACTCTTTACGCACTCACATTCACTCACTTTGCATCTCTCACACTCACATTTCATTTCACTTCAAGACTCACATTTCTTTCACAGATTTCAGATTCTTTTCTCACCTTGCGACTTCACACTCACCTTCTTTACACTCACTCACTCTTGCTCTCTCACACTTCGCATTTTCTCTTTCAGATTTCACTCTCTTCAGACGCTTTTCTCCTGCACGACTTCCACACTCACTCTCTCGCACTCACACTGGGCTGTGTCTCACAGAGGTGCAGGATTACAGAAATGGAGAGCAGAGGATTAACAGATAATAAATCACAGCCAGTCACCATCTCTCCAGAGAGGAGGAGACATTTACCAAACATATTGAAAATGAGATCAAATTAAAAAGCTGGACTATTAAATGAATCAAATACAACTATTATTATTATTATTATTATTATTATTATTATTATTATTGCTGTTCTATTGCAATATTGCACACAGTGCACAGCATTTCCAAATAGCTGGGAGGCTTGCATGGCGACCCCCTCTCTTTCTTTCCAATATTTTGTTTTGCAGCTTATATGAATATTATATTTTAAGAACATAGTTGTTTTTTTTTATTCTATGTTCAAAAGTTAAATGAAATGAAATTTATATTAATAATTTAAATTAATAATAAAATTACTAAAAGAAATGTAATAAATCCAAACGCTGGTCATGGAAATAATTTAGTTGCTTTTAATATTTCTAAATGTGGCACTATTGAATGTTTAATACAGTAGCGATGGCTGTGTTAATAAAAGGATCTGCATCTTCCAAGTGCCACAGTCCTTGAGTGAACAGTAAATATGCCCCCTGCTTTTTATGATCTAGTTGGGAGTTTTTAGCAATCAGAAATCTCATTTTCATTTTTTATTATTCAGCTGTTTACCAAGATGATCTTTTTACATTAAATAAAGTAAAGGAGTGAAATACTTTAATAAAGTCGCCCCTCAGCCAATCCTATCGTTGGTCTCTGATTCCCAGGCTTCGCATTCCCAGACTCATTAAAAACATCTCCACGGATCGGAGCTCCAGTTTTAATTTGGTCTGCTTTCCCCAGAGACGGATAATTTGTCTCCCGTGCCCTCCTCTCCGCGCCCCTGTGAAATGTGCTACGTCTTCACTCTCGGTCCCTCACCCATAACAATCGCTCTTAACTGTCTCTCCGACATGCCTTGCTGACCCCAGGGGGGGGGGGCTGGGGAAATGTTTAATTGCCTTCAATAGAAATGGAAATCCCCCTCCCAAGAAGGGGGGCTTCTGCGATCCCCAGAGATTGACCCCCCTGTCACAGGCTGGCCTTTCTTAGAAAACAATTTCAGCATGGCCGCTTAGATAAAAATCTCAGAGGCTCAGCAGTAAAAAGATATCAGGGTCTTAATAAGCAGACCTTCTTTGCACCTGGTTTTGTTATTCTTTGACACCTCTTTCCCAGTATTTGTTTTGCATGTAGCGCTAATAGACCCCAGATCCCAATAGACCCTGACAGTCCTTGCTGCTTTGGTTCAAGCTGAACTCTCTCTGTTGTGAAATGGAAATCCAGGCAGGATGATTTAGTGCAGGTTTTGTAAAAGCCCCGAAGCTGCTAGCAGGCTGCGCTGGCCCTGCTAAATTTAGTGAGAGCAGACTCACTCAGGCACGGGCCCCTCCAGAGCGGCAAGCTGAAAAAGGACGGACTCTTTGTACAAGACATCGCTACTAGAGAGAGCTGCGGACAACGCTCTCCATTAATACTAATGGAGAGAAAACCTTTTTAAAACCTTGTTGAGCAGGTCCTTCCAGGTCGTAGTGCTGGGGAGCTGAGGCTGTTCGGTGCTGAAACGTATTCGGTGTATTGGCATTTTATACACAGTCACTCTCCTCTGACTTTTCACACTTTAGTTATTCTTCAAGCAAAATCTTTTCCACATAAAATCAAGCTGCCCCGCACACACAGCACTCCAGGATGCCGTCAGCATGCACTGTATTTGCTGCATGGAACGCTCAGCCTCAGCAGCAATCTCACCCACTGTCAGACTGGGGTGAGGAAGCAGGACCCCACTGCAAACAGGACGAGGCTTCACTGCAGACTATCCTGCAGTCAAACTCCACTTTGAACAACTGTGTGCAGGGCTAAAGAAGTAAACACTGCTTACTTACCGATAGCAAACTGCAGGACAGAGGCGGTGGTCGTGTTCAAAGGTACACTTGTCTAAACAAAGTAAAAAAAAAAACATTAAACAAACTTTTTATTGTTGAGAAGAGGTTATGCTCAGTCCCTGAAGCACTAAACGCTCTCTCCAGCGCTGTCCCCTGAGCACTCCATTCTGCACTCTCCAGCACTGACACCCTGCTCTAAAACACTCCATCCTAAGTTGTCAGCTAATATTAACATTGGGTGATATTTCCTTGAAGTAATTCATTCTGATTCCAGCGTATTGGCCCTGTGATGCCCTGCTCTGGTTATTCTCCCCCTACACCCCCAGTGCAGGGCTGTATCCTCTCTGTGTCGGGGGGGGATTCTCCCAGTTGTTCTCTGATATTTACCAGCTCTCTTGGCCCATGTGGTTCACAGAAGGTGATGGCATTGCCGTGCATGAGGACCCCACACTGCTCCCCAAGTTCACAGTTACTGCAATCTGACCTGGAAGAGAGCAGAGAGTTTGAACAGGCAGCAAAACAACATGAGCCTCGTCCCTCAGCTCTAACCATTAGAACACACTGCCTCCCTCCCAGTCCCTCAGCTCTAACCACTAGAACACACTGCCTCCCTCCCAGTCCCTCAGCTCTAACCACTAGAACACATGGCCTCCCTCCCAGTCCCTCAGCTCTAACCTCTAGAACACACTGCCTCCCTCCCAGTCCCTCAGCTCTAACCACTAGACCACACTGTATCCCTCCCTCCCTCCCAGTCCCTCAGATCTAACCACTAGAACACACTGCCTCCCTCCCAGCCCCTCAGCTCTAACCACTAGAACACACTGTATCCCTCCCTCCCTCCCAGTCCCTCAGCTCTAACCACTAGAACACACTGTATCCCTCCCTCCCTCCCAGTCCCTCAGATCTAACCACTAGAACACACGGCCTCCCTCCCAGTCTCTCAGCTCTAACCACTAGACCACACTGCCTCCCTCCCAGTCTCTCAGCTCTAACCACTAGAACACACTGCCTCCCTCCCAGTCTCTCAGCTCTAACCACTAGAACACACTGCCTCCCTCCCATTCTCTCAGCTCTAACCACTAGAACACACTGCCTCCCTCCCAGTCTCTCAGCTCTAACCACTAGAACACACTGCCTCCCTCCCAGTCCCTCAGCTCTAACCACTAGAACACACTGTATCCCTCCCTCCCTCCCAGTCCCTCAGATCTAACCACTAGAACACACTGCCTCCCTCCCTCCCTCCCAGTCTCTCAGCTCTAACCACTAGACCACACTGCCTCCCTCCCAGTCCCTCAGCTCTAACCACTAGAACACACTGTATCCCTCCCTCCCTCCCAGTCCCTCAGATCTAACCACTAGAACACACTGTATCCCTCCCTCCCTCCCAGTCCCTCAGATCTAACCACTAGAACACACGGCCTCCTCCCAGTCTCTCAGCTCTAACCCTAGACCACCTGCCTCCTCCCAGTCTCTCAGCTCTAACCACTAGAACACACTGCCTCCTCCCAGTCCTCAGCTCTAACCACTAGAACACACTGCCTCCTCCCATTCTCTCAGCTCTAACCACTAGAACACACTGCCTCCCTCCCAGTCTCTCAGCTCTAACCACTAGAACACACTGCCTCCCTCCCAGTCCCTCAGCTCTAACCACTAGAACACACTGTATCCCTCCCTCCCTCCCAGTCCCTCAGATCTAACCACTAGAACACACTGCCTCCCTCCCTCCCTCCCAGTCCCTCAGCTCTAACCACTAGACCACACTGCCTCCTCCCAGTCCCTCAGCTCTAACCACTAGAAACACATCCCTCCTCCCTCCCAGTCCCTCAGATCTAACCACTAGAACACACTGTATCCCTCCCTCCCTCCCAGTCCCTCAGCTCTAACCACTAGAACACACGGCCTCCCTCCCAGTCCCTCAGCTCTAACCACTAGAACACACTGCCTCCCAGTCCCTCAGCTCTAACCACGAGACTACACTGCCTCCCTCCTAGTTTCTCGGCTCTAACAATTTAATTAAGCGCCCTCTAATTGTGTGGATCCACCTACCAGATATTGGAATTCAGCTTCCCCTGTTGGTTGGAATCGAAATCGTCCCGAAGGATCACATTATCTCCATGGATCTCAGCTGCACGGGAAAGGGATGAGTGACAAGAGTGAGAACTGGATAAATATTATTTATACTGTACGACACTGAAGATCCTTTCAGATTATAACAAACAGATAAATATTGACTGTAATGTTTCACTGAAGGATTCCATGTGAGATCAGTGAACAGCAGGGTGAGGTGTGTCTGCAGTACTCACCCAGACTGGGTCTCAGGGGGGACTCTGTGGGGGCTGAAAGAGAAAACACAAGAGAATCACCACTGATACCAGCTCACTGCCAACACAGGAGAATCATCACTGATACCAGCTCACTGACAACACAGGAGAATCATCACTGATACCAGCTCACTGACAACACAGGAGAATCATCACTGATACCAGCTCACTGCCAACACAGGAGAATCATCACTGATACCAGCTCACTGACAACACAGGAGAATCATCACTGATACCAGCTCACTGCCAACACAGGAGAATCACCACTGATACCAGCTCACTGACAACACAGGAGAATCATCACTGATACCAGCTCACTGCCAACACAGGAGAATCATCACTGATACCAGCTCACTGCCAACACAGGAGAATCATCACTGATACCAGCTCACTGCCAACACAGGAGAATCACCACTGATACCAGCTCACTGACAACACAGGAGAATCATCACTGATACCAGCTCACTGACAACACAGGAGAATCATCACTGATACCAGCTCACTGACAACACAGGAGAATCATCACTGATACCAGCTCACTGCCAACACAGGAGAATCACCACTGATACCAGCTCACTGACAACACAGGAGAATCATCATTGATACCAGCTCACTGACAACACAGGAGAATCATCACTGATACCAGCTCACTGCCAACACAGGAGAATCATCACTGATACCAGCTCACTGCCAACACAGGAGAATCATCACTGATACCAGCTCACTGACAACACAGGAGAATCACCACTGATACCAGCTCACTGCCAACACAGGAGAATCATCACTGATACCAGCTCACTGCCAACACAGGAGAATCATCACTGATACCAGCTCACTGACAACACAGGAGAATCACCACTGATACCAGCTCACTGCCAACACAGGAGAATCACCACTGATACCAGCTCACTGCCAACACAGGAGAATCATCACTGATACCAGCTCACTGACAACACAGGAGAATCACCACTGATACCAGCTCACTGACAACACAGGAGAATCATCACTGATACCAGCTCACTGCCAACACAGGAGAATCATCACTGATACCAGCTCACTGACAACACAGGAGAATCACCACTGATACCAGCTCACTGCCAACACAGGAGAATCATCACTGATACCAGCTCACTGCCAACACAGGAGAATCACCACTGATACCAGCTCACTGCCAAAAATATATTTTTGATACCAGCTCACTAACAACAATAGGAGAATCACCACTGAAACCAAACAACAGGAGAAACACAGGAGAAACAGCAGAGATACCAAAAACTGACACACAGAAAATCATCACTGATACCAGCTCAGTGCCTCCACAGGAGTTTGAATACCAGCTCACTGTAAATACAGGAGAATCACCATTGAATACCAGCAGAACTTTTCACAGGAGAATCAGATGAGGTGCCAGCTCACTGCCAACAGCAGGAGAATAACAGTGATACCAGCTCTTTGACATGACAGGAGAATCACCACAGATACCAGCTCACTTTAAGGGGAATCATCACTGATTAACCAGCTCACTGCCAACACAGGAGAATCACCACTGATACCAGCTCACTGCCAACACAGGAGAATCACCACTGATACCAGCTCACTGCCAACACAGGAGAATCATCACTGATACCAGCTCACTGCTTTTACACAGGAGAATCACCACTGATACCAGCTCACTGCCAACACAGGAGAATCATCACTGATACCAGCTCACTGCCAACACAGGAGAATCACCACTGATACCAGCTCACTGAACATAACAGGAGAATCACACTTGATAAACCAGCTCACTGACAAACACAGGAGAATCACCACTGATACCAGCTCACTGCCAACACAGGAAAATCACCACTGATACCAGCTCACTGCCAACACAGGAGAATCATCACTGAACCAGCTCACTTGACAACACAGGAGAATCACCACTGATACCAGCTCACTGGCCAACACAGGAGAATCATCACTGATACCAGCTCACTGACAACACAGGAGAATCATCACTGGATACCAGCTCACTGACAACACAGGAGAATCATCACTGATACCAGCTCACTGACAACACAGGAGAATCACCACTGATACCAGCTCAATGCCAACACAGGAGAATCATCACTGATACCAGCTCAGTTGCCAACACAGGAGAATCAGTCTGGATACCAGCTCACTGACAACAGACAGAATCACCACTGATACCAGCTCACTACCAACACAGGAGAATCATCACTGATACCAGCTCACTGAAAAAATTGAATTCCTTTAATACAGCATCTGGCCTAATAATAATCAACACCCAAAACCAAACAACAGGAGAAAAACTTGAGAAACAGCAGAGATTTGAAAACTGGACACAGAGAAAAATCATTAATTTCTGTAATAATCCAGTACCTCCAGCTAGGTTTGAATTCCTGTGCATGTAAATATCTTCAGTACAGCCATTGAACTTTAAAGCAGAACTTTTGGAAATAAATCAGATGACAGTCTTCTCTCTCTCCTCTTCCAGCTGGTAATAACAGTGAGCTGTGATCTTTGATGAAATCCTCTGAATACCCAATAACTCTGCTTTAATGGGGAGCAGTTTCTGTGATTAACGGAAGCGTGCAATTAAACACCTCGGCCTCCACAACTGGCCAGCGTTTATGGTCTGCACTCCTCAGCCGTATTGAAATCCCAATCGCACAGCTTCAATCTGCAGTGTTCATTTCCTCATTCCTTTATTGTCTCTTTACAATGTAGCAGACAGATCAAGATAGCAGCACTGTGAGCATCAGCTTAGCCTCATTATACTGAGGTCCCCCTGAGGGGAGCGGTGGACAGAGCTCCTGGACAGAGTACATACTGAAACATAATATGGCCTGCTTTCAACACTTGTTTAAAAGGAGAATATCAAACCTTCCAGATACCTTCTGAATCCTTAGTTTGGCCTTTTAAAAGTTAACATCTTAGACCTTGTGAGCAATTACAAATGCACCGAAATAATGAAACAGTCTAACTTTAAAAGTGTGGACGTGGTAGGGACTGAAGAAGAGTGGCACTGGCAGGACTTGGAGCAACAGGCAGGCTTTTAACTCGCTTAGCTAACATGCAAACAATGTGGTTAACCTGGAGGACAAGGTGAGTCCACCCCTGCTTAATGAGCAACACAAGCCCGTTAGATAGAAAGGAAGAATCGACTACGGTATTCACAGAGCAGCAATGTTTATTCATGGAAGAAAACAGACCAGGAGCAAGTGAGCGTGAGTTTGTGAAACCATTCACAACACAGTCTGTCTGGCCTGCTTGGTCTGCACTCGTTAGCAGACAGAACGGTATGGAAATCCTCTGAATACACAGTCTGGCCTGCTTGGTCTGCACTCGTTAGCAGACAGAACGGTATGGAAATCCTCTGAATACACAGTTTGGCCTGCTTGGTCTGCACTCGTTAGCAGACAGAACGGTATTGAAATCCTCTGAATACACAGTCTGGCCTGCTTGGTCTGCACTCGTTAGCAGACAGAACGGTATTGAAATCCTCTGAATACACTGTCTGGCCTGCTTAGTCTGCACTCGTTAGCCGACAGAACGGTATACAGAGTCTTGAATGTAAGCACTACAAGTTACTGTTTTGCACTGAATGTTCATTGTAAACATCTTTCCACAGGTAGAGTCTAGTGGACTCACTTTGTCCACACGAAGGTCATTGTTGTGTGTTGCTGGTTACTTGTTAAATATCTTTGCTATTTAAGCATTGACGTCCGAGTTAGCGGTCAAGACCTACAACATAATTGACCAGAGTCAAAAGTATGTGGCCTCTTTTTAGAAAGTGGGTGCACTGTTCCGGTCAATCCAGCCTGCCCCTGCAGTCAGTGTTGGTTTTATTGTGTGTATAGTCTGAGATCTTTCATGTGTCCCCGTCCTCTGCAGCCATCATCTTCCCCTGCAGTTTGCATCTGAAAAGAATGAACTGTAGGGCTAGTCCTTGGTGTCCTTGCTTAGGGCCTGATTTGTGTGAGGTGCCTGAGAAAGGAAGCTTTTAGACATCGTGTACTGTAGCACTTTATCAAGCCAGTCGTAATTTAAACTCCTGAACTTGTCCCCCAGCAGGAGCCTCTGTCATAGTAGGGGTTTGATTTGACTGTCTGAGATGCATGATTGAATGGGCTTCCAGTGATTACTCTTGAGCGCTGCAGCCAGGGGACTCTGCTATTAACTGTGCACCTTGTAAATCAGTCTGAGCTCAGCTCGCTTCCACATGCAGAAGCACATCTCAGCCCTCTGCTTTGGAAACATCACTTACAGGGTTCCACAGCGATGGAATTACAGTGAGTCACCTGAACTCAGGCTGGGGCTGTATAGGAGCTGACCTGCTTCTATCTCATAGGATTGAAGGATTCACTGTTTTAATCAAATGGGATTCTGACAGGACCAGTTTGAACTGGAATTCTGACAGGACCGGTTTGAACTGGGATTCTGACAGGACTGGTTTGAACTGAGATTCTGAAAGGACGAGTTTGAACATGACAGGACACGTTTGAACATGACAGAATGGGTTTGAACATGACAGGACAGGTTTGAACATGACAGGACAGGTTTGAACATGACAGGACGGGTTTGAACATGACAGGACGGGTTTGAACATGACAGGACAGGTTTGAACATGACAGGACAGGTTTGAACATGACAGGACAGGTTTGAACATGACAGGACGGGTTTGAACATGACAGGACAGGTTTGAACATGACAGGACGGTGTGATGGAGGAGGTGGTAGAGTATGAACAGTCTCTTACAGAAAATACACTTTTTGTTAACAGAATTGAATGGGGGGTGGCTGCAATTTTTGCACCTATTTTATTTAATGAATAAATAAATAAAAAAGCAATAGCAAGAAACCACCCAAAACGCAACGATGTGACTTCTCCCATGGCTTGCTATTTTGATAGAAATGATGATGTTGTTGTTTTTCCCTTAATAAAAAAATGAGGGCAAAACCTGCACTGTGGTTGAGAGTGAGAGGGAGAAAGAGAAAGAGAGAGGTCTTCACTGTAGGTCAGCATATACATCTATAAACCTTTACTTATTTATCAATACAGAGAGACCCACACACAGAATCACTTTCAAGGGGGGCTGGGGGAAGATTTGAAGTAGGAGAATGTGTCAGTCAAGCTTTGCAAACGAGATGAGATCATGAATATCAAAAACCAAAACCAGACAGATTTCAGATAATCCCCGAGCAAACCTTCAGCCTCTGCTTCCCGGGGCGCAGAGCAGCGAGAGCAGAGCCATGCCCGAGCCAATTCATTATTTACTGTATCAGAAGTGATTTAATCAGGTGGATTCAGACAGATCAGCAGAAACACAGGAACTGCCTTCACAAATATTAAACTATTCACAATCAGGAGTCATTTAAACAATCTAGTTTTATTTGTATTTTTTTAATTTGATTTTATGGATTAAATAAATATTATTTTTGCATAAAACAAACCATTTTTTCCATACATATTAAACTTTATTTGAGACTTTGCGATTGTGTTTTGAACTCGTCCCAAATTCAAGTCTAAAGTGAGGTGGTCCTTTCTGGAGCTCACTGGGTTTATTTTAATGATCTAACAGCAGTGGATTTAAATAGCGCCATGGTTTACCTATGAATCCTGCATGTGTGAGCTACTGACCCCATTATTAACATCATCACTGAACACCATAACTTACAGTGGAGAGAGGTGGTGTCAGATCAGGATCACAACTCTAAACTGACCACCACTGACAGGGACATTAAAATGAAAGGACGCGGCTCCAGCGCAGGGCGACACACTGCTGGGGTTCCTGTCGAGAAGGCTTCCTCAGTAATGCATCAGCACATAAAACTGTCAGAGCTGCAGCACAAGTGCAGAGCGACACTTCAGGTGGAGAGTCAAGAACAAATATGTGAGGAATGGGGGAGTCTGTGGAATCCAGGACAGGGGAGAGGGGGGCAACAGCAGCCTCTGTGGGTCTCATGTGGACTGGCTGGCTGCTACCCTGTCATATCCACAAGAGTCTTGCACTTGGCAAAGCCACAGTGATTGGAGTGCCTGAGGGCATGTACTCAGTAGCTGTGTTCATGCTGGGGTGTGTAAGGATATGCAGGAAAGGGAAGACGTGCAAACCCATCCCTGTGCTGTACAAACTGACAGACAGTCATCCTTCAGTCTCTGTCAGCTCCTGCTGTATGAAAAGACACTAAACCCAAAAAACAAATCCCAGCTAAAAGTAGCCAGGCGGCTCTCACAGAGGATGAATCACCTGCGATTCAGGAGTTGAAAATGCAAGCACTTCAATACCAGAGCAGTGAATTGCTTCCCAAATCTCAAGAGTGAGGCTCAGAGAGAAGAAGGAGGTCTGCAGCCCAGGGCTCTCTGAATCCTGGCTGATTTATAATTTAAATTTCCTGAGAGCACTCCAACACAATGTGACAAATTATAGAAGAGTGGAGGAATTTGCCTGGAACGAGATCTGGAGCAGCACTTTCATCTCCCTGTCGATGCATGCTTTATTACATTGTATCTCCCATGACGCCACTCTGCACATTTACGACCTTCAAGTATTCTAATTAAGGGCCGGCTGTTACATTATTGGCTGTAGCAATTAGAAACATCGCTTAACTTTCCAGTTCTGACCTCCCTTCCTCTGAAATATAAATGATTTGGGTATTGTTACAGAGAAATGGAAATGACTTTGGGTATTGTTACAGTGAAATGGAAATGACTTTGGGTATTGTTACAGTGAAATGGAAATGACTTTGGGTATTGTTACAGAGAAATGGAAATGACTTTGGGTATTGTTACAGAGAAATGGAAATGACTTTGGGTATTGTTACAGTGAAATGGAAATGACTTTGGGTATTGTTACAGTGAAGTTTGAGGTGCTGTTTGTGTCGGGCTGAGCAGCAGAACTCATTACTGCAACTGGTTAAACCAGTTAAAGAACCGACTCACATTCCTGTAACAGACTGTCAGACCCCGAGCGAGGGAGGCAGAGTCACCCCATCACAGCAAGCACTGCTCGTGTGAATCCACCGGTCACACTCCTGTAACAGACTGTCAGACCCCGAGCGAGGGAGGCAGAGTCACCCCATCACAGCAAGCACTGCTCGTGTGAATCCACCGGTCACAGACTGTCCTGTAACAGACTGTCAGACAGCCACTGGCGAAGGGAGGCAGACTGTCACCCCATCACAGCAAGCACTGCTCGTGTGAATCCACCGGTCACACTCCTGTAACAGACTGTCAGACCCCGAGCGAGGGAGGCAGAGTCACCCCATCACAGCAAGCACTGCTCGTGTGAATCCACCGGTCACACTCCTGTAACAGACTGTCAGACCAAGAGCGAGGGAGGCAGAGTCACCCCATCACAGCAAGCACTGCTCGTGTGAATCCACCGGTCAATCCACTGTCAGACCCCAGGGAGGCAGAGTCACCCTGTAACAGACTGTAAAGGTGAATCAGACCCTGTAACAGACTGGACCCCCGGCAGGGAGGCAGAGTCACCCCATCACTGCAAGCACTGCTCGTGTGAATCCACCGGTCACACTCCTGTAACAGACTGTCAGACCCCGAGCGAGGGAGGCAGAGTCACCCCATCACAGCAAGCACTGCTCGTGTGAATCCACCGGTCACACTCCTGTAACAGACTGTCAGACCCCGAGCGAGGGAGGCAGAGTCACCCCCTCACCGCGCTGTGGAGAGGAGCATGCTGGCACCCTGGAATCACATCCTCTTAGAATCTCAGCAGCTGCTGCAATCTGTGCAGCTGTGTGGGGGTTTACCAAACTTAATAATAATAATAATTAAGAAGTTAAAATAATATATAATAACCAAAAGTATCCCTGTGCTCTGTTCTGCTGTGGTCAGTAAACATCCTGTGGTCCTTTTTAAAGAAAGGTCTCCTGGCCAAATCTCACCCCTACCATATTCCAGAAACAAAGTGTTTATGCCTGGTCCCATACCAGATCAAGAAAGCTGCCAGTTTGCTGCATTACTTTCATGTAGTTTGACATTCTTGCACTTCCCAGTTTGTTTCACCTCGAGAGTGTGTCTCTTCACTGCCTTCTCTCCCTTGTTAAGCAACCAGCAGCTTCTCCTGAAGGACAGGCTTGGTATGCAGTGACCCCCTTGACCCCAGAGACATGGCTGGAGGAAGTGGAAGAGACTGGCTGGGTCATGGAATTATTGTGTTAGTATATTACCCCTTTAAACGAGGCGCTACAAAAACAAATACTGTGAAAAGAGAATTGCAATCCTGTTATCCTAAAAATGCCCTAATTGTTCAAAAAAACAAAATACTTTTGACAGCTTTTTGTTTGTTTGTTTGTTTGTTATTTGGTAGTTCTTTAAAGCCACTATGAGGAAACTGAATCTCAGCCCGTATTGCAAAACACTGTACTGGGAAACAAAGCACAATGCAGAACAGGAATCCAGAACAGTATATACAGAACAAACCCTAATAATAACACTTACAAAATGCATTTAGAAATCTATTTAGAAGCACATGTTAAAATATATTCCAAAATGGCTGCTTAAATATATTGCAATATGTTTTCAACGGATGCTGAAAATGATGGGAATATATAATGTACAACTAAGGCCAAACATTTGCATCACCCTATAGAAACTGACAAAAATGAAAGAATGTGACATTTCAGAATCTAACATGAAATACTGTACTATAATTACAGCATTCGGTAGACTTTTGCACTTGTAGTTTCTTTGATTACATGATGTTAAATAAAATATCTAAATTATGTTCATATAGTTTTTATTTTTAATGATGTCTCAATCTTAAAATTCTAGATGATGCAAAAAGTTTGGCCATAGTTACATATTATGGAAAAGCAATAAAATACATTACATCATATTTGAGATATATTGTTAGCGTTTTGCAATATATCTGTCATGGGTGGACCTGCCATGTTGTTGCTGGTCAGTGAGATGGTGGGTGTGTCTCTGGTCAGTGAGATAGTAGGTGTGTCTCTGGTCAGTGAGATAGTGGGTGTGTCTCTGGTCAGTGAGATGGTGGGTGTGTCTCTGGTCAGTGAGATGGTGGGTGTGTCTCTGGTCAGTGAGATGGTGGGTGTGTCTCTGGTCAGTGAGATGGTGGGTGTGTCTCTGGTCAGTGAGATGGGTGGGTGTGTCTCTGGTCAGTGAGATAGTGGGTGTGTCTCTGGTCAGTGAGATGGTGGGTGTGTCTCTGGTCAGTGAGATGGTGGGTGTGTCTCTGGTCAGTGAGATAGTGGGTGTGTCTCTGGTCAGTGAGATGGTGGGTGTGTCTCTGGTCAGTGAGATGGTGGGTGTGTCTCTGGTCAGTGAGATAGTGGGTGTGTCTCTGATCAGTGAGATGCTGGGTGTGTCTCTGGTCAGTGAGATGGTGGGTGTGTCTCTGGTCAGTGAGATGGTGGGTGTGTCTCTGGTCAGCGAGATGGTGGGTGTGTCTCTGGTCAGTGAGATAGTGGGTGTGTCTCTGGTCAGTGAGATGGTGGGTGTGTCTCTGGTCAGTGAGATGGTGGGTGTGTCTCTGGTCAGTGAGATAGTGGGTGTGTCTCTGATCAGTGAGATGCTGGGTGTGTCTCTGGTCAGTGAGATGGTGGGTGTGTCTCTGGTCAGTGAGATGGTGGGTGTGTCTCTGGTCAGTGAGATGGTGGGTGTGTCTCTGGTCAGTGAGATAGTGGGTGTGTCTCTGGTCAGTGAGATAGTAGGTGTGTCTCTGGTCAGTGAGATGGTGGGTGTGTCTCTGGTCAGTGAGATAGTGGGTGTGTCTCTGATCAGTGAGATGCTGGGTGTGTCTCTGGTCAGTGAGATGCTGGGTGTGTCTCTGGTCAGTGAGATGGTGGGTGTGTCTCTGGTCAGTGAGATGGTGGGTGTGTCTCTGGTTAGTGAGATAGTGGGTGTGTCTCTGGTCAGTGAGATAGTGGGTGTGTCTCTGGTCAGTGAGATGGTGGGTGTGTCTCTGGTCAGTAAGGTGGTGGGTGTGTCTCTGGTCAGTGAGGTGGTGGGTGTGTCTCTGTCATGTTGTTGCTGGATAGTGAGATAGTTGGTGTGTCTCTCACCTCCCTGCTCACACAGCTGCTGAGCCAAGGCGTCTTTGAAGATGATCTGTCCTCTGTGTGTGGCCGTCGCCCTGCCAGGGAGGATGAGAAACAACAGCAGAGTCTTAATGATTCACATTTCAAGCACTACTTGACACATTGCATTTCTCATGTAATAGAACGCTCTCATTGCTCACTGAATGTAGACTCCTCTAATTATCTTCTTTCACATTTCACTTTCCTGCTCAGAGCAATCCTTGCAAATGTGTCATTTTTTCATTTTAGAACTTTTTACAACTTCTCTCTTCAAACTGTTCAAAGCTCATTTCAATCTTGTCTGCGTCAAGTGTGTTACAAAGAAGAATCTCACAGCCACCCTCTCTAAAGAGCCGTCAAACCACCTGTCATAATCACTAACAGAATCATAGCTATATAACACAGTTCACAGATCGCATACTGGAAATCTGCAAATATGTTTCATTAATACAATGGTAACAAAGTTTCTCTTTTAAAGAGTTGTGCATGATTAGTAACAGAGCTTCAGGAATGGATTGTGCAAATGGGACAGAGAGCCCCATAAACTGAATAAACCCTAAACATACTGTAGAGCCAGGTAGCCACCCTGTGACAGCGGATATTAATACTGTACAGCCAGGTAGCCACCCTGTGACAGCGGATATTAATACTGTACAGCCAGGTAGCCACCCTGTGACAGTGGATATTAATACTGTACAGCCAGGTAGCCACCCTGTGACAGCGGATATTAATACTGTACAGCCAGGTAGCCACCCTGTGACAGTGGATATTAATACTGTACAGCCAGGTAGCCACCCTGTGACAGCGGATATTAATACTGTACAGCCAGGTAGCCACCCTGTGACAGTGGATATTAATACTGTAGAGCCAGGTAGCCACCCTGTGACAGTGGATATTAATACTGTACAGCCAGGTAGCCACCCTGTGACAGCGGATATTAATACTGTAGAGCCAGGTAGCCACCCTGTGACAGCGGATATTAATACTGTAGAGCCAGGTAGCCACCCTGTGACAGTGGATATTAATACTGTACAGCCAGGTAGCCACCCTGTGACAGCGGATATTAATACTGTACAGCCAGGTATCCACCCTGTGACAGTGGATATTAATACTGTACAGCCAGGTAGCCACCCTGTGACAGTGGATATTAATACTGTACAGCCAGGTATCCACCCTGTGACAGCGGATATTAATACTGTACAGCCAGGTATCCACCCTGTGACAGTGGATATTAATACTGTACAGCCAGGTAGCCACCCTGTGACAGTGGATATTAATACTGTACAGCCAGGTAGCCACCCTGTGACAGTGGATATTAATACTGTACAGCCAGGTAGCCACCCTGTGACAGTGGATATTAATACTGTACAGCCAGGTAGCCACCCTGTGACAGTGGATATTAATACTGTACAGCCAGGTAGCCACCCTGTGACAGTGGATATTAGAGGAATTCAATCATGTTTTTTCTGCCACTTGTTTTAATTGAATGGTCTAGTGGATTTGCACAGTCGAGTTGCACAATAGCAGGGAAACTCCACCAAGAGCTGCTTTCAATATGAACCCAGCTCGCTGTGATGTACAATTTATCCGTGATACAATGTGCAGGGTGGGCGACAGCTCCGGATCTTGTTAGTGGTCTAGTCTTAATAAACAAGCAAACAGTACATTTTAGACAGACAGACAAAACAAACAAAACACTCACGGTAATAATCACAGTATCGGTCCTTTCGGTTCTTAGCATAACTATCACAAGGGACAGATCACCTCACTACGTCCCCTTTATGTACCTTCAACCATGACCCCTCTGTTAACGAGCGCACCCACTCCTCTAATCCACGGATGCCACACCGTTACCCTTCCGGGTCAATGGTTTAGTGTACCGTAGCTCAGCCCCCTTTCTAGATGACCCATTGCCGCCTAACCCTGGGAATGAACTCTGGCCATCCAGTCCAGGGTACTCTGTTCCCTTTACTCAGCACCCTCACACGGAGGGAAGGAGATCTAACACCAAGAATCATTCAATCTCTGTCACAGTCTCTAAGAAGGGTCTACACCTGGAACAACGCCAACAGAAATGCCAGGCGAACCTGATTGCTGTTGCCTAGAAAACACTTCCAGATCGATGTCAGAACAAGTCAGATCCACAGCGTATCATGTAATAGCCACTAGAAAACACTCCCAGATCAATGTCAGAACAAGTCAGATCCACAGTGTATGATGTAATAGCCACTAGAAAACACTTCCAGATCGATGTCAGAACAAGTCAGATCCACAGTGTATCATGTAATAGTCACTAGAAAACACTTCCAGATCGATGTCAGAACAAGTCAGATCCACAGCGTATCATGTAATAGTCACTAGAAAACACTCCCAGATCGATGTCAGAACAAGTCAGATCCACAGTGTATCATGTAATAGTCACTAGAAAACACTTCCAGATCAATGTCAGAACAAGTCAGATCCACAGTGTATGATGTAATAGCCACTAGAAAACACTTCCAGATCGATGTCAGAACAAGTCAGATCCACAGTGTATCATGTAATAGCCACTAGAAAACACTTCCAGATCAATGTCAGAACAAGTCAGATCCACAGTGTATCATGTAATAGCCACTAGAAAACACTTCCAGATCGATGTCAGAACAAGTCAGATCCACAGTGTATCATGTAATAGCCACTAGAAAACACTTCCAGATCAATGTCAGAACAAGTCAGATCCACAGTGTATCATGTAATAGCCACTAGAAAACACTCCCAGATCAATGTCAGAACAAGTCAGATCCACAGTGTATCATGTAATAGTCACTAGAAAACACTTCCAGATCAATGTCAGAACAAGTCAGATCCACAGTGTATCATGTAATAGTCACTAGAAAACACTTCCAAATCGATGTCAGAACAAGTCAGATCCACAGTGTATCATGTAATAGCCACTAGAAAACACTTCCAGATCAATGTCAGAACAAGTCAGATCCACAGTGTATCATGTAATAGCCACTAGAAAACACTCCCAGATCAATGTCAGAACAAGTCAGATCCACAGTGTATCATGTAATAGTCACTAGAAAACACTTCCAAATCGATGTCAGAACAAGTCAGATCCACAGTGTATCATGTAATAGCCACTAGAAAACACTTCCAGATCGATGTCAGAACAAGTCAGATCCACAGTGTATCATGTAATAGCCACTAGAAAACACTTCCAGATCGATGTCAGAACAAAGTCAGATCCACAGTGTATGATGTAATAGCCACTAGAAAACACTTCCAGATCGATGTCAGAACAAGTCAGATCCACAGTGTATCATGTAATAGCCACTAGAAAACACTTCCAGATCGATGTCAGAACAAGTCAGATCCACAGTGTATCATGTAATAGCCACTAGAAAACACTCCCAGATCAATGTCAGAACAAGTCAGATCCACAGTGTATCATGTAATAGTCACTAGAAAACACTTCCAAATCGATGTCAGAACAAGTCAGATCCACAGTGTATCATGTAATAGCCACTAGAAAACACTTCCAGATCGATGTCAGAACAAGTCAGATCCACAGTGTATCATGTAATAGTCACTAGAAAACACTTCCAGATCAATGTCAGAACAAGTCAGATCCACAGTGTATCATGTAATAGTCACTAGAAAACACTTCCAGATCGATGTCAGAACAAGTCAGATCCACAGTGTATCATGTAATAGCCACTAGAAAACACTTCCAGATCGATGTCAGAACAAGTCAGATCCACAGTGTATCATGTAATAGCCACTAGAAAACACTCCCAGATCAATGTCAGAACAAGTCAGATCCACAGTGTATCATGTAATAGCCACTAGAAAACACTCCCAGATCAATGTCAGAACAAGTCAGATCCACAGTGTATCATGTAATAGCCACTAGAAAACACTCCCAGATCAATGTCAGAACAAGTCAGATCCACAGTGTATCATGTAATAGTCACTAGAAAACACTTCCAAATCGATGTCAGAACAAGTCAGATCCACAGTGTATCATGTAATAGCCACTAGAAAACACTTCCAGATCGATGTCAGAACAAGTCAGATCCACAGTGTATCATGTAATAGCCACTAGAAAACACTTCCAGATCGATGTCAGAACAAGTCAGATCCACAGTGTATCATGTAATAGCCACTAGAAAACACTTCCAGATCGATGTCAGAACAAGTCAGATCCACAGTGTATCATGTAATAGTCACTAGAAAACACTTCCAGATCGATGTCAGAACAAGTCAGATCCACAGTGTATCATGTAATAGCCACTAGAAAACACTCCCAGATCAATGTCAGAACAAGTCAGATCCACAGTGTATCATGTAATAGCCACTAGAAAACACTTCCAGATCGATGTCAGAACAAGTCAGATCCACAGTGTATCATGTAATAGCCACTAGAAAACACTTCCAGATCAATGTCAGAACAAGTCAGATCCACAGTGTATCATGTAATAGTCACTAGAAAACACTTCCAGATCGATGTCAGAACAAGTCAGATCCACAGTGTATCATGTAATAGTCACTAGAAAACACTTCCAGATCGATGTCAGAACAAGTCAGATCCACAGTGTATCATGTAATAGCCACTAGAAAACACTTCCAGATCAATGTCAGAACAAGTCAGATCCACAGTGTATCATGTAATAGCCACTAGAAAACACTTCCAGATCGATGTCAGAACAAGTCAGATCCACAGTGTATCATGTAATAGCCACTAGAAAACACTTCCAGATCGATGTCAGAACAAGTCAGATCCACAGTGTATCATGTAATAGCCACTAGAAAACACTTCCAGATCGATGTCAGAACAAGTCAGATCCACAGTGTATCATGTAATAGCCACTAGAAAACACTTCCAGATCGATGTCAGAACAAGTCAGATCCACAGTGTATCATGTAATAGCCACTAGAAAACACTTCCAGATCAATGTCAGAACAAGTCAGATCCACAGTGTATCATGTAATAGCCACTAGAAAACACTCCCAGATCAATGTCAGAACAAGTCAGATCCACAGTGTATCATGTAATAGCCACTAGAAAACACTTCCAGATCAATGTCAGAACAAGTCAGATCCACAGTGTATCATGTAATAGTCACTAGAAAACACTTCCTGATCAATGTCAGAACAAGTCAGATCCACAGTGTATCATGTAATAGCCACTAGAAAACACTTCCAGATCAATGTCAGAACAAGTCAGATCCACAGTGTATCATGTAATAGCCACTAGAAAACACTTCCAGATCAATGTCAGAACAAGTCAGATCCACAGTGTATCATGTAATAGCCACTAGAAAACACTCCCAGATCAATGTCAGAACAAGTCAGATCCACAGTGTATCATGTAATAGTCACTAGAAAACACTCCCAGATCAATGTCAGAACAAGTCAGATCCACAGTGTATCATGTAATAGCCACTAGAAAACACTCCCAGATCAATGTCAGAACAAGTCAGATCCACAGTGTATCATGTAATAGTCACTAGAAAACACTTCCTGATCAATGTCAGAACAAGTCAGATCCACAGTGTATCATGTAATAGCCACTAGAAAACACTTCCAGATCAATGTCAGAACAAGTCAGATCCACAGTGTATCATGTAATAGCCACTAGAAAACACTTCCCCAGATCAATGTCAGAACAAGTCAGATCCACAGTGTATCATGTAATAGCCACTAGAAAACACTTCCAGATCGATGTCAGAACAAGTCAGATCCACAGTGTATGATGTAATAGCCACTAGAAAACACTTCCAGATCGATGTCAGAACAAGTCAGATCCACAGTGTATCATGTAATAGTCACTAGAAAACACTCCCAGATCGATGTCAGAACAAGTCAGATCCACAGTGTATCATGTAATAGCCACTAGAAAAAACACTTCCAGATCGATGTCAGAACAAGTCAGATCCACAGTGTATCATGTAATAGCCACTAGAAAACACTTCCAGATCAATGTCAGAACAAGTCAGATCCACAGTGTATCATGTAATAGCCACTAGAAAACACTTCCAGATCAATGTCAGAACAAGTCAGATCCACAGTGTATCATGTAATAGCCACTAGAAAACACTTCCAGATCGATGTCAGAACAAGTCAGATCCACAGTGTATCATGTAATAGCCACTAGAAAACACTTCCAGATCGATGTCAGAACAAGTCAGATCCACAGTGTATCATGTAATAGCCACTAGAAAACACTTCCAGATCGATGTCAGAACAAGTCAGATCCACAGTGTATCATGTAATAGTCACTAGAAAACACTCCCAGATCAATGTCAGAACAAGTCAGATCCACAGTGTATCATGTAATAGTCACTAGAAAACACTTCCAGATCGATGTCAGAACAAGTCAGATCCACAGTGTATCATGTAATAGCCACTAGAAAACACTTCCAGATCGATGTCAGAACAAGTCAGATCCACAGTGTATGATGTAATAGCCACTAGAAAACACTTCCAGATCAATGTCAGAACAAGTCAGATCCACAGTGTATCATGTAATAGCCACTAGAAAACACTTCCAGATCAATGTCAGAACAAGTCAGATCCACAGTGTATCATGTAATAGCCACTAGAAAACACTTCCAGATCAATGTCAGAACAAGTCAGATCCACAGTGTATCATGTAATAGCCACTAGAAAACACTTCCAGATCGATGTCAGAACAAGTCAGATCCACAGCGTATCATGTAATAGCCACTAGAAAACACTTCCAGATCGATGTCAGAACAAGTCAGATCCACAGTGTATCATGTAATAGCCACTAGAAAACACTTCCAGATCGATGTCAGAACAAGTCAGATCCACAGTGTATCATGTAATAGCCACTAGAAAACACTTCCAGATCGATGTCAGAACAAGTCAGATCCACAGTGTATCATGTAATAGCCACTAGAAAACACTTCCAGATCGATGTCAGAACAAGTCAGATCCACAGTGTATCATGTAATAGCCACTAGAAAACACTTCCAGATCAATGTCAGAACAAGTCAGATCCACAGTGTATCATGTAATAGCCACTAGAAAACACTTCCAGATCGATGTCAGAACAAGTCAGATCCACAGTGTATCATGTAATAGCCACTAGAAAACACTTCCAGATCAATGTCAGAACAAGTCAGATCCACAGTGTATCATGTAATAGCCACTAGAAAACACTTCCAGATCAATGTCAGAACAAGTCAGATCCACAGTGTATCATGTAATAGCCACTAGAAAACACTCCCAGATCGATGTCAGAACAAGTCAGATCCACAGTGTATCATGTAATAGCCACTAGAAAACACTCCCAGATCAATGTCAGAACAAGTCAGATCCACAGTGTATCATGTAATAGCCACTAGAAAACACTTCCAGATCAATGTCAGAACAAGTCAGATCCACAGTGTATCATGTAATAGCCACTAGAAAACACTTCCAGATCGATGTCAGAACAAGTCAGATCCACAGTGTATCATGTAATAGCCACTAGAAAACACTCCCAGATCAATGTCAGAACAAGTCAGATCCACAGTGTATCATGTAATAGCCACTAGAAAACACTTCCAGATCGATGTCAGAACAAGTCAGATCCACAGTGTATCATGTAATAGTTACTAGAAAACACTTCCAGATCGATGTCAGAACAAGTCAGATCCACAGTGTATCATGTAATAGCCACTAGAAAACACTCCCAGATCAATGTCAGAACAAGTCAGATCCACAGTGTATCATGTAATAGCCACTAGAAAACACTTCCAGATCAATGTCAGAACAAGTCAGATCCACAGTGTATCATGTAATAGTCACTAGAAAACACTCCCAGATCGATGTCAGAACAAGTCAGATCCACAGTGTATGATGTAATAGTCACTAGAAAACACTTCCAGATCGATGTCAGAACAAGTCAGATCCACAGTGTATCATGTAATAGCCACTAGAAAACACTTCCAGATCGATGTCAGAACAAGTCAGATCCACAGTGTATCATGTAATAGCCACTAGAAAACACTTCCAGATCGATGTCAGAACAAGTCAGATCCACAGTGTATCATGTAATAGCCACTAGAAAACACTTCCAGATCGATGTCAGAACAAGTCAGATCCACAGTGTATCATGTAATAGCCACTAGAAAACACTTCCAGATCGATGTCAGAACAAGTCAGATCCACAGTGTATCATGTAATAGCCACTAGAAAACACTTCCAGATCAATGTCAGAACAAGTCAGATCCACAGTGTATCATGTAATAGCCACTAGAAAACACTTCCAGATCAATGTCAGAACAAGTCAGATCCACAGTGTATCATGTAATAGCCACTAGAAAACACTTCCAGATCGATGTCAGAACAAGTCAGATCCACAGTGTATCATGTAATAGCCACTAGAAAACACTTCCAGATCGATGTCAGAACAAGTCAGATCCACAGTGTATGATGTAATAGTCACTAGAAAACACTTCCAGATCGATGTCAGAACAAGTCAGATCCACAGTGTATCATGTAATAGCCACTAGAAAACACTTCCAGATCGATGTCAGAACAAGTCAGATCCACAGTGTATCATGTAATAGCCACTAGAAAACACTTCCAGATCGATGTCAGAACAAGTCAGATCCGTATCATGTAATAGCCACTAGAAAACACTCCCAGATCAATGTCAGAACAAGTCAGATCCACAGTGTATGATGTTATAGCCACTAGAAAACACTCCCAGATCAATGTCAGAACAAGTCAGATCCACAGTGTATCATGTAATAGTCACTAGAAAACACTTCCAGATCGATGTCAGAACAAGTCAGATCCACAGTGTATCATGTAATAGCCACTAGAAAACACTTCCAGATCAATGTCAGAACAAGTCAGATCCACAGTGTATCATGTAATAGTCACTAGAAAACACTTCCAGATCGATGTCAGAACAAGTCAGATCCACAGTGTATCATGTAATAGTCACTAGAAAACACTTCCAGATCGATGTCAGAACAAGTCAGATCCACAGTGTATCATGTAATAGCCACTAGAAAACACTTCCAGATCAATGTCAGAACAAGTCAGATCCACAGTGTATCATGTAATAGTCACTAGAAAACACTTCCAGATCAATGTCAGAACAAGTCAGATCCACAGTGTATCATGTAATAGCCACTAGAAAACACTTCCAGATCGATGTCAGAACAAGTGAGATCCACAGCATATCATGTAATAGTTATCTGATGTTGGTCCGAACGCAGTGTTTTTCAGGGGACATATTTGGCCAGACTCACCACGCAGCCTGCCAGACCATCTATCTGCAGAGGCACGTATAGGGTGGTGAGCAACAAGCAGTGATTTACTAGCTAGCACAGACAGAAGACCTTGGGTATATGGATGTACACTGTGCACCCCAGGGTACTCATGCTTCACTCCTGGGACGGCTCAATTCATCTTCCAGAGGCAGTATTACACAATGTGCAGAAAGCTATAAGCACTGCGAGCAGGTAATGCACCTGCACCTGACCAAATACACACAGGGAACCTTAAGGGCAGGTTTAGTGTGAAATAAATGATGAAAACTTTATAACAAAAGCAGCTTTGCAGCGTGACAGCGTTGTGTTGCATGATCACACACGCACACACACACACACACACGCACACACACACACACACACACACACACACACACACACACACACACGCACACACACGCGCACACACGCACACACACACACACCACATGGACACGCACCATTACAGATCAGCTCTGACATTTCCACCTCCTGACTGCTGTCTCGCTGTAGTTTTTATGGGCGCCAAGTCATTTAAACGTTCATTTCGGGTTCATGAATAATGCAGAGGGACGTTCATTAATTCAGTAACTGGCTCATATGTAACAAAAAAATGTAATTGCATTCATATTTTGAAATAGTTTAAAGACTGATTTGGGTTCAGTATTTATGAATAAAACATGGTGTGTAATGAACAACAGGAGAGAGTGTCGGAGCACGGCTCTAAATAGAAGGGGCCTCGATGGATGTGCCTGAAAGAACAAGGCTGGGCTGATCGGCTAAGAAAGCCTGGATTGAGGAGTCTCTGCTTCAGGGAGAGGCGAGGAGTCTCTGCTTCAGGGAGAGGCGAGGAGTCTCTGCTTCAGGGAGAGGCGAGGAGTCTCTGCTTCAGGGAGAAGCGAGGAGTCTGCTTCAGGGAGAGGCGAGGAGTCTCTGCTTCAGGGAGAGGCGAGGAGTCTCTGCTTCAGGGAGAGGCGAGGAGTCTCTGCTTCAGGGAGAGGCGAGGAGTCTCTGCTTCAGGGAGAAGCGAGGGAGTCTGCTTCAGGGGAGGCGAGGAGTCTCTGCTTCAGGGGAGGCGAGGAGTCTCTGCTTCAGGGAGGCGAGTCTCTGCTTCAGGGAGAGGCGAGGAGTCTCTGCTTCAGGGAGAGGCCATGCTGATTGATTCATGCTGTGTCTTAAAGAGTGGCTTTCATCTAGTTGTGTCTACCGTGGATCTATTGTACTGTGCCATTGGAAGAGTAGGGTTATCCAAAAGACCCAGAGAGACAGAGAGGCAGACTGGGGTCAAGCAGGGACTTGTCATTGCATTTACATACGGTATATTCATTTACAGTATATATTTTCCAAATTTAGAGAGTCAATTATTTCACACAAAAAAAACTGAACAAACTGAAAAGTCAACGAATCACAATATTGTGAACCTGATGTATAGTGTAGCAGCAACAAACACAAAAATATTTCTATAGCTCCTGGGAACAGTTTAATTGCACTGTGCTTGACTGGCCAAGTGCATTCGTCACTGGGGACATGCAAAACAAGTTAAATTGAAGAATTGTAATTGTTACAGTAAATGAGGGGGGGTCCGTGCCAGAACAGAATAAACACCGTACTATTGACTTTGAGTTAAGGGTGGAAATACAACACACACCCACTGTCACTCAGAGAGATGCTCACTGGAAAAGCTGCAATTAAATCAGGACTGCAGGCTTGTTAGATTGCATGTTCAAGGCAGCAATAAACACCACAATTAGCAGACTGGACAGTCACTGCGGATCGAGAAGATTCCCTGTAATTGAGTGGCTGACAGCTTGTACAGAAGGCACAGCCCTCTAAACACATGTGGAAATGTCACTCTGTGCATACATTAAAGCTTTACATTACACAGAGACCTCCTCGGCTGCTTCAATCCGAACCCTGAAGAAAAACAAGAAGCGTTTGAAAGCGGTGAAAGCAAAATCGTTTAGAAGGGATCAGCACAGCCGCAGCACTGGCAGATTGCAGTGGAGCGGGTCTGTAAGCGCAGATTGCAGTGGGCGGGTCAGTGATTGCAGTGGAGCGGGTCTGGAAGCGCAGATTGCAGTGGGCGGGTCTGGTGCAGTGCAGTGGGCGGGTCTGTAGCGCAGATTGCAGTGGAGCGGGTCTGTAAGCACAGATTGCAGTGGAGCGGGTCTGTAGCGAGATTGCAGTGGAGCGGGTCTGTAGCGCAGATTGCAGTGGAGCGGGTCTGTAGCGCAGATTGCAGTGGAGCGGGTCTGTGCGCGATTGCAGTGGGCGGGTCTGTAGCGCGGGTGCACAGGGCGGGCAGTGCACAGATTGCAGTGGGGCGAGTCTGCCAGCACAGATTGCAGTGGAGCGGGTCTGTAAGCACAGATTGCAGTGGAGCGGGTCTGTAAGCACAGATTGCAGTGGAGCGGGTCTGTGGCACAGATTGCAGTGGAGGGGTCTGTAGCGCAGATTGCAGTGGAGCGGGTCTGTAAGCGCAGATTGCAGTGGAGCGGGTCTGTAAGCGCAGATTGCAGTGGAACGGGTCTGTAAGCACAGATTGCAGTGGAGAGGGTCTGTAAGCGCAGATTGCAGTGGTGCGGGTCTGTAAGCACAGATTGCAGTGGAGGGGGTCTGTAAGCGCAGATTGCAGTGGAGCGGGTCTGTAAACGCAGATTGCAGTGGAACGGGTCTGTAAGCACAGATTGCAGTGGAGAGGGTCTGTAAGCGCAGATTGCAGTGGAGCGGGTCTGTAAGCGCAGATTGCAGTGGAACGGGTCTGTAAGCACAGATTGCAGTGGAGAGGGTCTGTAAGCACAGATTGCAGTGGAGCGGGTCTGTAAACGCAGATTGCAGTGGAGCGGGTCTGTAAGCACAGATTGCAGTGGAACAGTGGTTTATTGAACTACACTCGTTCAAGCCCAACCCTATAAATATCCAGTGAAATAGAACCGTGTCCTGCACCCCCAGTCTGGGAGAAGCTGAACTCAGATTCAGACAGGCCAGTGGGCTGCACACGATGGCTCAGTTATTCTGTTCCTAGAGGAAGAAGAGAAGCTGCATTTTCCAGGCTGAACAGCGATGGCACAGGACTGGAAGTGGGGGCTGATTGAGTGAATGTTTATTGTAATTAACTGCCTGTATCGTAACTCCCCCGGGACACCCCTAATAACGAGGGGGGGAAGCCAAACCCCTGGGGAGCTGTCCCGGAGCACAAAGGAATAATTGAAATGAAAATGTACTGTTTACTGCACAGATTAGGAACAGTAAGTGTTCTGCAGGATAATGCATTTGGGTTTGTTTGTGACTGATGAGTTTTCTTTGCTGTATCCCATTGTACATTAACCTCATACATTCAGTACTGTACATACATACATACCTATAGCATATATACATATCTATATTATATATATATATATATATATATATATATATATATATATATATATATATATATATATATATATATATATACTAAAATGGACATACTGCATACAGATCCATATTGATAACATATTGTTAAGGGTCTTCAGTAATTATAAGAATTGTCTGGATCAAGAAGATTTTTGCAGCAAAACTGTGACGGATCTGAACACCACCATTCTTTAGCTGCACATGACTCGACATTAATGGTGTTTCATTGACCCCGTTTTTAACATCACTGAACATATTGAAAATCCAGGGGAGCAGGTCTGTGAGGGACCAGGAGCACATGTTCAGATCTGCCACTGTTGAAGATCATCAGGCTGGGCAGAGAGAGCGAGCGAGAGAGATAGCTTGTGTGGGCTGATAGGATGTGTGTTAAAGCCCTGGAAACAGTCTGACATTTGTGTCTGCCAGTACAACGCTGGTGCAGTTTTTGCTGGTTGAGTTCAGTTTGCAGAAAAGTGCTAGCGTCCTGTGCTGGCGAGGTCCTTTGTAAGCAGATGGTGGTTAATTCAGGTGCTCGGGTGATTGAAGCTCCACAACATTCCTTTTCAATTACAGCTAACAAGATGAATGCGGGAGCACTCACTTTACTTTTTCTATACACACTGCCAGCACGTCTAGGCCTCTGGTACGGCACAAGTGGGAAGGTTGCAGGTTGTTTGAGTGATCAGGCCTCCTCTCACACACAGCGCTAACGCAGCCCTCGGGAGCACTTTGGGGAACAAGGATATCCAGCCGGTAATTAAAGCAATCTCCTTCCGAACAGATGCTCACGCTGCCTCGCCAGAAAACAAATCGGAACAAAACAAAACAAAATGATCTGTAAAAATGAAGTCATACGCACAAGAAGAGAGGTGTCCTGAGGCTCTGCAGAGAAGACACAGTCATTCTTTCAGAGGACGGAGATAAAGCCACCATTAGTCTATTTTTACCTTTGTTATCCGGTTAACACGCTAATTCCGCATTCGGAACACACAACAAGCAGAATATTAATAGATCAGCTTGCTTTGTATTTCCCCTTTCGTCCATAAAGTTGAAAGGACCTTCTTCAAACACATCTGTAGAGATTTGTATCAAGGGCAGTCCAATGGGATGTGCAATATGCTCTTTTGTGTGGGTTTGTGTGTAGCGGGGTGGATAATCCAGCTCTTATTTGTTTCATTGAAGATATTCCTATGGGGCAGATCTGGGACAGTCTTGATAATGAGTCAAAAGTCTAAGGGTCTGCATTGAAATCTGAAATTAATTTATAGAATCACTTCCTGTATAATGGTTGAGGGACCTGTAGTTTTATTTGAAATCATCCAGGGTTGAGGAATCGGACCTGCACTGGAAACGATCTTCTTTGAAAATCCGTGTTCAAGAGCGATTCCAGAAACATCTGCTTCTCCCTGCAGTTCACTCACGAAGCAATGACCCGTCCCAGCTCTGCTTGGAACCCGTGGACACGGCTGTAGGCTTGATAGCAGTGGAGAACGAATCAGGGCTTGAGCCATGGCCAAGAACACCATGAAGGGGGCTGACTCCCTCCAATCAGACCATCTCTCTGGTTATCCGAATAGAAATGTTCTGCAATCCTTGTGTATAGTAAATCCTTATTCAGTGTGGAGTAAGAACACCATGAAGGGGGCTGACTCCCTCCAATCAGACCATCTCTCTGGTTATCTGAATAGAAATGTTCTGCAATCCTTGTGTATAGTAAATCCTTATTCAGTGTGGAGTAAGAACACCATGAAGGGGGCTGACTCCCTCCAATCAGACCATCTCTCTGGTTATCTGAATAGAAATGTTCTGCAATCCTTGTGTATAGTAAATCCTTATTCAGTGTGGAGTAAGAACACCATGAAGGGGACCATCTCCTCCAATCAGACCATCTCTCTGGTTATCCGAATAGAAATGTTCTGCAATCCTTGTGTATAGTAAATCCTTATTCAGTGTGGAGTAAGAACACCGTGAAGGGGGCTGACTCCCTCCAATCAGACCATCTCTCTGGTTATCCGAATAGAAATGTTCTGCAATCCTTGTGTATAGTAAATCCTTATTCAGTGTGGAGTAAGAACACCATGAAGGGGGCTGACTCCCTCCAATCAGACCATCTCTCTGGTTATCCGAATAGAAATGTTCTGCAATCCTTGTGTATAGTAAATCCTTATTCAGTGTGGAGTAAGAGGGTGGCAGTTACAGGCCGGGTGGGACTGAGACACACAGAGACAGAGTTCACACATTCAGCTCAAACCAGGACCTCCTGGCTGCCAGTCCTCAGCTCAGACCACCTGACCACACAGCATGCTATTATAAACCATGCACAAGAAAAGACTCTGCTATAAAAACAACAATCTAAAAATAATGAAGCACGCTGAACCTCGTGTCAGACTGGGCTCACCTCAGAACTGTGGTCATCACCACAGACTGGGATCCAGGCAACCCAAGCAGTGACATCATCCGCTCAGAATGCAGAGTTCCATTCCAGAACCACAGCACTCAGAGTGCAAGGGCATGCCTGCTTTCTGTCTCGCTGCATTTCAGCCTGCATGTTCACTACTTCAGACCAAATGCAACAAGTTTGATTCTCCACCCCAAAAAATAAAGAAAGACATTTAAAATAAATAAATGAATTGGCAACATGTTTTCCAATATGCACCGTAACATGGTTCTATAGCAGCATGGCACTATTCCATCCAACTTTCAGACATACAGACATCACTGCAAAGAGTCCAGCGTTTGTTTTATAATTTAAATCTCAAACGCATGCGTTTATAGAACACGGGGGTGCTTTAGAGTCCCTGAGCTGTGGAATGATTCGTAAGGGAGGCACCATCTCTCGCTGATTTTAAAGTAGGATTAAAAACACATTTGTATCATTTAGCGGAAAATGTAACATCCTATTTGATACTATTTTGGTTTTTACAAATCATGTACCTTTTGTCACTGCTTTTTAAAGTAAGATTACAAATTTAAAGAGGTACTTTATCATCTTACCTTTTACTAATTTCTCAGAACTGTTTTGTATACTATTGCCATGCTGCTGTTTTTATCTGTGAAGCTCTTTGAGGTGTTTCATCGTGAAAATGCTTTATATTTAATAAATTCAGACTGACTGAGTGATTGACTGATTCTTTTTGGACTGAATCTCATCCCTTTCATAAAAAGGCAGGTGTTCTGTTGCAGAGTTGACTCAGGTCCTATTTGAACAGAGGTGCGATTGTTTGAGCAGTGAGGTGAAATTATTAGTTTGTAACAATAAGAGAACCGGAATCCTCAACACACTGTCAACCAGAGTTCTATACGTCGTGACATTAAATGTATTTAAATGTATTGCCATTAAATGTATTTATCTAAATCCTAGAAGTCTGAGAAACAAAATGTTAGAAATTGAAGCTACTGTACTAACAAGTAACTACGATGTGATAGGTGTTACAGAAACTTGGCTATCCGGGAGGGATGGAGACGAATATAATATTAGTGGGTATACACTGTATAGGAAAGACAGGCAGGACAGAAGAGGCGGAGGGGTAGCGCTATACATCAAAAATAGTCTTGAAGCCCAGGTGTTAAATCAGGACAAAGAAAACAATGCAGAATCAATATGGGTCAGAATAATGGACAAAAATTCAAAGGGCATAATAATAGGAGCATGCTACTGACCGCCAAATTCAGACGCCGAGCAAAATAATCTGTTATACAATGACATTCGAAATGCGTGTAGAAAAGGAGAAGCCATACTAATGGGGGATTTCAACTTCCCCCATATAAAATGGGAAAACCCGGTGGGGGGCACGATGGACGAAATTGAAATGGTGGAAATGACAAATGACTGCTTCCTAACACAATTTGTCAAGGCACCGACTAGAGGGGAGGCATGCCTTGATTTAGTCTTTTCAAATAATGAAGACAGAATAACTAAAACAGAGGTCAGAGAGCCATTGGCAAACTCAGACCACAACATGGTCTAATTTGAAGTGATTTTTAAAAACCCCAAAGTAACAACTAAAGCTAAGGTTTACAATTTAAAAAAAGCAAACTATGAAGGTATGAAACAGAGACTAACAGAAGTAGATTGGAGTAAAATAGAGAAAACATCCACAGAAAAAGGGTGGCTGTTTTTTAAAAATGTAGTACTAGAGGCACAAAACAATTACATCCCAAAAGTAGACAAATCTAAATCTAAAACAAAATGGCCAAAATGGTTTAATAGATCAATTAAAAAAAAATATTCAGCGGAAAAAGGCACTTTACAGAGCGTTTAAAAGGGACCAAAAACAAAGCACACAGAAAGAGTACTTGGAACTGCAAACACAAGTCAAAAAGGAAGTTAGAAAGGCCAAGAGCGAGATAGAAATGAACATTGCTAAGGGGGCTAAAACCAATTCCAAAATGTTTTTCCAATATTATAACAGCAAGAGAACATTCAAAGAGGAGGTTAAATGTCTAAGAGACATAAATGGCAAAATCATAGATGAAGAAAAAAAATAGCAAATATATTAAATGATTACTTTTCACAGGTTTTTACAAAGGAGGACACGGACAACATGCCCCACATGTCGACCTGTTCCTATCCAATTTTAAATAACTTTAGCATAACAGAGGCAGAAGTGTTAAAGGGACTAGGAGCTCTTAAAATAAACAAATCCCCTGGGCCAGATGAGATCCTCCCAATAGTACTCAAAGAAATGAAAGAAGTTATTTACAAGCCGCTAACCAAGATCATGCAACAGTCTCTTGACACGGGTTGTACCGACAGACTGGAAAATAGCAAACGTAATACCGATCCACAAAAAAAGGAGACAAAACTGAACCAGGTAACTACAGACCAATAAGCCTGACTTCTATTATATGTAAACTTATGGAAACTATAATAAGATCCAAAATGGAAAATTACCTATATGGTAACAATATCCTGGGTGACAGCCAGCATGGTTTTAGGAAAGGGAGATCATGTCTAACTAACCTACTTGACTTTTTTTTGAGGATGCAACATTGAAAATGGACAACTGCAAAGCATACGACATGGTCTATTTAGATTTCCAGAAAGCTTTTGACAAAGTCCCGCATAAAAGATTAATTCTCAAACTGAACGCAGTAGGGATTCAAGGAAATGCATGCACATGGATTGGGAGTGGTTAACAGGTAGAAAACAGAAAGTACTGATTAGAGGAGAAACCTCAAAATGGGCGAGGTAACCAGTGGTGTACCACAGGGATCAGTATTAGGTCCTCTGCTATTCCTAATCTACATTAATGATTTAGACTCTGGTATAGTAAGCAAACTCGTTAAATTTGCAGACGACACAAAAATAGGAGGAGTGGCAAACACTGTTGAAGCAGCAAAGGTCATTCAAAATGATCTAGACAGCATTCAGAACTGGGCAGATACATGGCAAATTACATTTAACTGAGAAAAGTGTAAGGTACTGCACGCAGGCAATAAAAATGTGCATCATAAATATCATATGGGAGATACTGAAATTGAAGAAGGAATCTATGAAAAAGACCTAGGAGTTTATGTTGACTCACAAATGTCTTTATCTAGACAATGTGGGGAAGCTATAAAAAGGCCAACAAGATGCTCGGATATATTGAGAAGTGTTGAATTTAAATCAAGGGAAGTAATGTTAAAAATTTACAATGCATTAGTAAGACCTCACCTAGAATATTTTGTTCAGTTCTGTTCACCTCGCTAAAAAAAGGGTATTGCTGCTCTAGAAAGAGTGCAAAGAACAGCGACCAGAATTATCCCGGGTTTAAAAGGAATGCCATATGCAGACAGGCTAAAATAATTGAATCTGTTCAGTCTTGAACAAAGAAGAATACCCAGTGATCTGATTCAAGCATTCGAAATTCTAAAATGTATTGACAATGTCGATCCAAGGGACTTTTTTGACCTGAAAAAAGAAACATGGAAATCTGAGGCACTTTTTTACACAGAGAATTGTGAGGGTCTGGAACCAACTCCTCAGTAATGTTGTTGAAGCCGACACCCTGGGATCCTTCAAGAAGCTGCTTGATGAGATTCTGGGATCAATAAGCTACTAACAACCAAACGAGCAAGATGGGCCGAATGGCCTCCTCTTGTTTGTAAACTTTCTTATGTCACAATTATTATCAGATCAAACAGCACGATGCTGCGTGAAGTCATGTGCTGATATTTTCAGTTGGGCAGGCATTGAAGAGCCCTGTATATTCCTTTGCCTTCTTTTTCCAGTCAGTGTTTTAATATGACAAACAGTATTAAACCACCTGCCAAGCCAGAAAGCTCAATATATGTCAGCTTGTTTAGCTTCATAAGGGTGACAAACCCGCTCTCATTATGCAGTTGAATTGCTTGAGAAGAAGACTGTGAGACCACGTCCTGTCACTCAGGGAATATTCTCTATGCATTAAGCTGTTCGCTGTGTCAGTATATGTATTTATTAGGAATAGCCACATATTCCTTTAAAGGCGCTGATGTTCTTACTACAGCTGGGTTGACTTTGAAGAGACAGCTTCCAGAAGTGAAGTGACTGGATCTGTCTGCAGGGAACGAGCGTGTGGTGCACTGCTTTTAATACATCCCCCAAATATACAAAAATGCTAACCTTCTGTTTCCAAAAATATTAAATACAGGCTGGATTTAAAATACCTTTATGGTTGTTTTCAAAGACATGCTCCCTTGAGAAAGCTATATTAAGCATACCAAAAAAAAGTTATGAATATATTACAATAAATCGATTTCAAAAGAAAATCAGATATGCAAGCCATTTACAAACAGGAAATGCGTAAAATGATGTTGTGATAAACATCGCCATACTTGTCAACATTCCTGACCCTTTGTGGTTGTGATCAAGCGTATCTAGACAGGTTTGATTTGTTTCAGGGACAGCAGTATGTATTATAAGCTATTTGCCTTGAACTGTGGACTATGAAGACAGTGATATAATCTCTATGTTTAGTGAATACAACATCAACTCAAACCCCATGATTGCGTTACAGGCCTACAAGCCAAACCACCAGAATACTTGATGCTGAATGTGCCGGTTGCAGCCAGAGTGAACACCCAGGACAGAATCACTGCTTGGTATTCTGCTGATGGCAGCTGACGCTCGGAGGTTCCGCTCCGCCCGCAATGACATCACTGTGCCTGCTCTGGAACAAGGAGCAGACAGACAGTGAGCCACGCCTGCCCTGCTACGCTGTGGTGAACCACACTGCCTCCCTCCAAACTCATAAACACACTCCCCAGTCCAATACTCTGCCCCAAGCTCTGGGGAAGCACGCCTGTTTACACACCAGCGCCATAGCAACCTCAAGCACAGCAAAAGCGGCACCCAAAAGCTATTTCTGCAGTTAATGACTTCTTTGCAAGACTGCGTTTGAAGGATTCTGTCCTGAAAGAGGCAGGCAACACAGCCAGTTTAGAGGGGGAAAAAACAGCACAACTTTATACACCCAGTGGTATAAAATGTACTGAAATTGCTGGTCATCAAAATGAATTCATGAGCTAAACAACATGTTTTCCACCAAAGTTTCAATGAATAAATAAACAGTGGTGCTGCATGTCCCGCAGGGGTAAAAGACCCAGCTGGCACGGGATTGACTGTTGTGAAAAGGAGGTATGGAACATTAGCTGGTTGTGATAAGGAGCCTGGTTCTTGTGTATGGTGGGAAAGATGCTGGGCTGGCAAGTGCTAAGTATTGAGTTTGTGCCACACTCTCCTGTATTGAGTTTGTGCCACACTCTCCTGTATTGAGTTTGTGTCACACTCTCCTGTATTGAGTTTGTGTCACACTCTCCTGTATTGAGTTTGTGTCACACTCTCCTGTATTGAGTTTGTGTCACACTCTCCTGTATTGAGTTTGTGCCACACTCTCCTGTATTGAGTTTGTGCCACACTGTCCTGTATTGAGTTTGTGTCACACTCTTGTGTATTGAGTTTGTGTCACACTCTCCTGTATTGAGTTTGTGCCACACTCTCCTGTATTGAGTTTGTGTCACACTCTCCTGTATTGAGTTTGTGTCACACTCTCCTGTATTGAGTTTGTGTCACACTCTCCTGTATTGAGTTTGTGTCACACTCTCCTGTATTGAGTTTGTGTCACACTCTTGTGTATTGAGTTTGTGTCACACTCTCCTGTATTGAGTTTGTGTCACACTCTCCTGTATTGAGTTTGTGTCACACTCTCCTGTATTGAGTTTGTGTCACACTCTCCTGTATTGAGTTTGTGTCACACTCTCCTGTATTGAGTTTGTGTCACACTCTTGTGTATTGAGTTTGTGCCACACTCTCCTGTATTGAGTTTGTGTCACACTCTCCTGTATTGAGTTTGTGCCACACTCTCCTGTATTGAGTTTGTGTCACACTCTCCTGTATTGCGTTTGTGTCACACTCTCCTGTATTGAGTTTGTGTCACACTCTCCTGTATTGAGTTTGTGTCACACTCTCCTGTATTGAGTTTGTGTCACACTCTCCTGTATTGAGTTTGTGTCACACTCTCCTGTATTGAGTTTGTGTCACACTCTCCTGTATTGAGTTTGTGTCACACTCTCCTGTATTGAGTTTGTGCCACACTCTCCTGTATTGAGTTTGTGTCACACTGTCCTGTATTGAGTTTGTGCCACACTCTTGTGTATTGAGTTTGTGCCACACTCTCCTGTATTGAGTTTGTGCCACACTCTCCTGTAATGAGTTTGTGTCACACTCTCCTGTATTGAGTTTGTGCCACACTCTCCTGTATTGAGTTTGTGTCACACTGTCCTGTATTGAGTTTGTGCCACACTCTTGTGTATTGAGTTTGTGACACACTCTCCTGTATTGAGTTTGTGTCACACTCTCCTGTATTGAGTTTGTGTCACACTCTCCTGTATTGAGTTTGTGCCACGCTCTCCTGTATTGAGTTTGTGTCACACTCTTGTGTATTGAGTTTGTGACACACTCTCCTGTATTGAGTTTGTGTCACACTCTCCTGTATTGAGTTTGTGTCACACTCTTGTGTATTGAGTTTGTGCCAAACACATAGATTAGAATGGAGCTGCTGTAGAATGACAGAACAGCATTGCCGGGGGATATCGGTGTCAGTGTGACTACAGTGCTGTTGAAGCTATGCCTGAAGTGCATTGCAAGAGACCATAGAAAACTGCAGCAGTGATTTTACATTCCACTCGGCTACCCAGAGGCTCTGAGGTGTGTCCGTGCTCTTCCAGAACCTTGACAGTCCCCAATTCCAAGAGGCATTCCGGAGTGTGTGGAGGGCTGAGCTGAGCGCAGTGCTCGGGACTGGGAACATCGCCCCGGGTTTGTCCTGACATTCTGGAAGGACGCGCGGCTTCGTTACTTCAATTCTCTGCCTGCCACCGAAACAGCTGCTAATTGCATTTTGATAGATCATTCAAACAAAGTCATAAATCAAGCAGAAACACATAACTAGGAATCAGAGGGAAGATTTAGCACTGGGGAAGCTTAAGCCAACATTACAATAATTCTTAATAACCCACACATGGCTCCACAAGCTGTCAGAACCCGCTGTCATTCTTAACTCTCCCCGCTAATGCCTGCTTCCCAGACGGACTGGCCACAGAGGGACCTGCCAGAGCATGAGGGGAAGGTGATGATGTCCTGGTCTTGTCCTTCACCACTCTCTCACTCGCTCTAAACTATTTGAGCATGTGCATTTCCAGGCTCCCCAGCTTCTAATTGGTTTTGAAATTTGGGGTTGTTATGACGGACAGCCTTCCTGTCTGCTGGGAATTCACGTCCCTCTCCCAGGTGTCTAGGTATGTGTTACATTGTGCCGTCTCCTGGAATTTCACAGATGTAGAATACACAAAGCGAGAGAACATAGTGCTTTCTTTATCCAGTGAATATATACAGTGTAAATATACCGGCTATGCAACTGGATCCCATCGGGTAATATCTGTCAGCAGATATTAACAGCAGCAGTAGAAGTCAAAACAGAAACTGATCACTAACATATATACACCCACCCCCCTTGGACTTTTCCACATTTTGTAGTGTTACAACCTGGAATTAAAATGGATTTAATTTGGATTTTTTGTCACTGATCTACACAAAATAGTCCATAATGTCGAAGTTGGGAAAAAAATCTACATATTTTTCAAAATTATTTACAAATAAAAAACTGGAAAGTCTTGATTGCATAAGTATTCACCCCTTTACTGTGACATCCCTAAATAAGCTCTGGTGCAACCAATTGCCTTCAGAAGTCACATAATTAGTTGAATGGAGTCCACCTGTGTGCAGTTAAATACACCTGTTTTTGTTAGAGAGCATATCTAAACAAACAGCATCATGAAGACCAAGGAGCTATCAAAACAAGTCCGGGATAAAGTTCTGGAGAAGCACCAATCAGGGTTGGGTTATAAAAAATATCCTAAACTTTGAACATCCCGAGGCACCGTTAAATCCATTATTAAAAATGGAAAGAATATGGCACAACCATGACTCTGCCTAGAGAAGGCCGTCCACCAAAACTCAGTGACCAGGTAAGGAGGGCATTAGTCAGAGAAGCAACCAAGAGGCCAATGGTAACTCTGAAGGAGCTGGAGAGATCCACAGCTGAGATGGGAGAAACCGTCCATGGGACAACTATAACCGGACGCCACAAAGCTGGGCTTTATGGAAGAGTGGCGAGAAGAAAGCCATTGCTGAAAAAACCCATAACAAATCCGTTTGGATTTTGCCAAAAGGCATGTGGGAGACACAGCAAACATGTGGAAAAAAGGTTCTCTGGTCTGATGAGACCAAAATTGAACTTTTTGGCCTTAGCGCAAAAGCGCTATGTGTGCCATAAAGCCAACACTGCTCATCACCCTGAGAACACCATCCCCACGGTGAAGCATGGTGGTGGCAGCATCATGTTATGGGGATGCTTTTCATCGGCAGGGACTGGGAAACTGGTCACAATTGAGGGCAAGATGGTTGGAGCCAAATACAGGTAAATTCTAGAGGAAAACCTGTTTCAGTCTGCAAGAGACCTGGGACTGGGGCGGAGGTTCACCTTCCAGCAGGACAATGACCCTAAACACACAGCCAAAGCTACACTGGAGTGGTTTAAAAACAAGAACCTGAATGTCTTAGAATGGCCCAGTCAAAGCCCAGACCTCAATCCGATTGAGAATCTGTGGCAAGACTTGAAAATTGCTGTTCACCAACGGTCCCCATCCAACTTGACAGAGCTTGAGCAATTTTGCCAAGAAGAATGGGCGAATATTGCACGATCCAGATGTGCAAAGCTGGTAGAGACTTACCCAGAAAGACTCACAGCTGTAATTGCTGCCAAAGGTGCTTCTACCAAGTATTGACTCAGGGGGGTGAATACTTATGCAACCAACAAATGTCTTTTTTTTTGTTTAATTAACTTTTGTGTCACAATAAAAAAAACCCTAAAGTGTTAAGTATGTTGTGTAAATCAAATGGTAAAAATCTCAATTAAATCCATTTTAATTCCAGGTTGTAACACTACAAAATGTGGAAAAGTCCAAGGGGGGTGAATACTTATGCAAGGCACTGTGTATATAATTTATTTTTTGCTGCCTTTCTAAACATTCTGGATATAAAATAAATGCTTTCAGCTCTTCTATCTGTCACTGATTTCACACGCAGCATTGAACCGTGTCCCTTTAATAGAAGCTCTTTATACTGCACCTGAGAAATGTGTGCACAGTGTGAACCTGAGACTGAGCAGATTACCCAGCATGCTATCGGGCTCTATTCACACAGCGTGGACTCGTGAGATATTGAAACAATGTTTTTTGTAAACCCTTGCTTTTTAATGAACAAATATAGTTTGATATCGTCCTGAAACTGCTCCGGACTGACTGTTAGTGGTTAATTAACAATAGTAAAGACCAGTTTCAAAAATATCAAACTTTATTTAATAAAAACAGGCTCTGGAAAGCCCTTCTTTACCCCACTCCTGAGTCTCAGCTTTGTGATTGAGTCTGTAGTGCCAGTTCTTGCTGGCCCCTCTACAGTAGGATGTGCCTGTGATTCAGACTGCTTTCTGCAAAGTTTTCAAGGCTTGTGAATGTGTATTTGTGTTGTGTCTTCTGCCTAAATCTGAGCCTCATAAAATATGAACGGTTTGTAACATGAGAAAATAGCTCAGTTTATTTGATTTTTTCACGAATTATTTCGAACGAGGGCTCACTAACAGCCCAGACTGATTGAGGCTCCTTCAATGTATTACGATGCAGTGAGATGAAATGACACGCGTCTCTGCATTTCTCACTCCGTATTTGGAAAGGTCATTCCAGGGAGCCCAAGGGCAAGCTCTGTTTTAAATCTTAATTCTGTGGTTTCTCTGGCTTACAATTGAAACTCATTTTGTTTTGCACCCCTTACCTCCCCATTAAGTACAGTGTTTTAAGAAGCCCAGTTGAATGAAGTGCTGTAACCTGCTCCTGCCCTGCTGTCTAATTTCAGATGTTAGGATGGACACCGGTGCAAACAAGATGTTTCTTCTGATATAATACTGTGAGCCAGCTTCACTTCAGCAACTCCATTCCACATTAACAATGTGCTAGAGTGCCTTGAGAGAGCTGCTATTGAAATGCACTGCAGAAATGAAAACTGTGTTGTTGGGATGCTACGAAGATTGCTGCTTAACACACGGGGCTCTGCATCATTAATTAAGGTGCCTCGTTAAGCAATGTTCTATCCGTTTGTGTTAATTAATATTTGAATTATGCACAGAAGAAATATTCCAAGCTGCTGCGTCTCTGAGCAAAGTGGTTGTGTCGTCATATTCGTTTTGCAGCGATTTCCCCAGTAGGGTAGTTCAGCTGAGCTGTACCAACCCGTTCCACAGAGGCGAGAGGGGCGTAGGACTCACATGAAGTTGACGCAGCCGGTGCCTGGCGGGGGGGCGATCCACATGAAGCTCAGGCTGGTGGTGGGCAGGTGGCTGACGTGGGAGGCGACCACACTGCACATGAACTGCGTCCCGAACTGACGCTCCGACATGATGCCTGCAACAGAGAGGGGCACAGCGTCAACACATCAATAACACAGCTATAACTCACCTGTATCATGCAGATAGCACAGCTATAACTCACCTGTATCATGCAGATAGCTCAGCTATAACTCACCTGTATCATGCAGATAGCACAGCTATAACTCACCTGTATCATGCAGATAGCACAGCTATAACTCACCTGTATCATGCAGATAGCACAGCTATAACTCACCTGTATCATGCAGATAGCACAGCTATAACTCACCTGTATCATGCAGATAGCACAGCTATAACTCACCTGTATCATGCAGATAGCACAGCTATAACTCACCTGTATCATGCAGATAGCACAGCTATAACATGCCAATGGCACTACTATAACACAGCTATAACATGCAATAGTACACTATAATGCAGACAACTCAGCTATAACATGCAATAGCACACTGTATCATGCAGCTAACACAGCTATAACACATCTCTAACACACAAAGTGTCAACCCTGTTTTTTCAGGAGCCTGCAGTGTTTGTTAAATCCTGCTAGTTTTGACTGCTGCATCTTTTACTGAAGTGGAATGAAGATGAAGCAGTCATGCTGTCAGAATATTAAGACCAGCATGATGGAAAAAAATGATGAAATCAGACTCTGACAATTCGCCATGACTCATAACAACAGGAATAGCGCGTAGAATACAATACAAGAAAAGTACAAGAACATTGCAAGCCTTTTTCAAATCAGCAGGGGAAGAAACCAAATTAAAAAGCCAAGCCTTTATTTAAAGTATATGACTACAGCTGCTTTATCCAATACTGATGCAGGTACTGTAAGCAGTGAGGTGACCTAGTTCTTCCTGTTGAGTTCACAGGAGGAGGCCCAGGTTACAGCATGGCTGGAGCAGGCTGACAGGAGGAGGTCCAGGTTACAGCATGGCTGGAGCAGGCTGACAGGAGGAGGTCCAGGTTACAGGATTGCTGGAGCAGGCTGACAGGAGGAGGCCCAGGTTACAGCATGGCTGGAGCAGGCTGACAGGAGGAGGTCCAGGTTACAGCATGGCTGGAGCAGGCTGACAGGAGGAGGTCCAGGTTACAGGATTGCTGGAGCAGGCTGACAGGAGGAGGTCCAGGTTACAGCATGGCTGGAGCAGGCTGACAGGAGGAGGCCCAGGTTACAGCATGGCTGGAGCAGGCTGACAGGAGGAGGCCCAGGTTACAGCATGGCTGAAGCAGGCTGACAGGAGGAGGTCCAGGTTACAGCATGGCTGGAGCAGGCTGAGAGGAGGAGGTCCAGGTTACAGCATGGCTGGAGCAGGCTGACAGGAGGAGGCCCAGGTTACAGGATTGCTGGAGCAGGCTGACAGGAGGAGGTCCAGGTTACAGCATGGCTGGAGCAGGCTGACAGGAGGAGGTCCAGGTTACAGCATGGCTGGAGCAGGCGGATGGAGCAGTAATGTGTGCTTGATGTCTTGTTGCTGGTGATCAGTAGGGTGCTAATCACTGTCCTGGTTCTCACAGCATTCTATACAAGCCGTTAATGACCCCAGTCTTGTTCTGGCCGTCCTCCAACTTCCATGCGACCCTCTCATCTCTCATCTCTCTCTCATCTCTCTCTCTCCATGTCTTTAATGCACCGAGCAATGCATCAGTGAAATAACATGCTGTAGCCATGCTGTAACCTGGATAATGCATTTATTAATGATTTGTAATGTAGTGGAAAGATTCAATCACTGTAATTGCAGAATACATCTTGGGACTGTGAGGATTGGTCTTTTCATTAAGGAGCAGCGTTTGGAGTTACAATGATACTGCCTGATGTACATTTTAAAACATGCGCTACGCTCCAGGTGGGAATGCGTTCAATTGCCTCCGCTCCATTTGCTTAACAGTTTCAACTACCATTTATTTCCTTTTTATAAAATCCTGAAGACAATGTTATCACAGAGCACTGCGTATGGATATGAAGTGCTATTAATAAATCAGGACAAAGACACTGAATCTCCAGCACTGACAGCTGAGCAAACACTAAAACTCTCCTTTCTGAGCTCGCAAAAGCGCTGTCACTTTAATCAAAAACTGAAACCCCAAATGAATTGCGCAGGATGAAGTGATCTGAACGAGCCAGGTAATCATGAGATGATGGCCTGTTAGCTCCCTGTGCAATAATCCTGTGTGCTCAGCTGCAACACATACACAAATACACCAATACATAATACATAGTAACCCATCGTAAAAACCCTACAGCATGCTTGTGCTGTAATGATGGGAAGCGCGTGCTGTACTGGGTGTGTAAATAAATGAAATTGAACTAATGAAGACGCCTTAGTTATCTCTTTCAATAGGATAATGCAGCTCCCTCCTGCACAGGTTCAAACTCCTGAGCAGTCTGAACATGGCTCCCACTTGAATTCCATGTCTAGCCCTTTGCGTGTGAGGTGCTTCGTGACAGCAGAGTGGAATGAAGCAGATTAAAGGCTGTCCTGCTCGGTCATCCTCAATGCTATCTTGTTGAGCAGCTGTTCTCCCCTCTCCGGCTCACACAGGAGGTTTATGATGAGTCACACGCTCAGTCCATTCACAGCTGCAGTGTTGAGGGTGCCTGCTATTTAATAACGGTGCCAGCATCGAAATGCAATCCTGTAATCACTGAGTAATGCAACACTGGCCCAGCAATCTCCAGGCAGGTTTTTTTCTTCCCTTTGTTAATGCTGTGTGATTGATCAGAGGCGGGGGAGAGTTGAAGCGTGCTAAGACAGGACTATTAATATGAATGAGTGATTAAAACACTGCTTTATTTCATGAGCTTATCTAGCCTGGCTCCCTTTCTCTCGCCATGGTGCCCACTGACCCGTTTCAGAGCTATCAAAGGCTCCCGTGATTTGCAATGCAATTATCCAGCGATGGTGCAGCACCAATGTATCATTGTGCTCTGTGGAGTGCACACCATTGGCCAACACAGAAAGGAAATTGCTAAGCCCATCGGCAACACTGGAGGGCAGGTCCTGGCGGGGGTTTGTCTACACGTCCCAGTTGTTAAATGTAGCCACGGGTAGAACTGTACGACAATGACAATGACAACCACAACCACAACCACAACCACAACCACAACAACAATTATTTGATTATTTAGCAGACGCCTTTATCCAAGGCGACTTACAGAGACTAGGGTGTGTGAACTATGCATCAGCTGCAGAGTCACTTACAACTACGTCTCACCCGAAAGACGGAGCACAAGGAGGTTAAGTGACTTGCTCAAGGTCACACAATGAGTCAGTGGCTGAGGTGGGATTTGAACCGGGGACCTCCTGGTTACAAGCCCTTTTCTTTAACCACTGGACCACACAACAACCACAACAACGACAACAACACTCATTTGAATTTCTAAGAAAAGGACCTGCAGGCGCTATACTATACAACAGAGAACACAAGAACAGATGTACGTGCAAAGACTGGCAGACCAAGAAACAGCCATGTCAGAATTGAGCTGTATGTTTTTAGTGCAGCCTTGGCAATGGATGCACATAGTTATTATCGAGCAGTTTAGCTGCATAGCATAGCATAGCATGAATACGCCCTGCTGCCCAGCATTGTCTTCAGTGAAACTCAAGGAGCAGGGAAGACAGTGACTTTCTGAGAGCTCAAGGCACTGCTAGTGATAGAACCGGAGAGCAGCTCACTGTTGGGCTCGGCTACCAATGGGCATACCTTTATTTATTTATTGATTGATTGATTGATTGATTGATTGATTGATTGATTGATTTAACCAGTAGATTTCCCCATTCAGACCGAGGCCTCATTTAAAATGGGGTCCTGGAAAACAATAAAAGCACAATCGCATAGCACAAGAAACCCAATAAAAACTAAACCAGCAGCATCCACAGATCAAACAATAGAATAAATAACGCATGGATCTATTTGTTAATGTGGACTGAAGGAGAAGCATTGGCAGGAGGTTCCAATTCCCAGATACGATCTTTAAAACCAGAGAAGGAAAGATTATCCGATTCCATCTTCATACTGTGATGGAAACAGTTCCATGTCTTCAGGAGTTGATATGCAAACGATAATTCTGCCATACGTGTTTGAACCCTTGGAAGAGCCAAATGAACACAATGTAAACTGTAAACTGTAGCCAGTGCTGGTACCTTCAGTCCAGTTTGAACAGAATGCTGAGAGTGTAAACTGTAGCCAGTGCTGGTACCTTCAGTCCAGTTTGAACAGAATGCTGAGAGGGTAAACTGTAGCCAGTGCTGGTACCTTCAGTCCAGTTTGAACAGAATGCTGAGAGTGTAAACTGTAGCCAGTGCTGGTACCGTCAACCCAGTTTGAGTGGTACTAGAGAGGTACACTTTATACAGCAGGGCTTGTGGTGTGTGGAAGTGCTTGTGGAAGCTGGAGTGCCTGAGCTTTCATCACTGGAGCAAGGGAGCCGGTCCTGTGAATGATGTGATCCGTCAGGTCTGATCAACTTCCCCGCTGAAACCAATACCTGCCATTGAGATCTATGAGGCAAGCACAGAGGTGCGAGTGTGTGTGTGTGTGAGAGAGTCCCTTGCTCTGACACAAGGCAGCTTGTTTATCAGACTGCTGTCCTCTGTGTGTCACTGGCTGCGCCAAGCTGTCAATCATTGCACTGACCCTGGTGCGACCCCGTGACCTGGAGAGGGGCACCGCTGTCAACGAGAGCAGAGAAGAGCAGATCGCATCTCACTCAACACGGGAAGAGACTGTCAGTGAAGCTCCCCCGACTCCTGCAGCCCTGCCTGCCGCTGAAGGAAATGTCTTCCTGAGGGAGAGGAGAAGGACAGGGCAGCCAGCTCAGCAGAGCCAGCACTCACTGTCTCACTCTCTCTGTATTCACTGGCAAACCTGGACAGGCCAGCGGACGAGAGCAGGGCCAGGCAAACATGGTTCTTCCAGTCCGTTTCACTGCAGCCAGTTGTTAAATTATTGAATTGACCCTGCTGCTGCAGCTGCTGATGATGCTGACACATTCAATAATGAAGGACCTGGCTGGAAAAAAGTATTGCAATAGCAGGGGTCTGGAGGAGCGAAGGCAGCCCTGCCCTGCACAAGAGCACAACTTGGGATTGTGCCCTCTGCTTAAAAGATGATTAGCAACAAAAATGATTTTCATCCCAGTGCCGTGAGATACAGCAGCAGCTGTCATTTAGGGAGGGGGGTCAGGTGTTTGGAGGGGGGTCCCCTAACCAAGGCTCGTGAATTTGACTGAACCCCACCCGGTAGCATTCTGAAAAACAAATAAGCACCTCATCCCATCTGCAACTTTCTAATCCTGGCACACAAAGGGTCATTACACAGAACAACTTCACACAGCTCTGCTTTCATTGAACTGAAAACGAGAGTTACAGCAATCAGTTAGGAATTCAAAGAGAAGGGTTATGCTACAAGATAATTACATTGCATATTGCTGTAGAACTTTCCCCAGTAAGTACTAGTAAATTACATATTGCCTCTAAAACCGAATTTCATTTTACTCCTGGAGTGCATTTAATAACTTACAAAAAGCTGACAACCCTTCAGCCTTGATTTATAGCCCCTCCTCCTGTCCTTGTAACACGGAGCAAGCATTCACTCTAAACACATTTAATACAAAAAAAACAGCAGATCATTCTGGAAGATATTAAATGCACTGCAAGGCAGCTTCACGAGAAAATGATATAAAAGATGATTTCTTGCAAACGATTCTGTGTTATTTGATTTGCCAGCAGGGAATGTAATCACATATTTGAATAAACGCCTAATGGCTGTAGAGACAACACACTTTTTAATTAAACACACAGCAGCTTGTAAAACAATAATAAAGTATGCAGCAGTATAAAAGTAAATAATGTTAAAAAAAATGTTAAAACAAATGATCTCTGCATGATTCTTTAAGGGGGGCTCACAAGATACAGCAAGTGACTGATCTGCTGCAGTGTTCAGAGATGTGCTATTCAATGAGGCCCCTTTATAACACCAGAGGAGCCCCCAGCAGTGACAAGACATCCCCAGCACCTGGAACTGGACTGCATATTCTTCCAGCATGTCCTGATGGTTACAGGCCAGAATTTCCAGGCTATCAGACCTCAGCTGATCACGTGGTTATCGCTGCAGAATCATCTGTGCAGTAGCACACAGTCACCTTTATACATGGGTGATCTACACGGTCTAAATGCGGGTCAAACAGTCCCATCAGTGAGGTTTAAAAACTTTAAACGTTCTGAAGGAGGGATGGCCCCTACACATTACATCATCTAATTGTAAACTATCAAAAACATATCAATACCCATGTAACTCACCCCTCTCTTGCGTTTGATTCATTCGCATCCCTCCACCTCCCCATCTCCGCCCCAGTAGCTTCTCTAGGTACAATCTATTATGGGGGGTCTCCTGCCTCATCCAGACAACCAGCTAGTGAACCCTCAAAGCAAGGAGCTTTGAGGCCAAATTGTTTATTTCATACATCGCATAATCATAAAATAAAAACATTCCTTAAACTCTAATTTCTGTCTTATGGGGTTTGTCCTGAACTACTGAAACACCAGGTGGCAAAGGAACCCAGAGATTGAGGAGCTTCTTGAGCAGGGAGGTGTGAGGTTCAGTACATTAGGGAGAGTTCAGGAGACACTTCAGCTGGGGGAGTCTGTGCTCAGAGATAAAGCAGGGTCCGCCCCCTGGACAGGGAGAGGGTCCGCCCCCTGGACAGGGAGAGGGTCCGCCCCCTGGACAGGGAGAGGTAGCTGGGCAGGGAGAGGTAGCTGGGCAGGGAGAGGGTCCACCCCCTGGGCAGGGAGAGCAAGCTGGGCAGAGTGATACTGGAACTCCTCTGTAACTGAGTCAGCCACTTGCAACACCATCTTAACACAGTGTTTTCAAAACCATGTCCAGAGACTGCTGGGATTTCAACAGAGTGAAATGAAGACAAAGCCCTGGCTTTAGTCACAGCGCTAGTGCTCAGCCTGCAACAGAAAAGCAAAACCGCATGAGCCGAGCACACAGCCCAGACCTCCTTCCCCTGGATTACATTAACATGCTGGCACAAGATAACAGCATCTGAAAGACGCGCTCCGTGTGTGCCAGGGCTGTTTCATCCAGTGCTTCCAATTGCAGGCTGTATGAGTGCATATAGAAGAGGATCTCATCTGTGACCACACAGACCACTCAGCGATGAAGCTCAAGGGTGACTATGGGCAGAACGCAAACAGGAGATCACTGACGATTTGGAAGATTCTACAGACTACATAACTCAAACAGGGATGTGAAAAAAGCATTCTTGTTTGAAAACAACAACAACAATCTACAAAATGTAGCACAAAAGAAGCATGAGCACAAGTCAGCAATAAAGTCTTGACATGCTGAACACGAGACCCCCGGGGCAACACGTTACAGAGTAGGACAGATAGAAACTATGTGGATTATATTAAACCTAGATAATGTTCTAGTTACCAAGGATTTTTTTTCCCTAACCTTGTGTCACAAAGACGGCCGGAGTGGGTGGCGTCAGACCAGAAGCAGGAAATAAACAGACAGAGAGGTGTGGTTTGGTGAAGCTGAGCGAATGCTTTCGCTCAGCATTTAATAAACAGAACAGAAAATAAAAGGTTTGAACATACAAACACAAAACAGGACACGGCGCTTGAGGCCAAAAATAAACAGACAAACAAAACGGACTACACAGACAAAACACGGTGAGCAGATTCGTTTAACTATTATGATGATTATTATTATTATTATTATTATTATTACCTCCGTCTCCAATCCCGTTCTCCACTCACCGAACACCCAACCCCGAGTGACAGAAACGTGCATCTATATATACTGTTGTGCTGGGATTCAATTACTAATTAATTATTCACTTGAATCCCAGCATTGAATTAATTCTGTGCAACCCGTGCTCACATACTACCTTTAACCAGCACGTGAAGTGATTTGTGCCCTCCTCGTGCCTAAATACAAATATACAATTTAAATCACACGTGAAACACAGACCCGTTTATATCCCGTGTACCAATCTCTATACACCAACATTAACACACGCACGCACCATACAATACATAATATGCACACAGGGGCGGGGCACATTGCCACACCTTGTCACTACAGCACGTTCCCAAACTCTTCTCTTCATTCTGATGCAATAACAGCACAGTTCCTATACCGCATGCATCTCACATGAATGGCGGCACCAGTTCAGCTGAGTTGTCTATCAGGATACGCAGGTCCCTTATCCCAGCTCTGCCTGGGAGGGATACTCCCCTATCTTTTATCTGATCACCATGCAGAATGGCTTCCTCCCTGCAGCTGGACTCTCTAACTATCTGACCACAGCTAAAGCCTGGTGCGTTTATCCTCTAAGTATCCATCACAAATCAGCTGCAATCTTTCTACTAGACACTGGCAGTCCCCCTTCCCCGTCCCCCACTCACCAGACTGGAGGTGCTGCTGGATTCAGCAGCCTGTGTTCTTCAAATAGCTCACAAGAAGCACTCTGACCACATAGCCCAGGTTTCATACAGTATCTTACTGTTACAGCGCAGGGCTGTCCCCAGCATGCCTCCAGCCCACCTCTAGATTCTGCATTATTTAACTTTGCTTCTTTTTCTTTTAAATCTAAATCTGTAATTGAACCATAACACCCCCACCCTCCACCCACCTGGTTCCCCACAAACCCCCTTATTTGCTTTCCCTTGCCCTTCCCCTCCTGCCTCAGAGTATCTCACTCCTCTCTCCCTGCACGCTGGTACCTCATCCCCTCTTCCTCTCCTCTCCTCTCCCTGCACGCTGGTACCTCACCCCTCCTTCTCCTCTCCCTGCACTGGTGCCCACCCCCTCCCTTCTCCTCTCCCTGCACCCTGGTACTTCACATCCTCCTTCTCCTCTCCCTGCACCCTGGTACCTCACCCCCCTCCTTCTCCTCTCCCTGCACACTGGTACCTCACCCCCCCTCCCTTCTCCTCTCCCTGCACCCTGGTACCTCACCCCCCTCCCTTCTCCTCTCCCTGCACCCTGGTACCTCACCCCCCTCCCTTCTCCTCTCCCTGCACCCTGGTACCTCACCCCCCCCTCCACCCCCTCCTCTCCCTGCCTGGTACCTCACCCCCTCCTTCTCCTCTCCCCTCGGTGGCCCTGACTGGTACCTCACCCTACCCTTCTGATCTGATCTGATCTCTAGTGACCGGGGCTCCTGCTGTGCTCCCTGCCCTGGTGATCCTGACTCCTGCCCTTCAGCCCCCACAAGTGCCACTATCATCTCCAGCGAATTGAGTCAACCATTGCCTAATGTCAGGACAGGGACCGTTTCATTAGCATGAACAGAATCACTGTCCTTCTCCTGTCATTTCAGAACATGTTAGACGTTGTTTGTCCCGGGTCCGGACTCTTCAACCAGTAAAGAAGATCTGCACCCCCTCCCTTCTCCTCTCCCCAGGACTGGTCTAATCCCCCAGGATATCTGAACCCTGATTCTGAAGGGCTCTGCTCCTCTCCCTGTTTGAGCCCCCCTCCTTTTCCTCTCAGGGATTGCATTCCTCACCCCCTCCTTCAGTCTCCCTCATACCAGCCTTCACAGTATGTCAAGCTTATATGCTGTATGCATGCTGCAGATTCAACCCCCCTCCCTGCTCCTCCCCTGCACAGAAAGGGCATGACAATCCCTTCTATCTCCCCTGCACAATACCTCATGTTTATTAATCTCCTTTACCTGCCTGGTACCTCACCCCTTGCCTATGCTTTACCATAGGTACCTCACATCCATACCATTTCCCTATGCTTTATTACACTCTGCTATGCTTGCCCTGTGAGACCCTTTTATACACACCTCCCTTCTCCAATCCCTTCATGTTTAGTTTTTAACCCTTCCTCATTAAGCTAATGGGCACCCTGTGTGCATTATCACAGTCCTGTTTTCCCTGATGGTACCTCAGTAAATCCTAACCCTCCCTGCACCCTGGTGACCCAGTCTCAGAACCCCCTCCTTAGCAAGCCTCAGTGAAATGTTCACTAATTTGATTTTTAATTTCCTCTCCCTGCACCCTGGTACCTGACCCCCTCCCTATTAATCTGATTTGGTCCAAAAAACCCTGGTGTATTAAACCCCCTGAATGAAAAGGAGAACACTCCCTGCACCCTGGAAATGAACCCCCCCCTTCTCCTCTCCCTGCAGCCTGGTACCTGGCCTGGGGCTCCTTCCCTGGAATCTGAATGACCTTCCCACCCCTTCTAGTGTGGGTTCCTGATTGACCTCACCCCAGGGAACCAAGGTATCTCCCTGAATATGAATGGTCTGGCTGTGATTACTCAGCTGGGTGAGCTGGGATCATGTGCTATGGACCTTTTCCCCCTAGCATTTGGTACAGATGTTCATTAATGTATTTGAACCCCCTCCCTTCTCCTAACCCTTATCATGGACAGACTGAGAACCAACATGCATCCTCTCCCGTAACCCTTATCACCTGCATCCACCCCTCCTCTCCCTAAACCCTGGACACCTCACCCCAACCTGCATCCCCAGTACCACTAACCCTTATCATCCCGCATCTCCCCCACCTAGTAATCACCCTCCATTTCAAACTCCTCCCTCCTTTTACCTCACCCCTCCCTTCTCAACTCCCTGCAGAGAACCTCCCACCCCCCTCCTTCTTCTCCCTCGGTGGCTGCTGACTGGGCTTGTCTACCCCTCTGATCTGATCTGATCTCTAGTGACCGGGGCTGACTGCTGTGCTCCTCTATTAATCTGATCTGACTCCTGCTAACTCAGCCCCGACAAGTGCCACTATCATCTCCAGCGAATTGAGTCAACCATTATAATGTCAGGACAGGGACCGTTTCATTAGCATGAACAGAATCACTGTCGGACATGTTGTCATTTCAGAACATGTTAGACGTTGTTTGTCTCGGGTCCGGACTCTTCAAACAGTAAAGAAGATGCTGCACAAGAAGTACGTCTGCAAGTGGCATACGGAGACCCGAAGTCTAATCACAGCGCTCAGGATATCTGAACTAAGCTGATTCTGAAGGGCTCTGCACTGGAACTGTTTGAGCAAATTGAAGTTTCCTCTCAGGGATTTGCATTCATCAATTTAGGGAACACAGTCATCCCTCATACCAGCCTTCACAGTATGTCAAGCACATATGCTGTATGCATGTTGCAGATTCAATATTCACAACACTGCACTTACACTTCAGAAAGGTCATGACAATGGTTCTACTATATGCTTACAATACTTACATGTTTATTAATATGCTTTACCATACCTCGCTATTCTTTACAATGCTTGCCTATGCTTTACCATAGGTACCTCACATCCATACCATTTCACTATGCTTTATTACACTTTGCTATGCTTTTACTGTGAGAATCTTTTATACACACACTGTGTGCAATTCTTCATGTTTAGTTTTTTAACTCTCTTCCTCATTAAGCTAATGGGTTTGTAGTGTGCATTATCACAGTCCTGTTTTTTCCACTGATTATGCTGTGCTCAGTAAATCCTAACCCAGCACTTGCTGTGTGACCCAGTCTCAGAATAACAGCCTTAGCAAGCCTCAGTGGAAATGTTAACTAATTTGATTTTTAATTTAACTCGACTCCTACTAATTACTGAGGTCTTGATTATTAATCTGATTTGGTCCAAAAACTGAGGCTAATTTCAAGTTGTATTAAAATCACTGTGAATGAAAAGGAGAACACAAAAGAGCATCCTAGAAATGAAGAGCCTGCTGCTGGGTGTGTGCAGCAGCCTGTCTCTCAGCCTGGCCTGGGGCTCCTTCCTGGAATCTGAATGACCTTCCCACAGGGGAATAGTGTGGGTTCAGGATTGATATTCCAGGGAACCAAGAGTATCTCCTGGAATATGAATGGTCTGGCTGTGATTACTCAGCTGGGTGAGCTGGGATCATGTGCTATGGATTTGAAGGTAGCATTTGGTACAGATGTTCATTAATGTATTTGAACAACCCTACTAACCCTAACCCTTATCATGGACAGACTGAGAACCAACATGCATCCCCAGTAACCGTAACCCTTATCATCCTGCATCCACCCCACCTAGTAATCTAAACGCATGGACAGAGTGAGAACCAACATGCATCCCCAGTAACCGTAACCCTTATCATCCTGCATCCACCCCACCTAGTAATCTAAACGCATTTTCAAACTACCACGGTTCAATTTTTACAAGACAATACAAGCAACAACTCAGAGAATCTGAAACCTCAAATTGAAGGCAAGAGGCTCTTTCATCATGTTTAAACGCAGGGAAACAGCCCATCTGAGAGGAAATTGAATGTGCCGCTACACCTCTCCCTGACAAGAGGAGGCTGTGATACCATCAGCTCCGCCTGCAGCCCTAACGAGAGCATCGCTGTGAGGACCCTCACTGACAGCAACACAACGCTAATGAGGTTCAAGTCAAAAATCACAAGAGGAAAGAAAACAGATACATTCCTTTATCTTCAGAGTCTCTCTGTGTGCTGGGAACAAGCATCTTCTCAGGACGAGCACCGTTCCGAGACAGAGCAACGTGCATGTGTATGGTGTGTGTATGTGTGTGTGTGTGTGTGTGTGTGTGTGTGTGTGTGTGTGTGTGTGTGGGGCGGGGTCTTGTATAGATTTCCTTTTAATTAACTGCCTCTAATTGTCTGAGATTAGAGCCGCTACTGCTGTTGTTTCCTCATTCATCAGCCCCTAATCAGACCTCCGCGGCTGGCAGAGCCCTTTCTGAGGATGCGATCATTGCGACAGAGCTCATTAAGCTGCAGAGCTGGTGGCTCCTCAAGCCTCGCACTGGAAGATAATCACTGTTGAATATACATCCTGTGTTACTGACTTCCAAGCAGTGCGGGCTGGGACCGGGGGGAGGCAGCCCAGCTGTTCTAATGAGGACGCCGGGGGTCATTCCTCACCCATCCCAAAAACAAGAACAACAGACCGTCCAATCAATTCAACATGTGTTTTCAGAGAAAATGTTACTTGAGGCAATGATGTGTGCTTGTTAGAGCTACAGTATGAGGTTTCAAGGTTGCAAAGCATACGACATGGTTTATTTAGATTTCCAGAAAGCTTTTGACAAAGTCCCGCATAAAAGATTAATTCTCAAACTGAACGCAGTAGGGATTCAAGGAAATGCATGCACATGGATTAGGGAGTGGTTAACAGGTAGAAAACAGAAAGTACTGATTAGAGGAGAAACCTCGAAATGGAGTGAGGTAACCAGTGGTGTACCACAGGGATCAGTATTAGGTCCTCTGCTATTCCTAATCTACATTAATGATTTAGACTCTGGTATAGTAAGCAAACTCGTTAAATTTGCAGACGACACAAAAATAGGAGGAGTGGCAGACACTGTTGAAGCAGCAAAGGTCATTCAAAATGATCTAGACAGCATTCAAAATTGGGCAGACACATGGCAAATGAAATTTAATAGAGAAAAGTGTAAAGTATTGCATGCGGGCAATAAAAATGTGCATTATAAATATCATATGGGAGATACTGAAATTGAAGAAGGGAACTATGAAAAAGACCTAGGAGTTTATGTTGACTCAGAAATGTCTTCATCTAGACAATGTGGGGAAGCTATAAAAAGGCTAACAAGATGCTTGGATATATTGTGAGAAGTGTTGAATTTAAATCAAGGAAGTAATGTTAAAACTTTACAATGCATTAGTAAGACCTCACCTAGAATATTGTGTTCAGTTCTGGTCACCTCGTTACAAAAAGGATATTGCTGCTCTAGAAAGAGTGCAAAGAAGAGCGACCAGAATTATCCCGGGTTTAAAAAGGCATGTCGTATGCAGACAGGCTAAAAGAATTGAATCTATTCAGTCTTGAACAAAGAAGACTATGGCGATCTGATTCAAACATTCAAAATCCTAAAAGGTATAGACAATGTCAACCCGGGGGACTTCTTTGACTTGAAAAAAACAAGGACCAGGGTCACAAATGGAGATTAGATAAAGGGGCATTCAGAACAGAAAATAGGAGGCACTTTTTACACAGAGAATTGTGAGGGTCTGGAACCAACTCCCCAGTAATGTTGTTGAAGCTGACACCCTGGGATCCTTCAAAGAAGCTGCTTGATGAGATTCTGGGATCAATAAGCTACTAACAACCAAACGAGCAAGATGGGCTGAATGGCCTCCTCTCGTTTGTAAACTTTCTGATGTTCTTATGTTCTTATGTTAGAGCTGAGGGGCTGGGAGGGAGGCAGTGTGGTGTAGTGGAGAGAGCGGAGGGGCTGGGAGGGAGGCAGTGTGGTGTAGTGGAGAGCGGAGGGGCTGGGAGGGAGGCAGTGTGGTGTAGTGGTGAGAGCAGAGGGGCTGGGAGGGAGGCAGTGTGGTGTAGTGGAGAGCGGAGGGGCTGGGAGGGAGGCAGTGTGTTGTAGTGGTGAGAGCGGAGGGGCTGGCAGGGATTCAGTGTGGTGTAGTGGAGAGAGCTGATGGGCTGGGAGGCAGGCAGTGTGGTGTAGTGGTGAGAGCGGAGGGGCTGGGAGGGAGGCAGTGTGGTGTAGTGGTGAGAGCGGAGGGGCTGGGAGGGAGGCAGTGTGGTGTAGTGGAGAGAGCGGAGGGGCTGGGAGGAAGGCAGTATGGTGTAGTGAGAGCTGATGGACTGAGTGGGAGGCAGTGGTCTAGTGGTTAGCGCTAAGGGACTGTGAGGTGGTTCTGGGTTTTGTTAGCTACTTGGAATCAAAAGAGCAGTGATGGTCTGAATCCAACAGAGCTAGAACACACACTGATATCAGCAGAGCTCAATTGTGTAAGGACGGGATTCTAGACGTCCCTAAAAGCTAGACCCTAAAAACGCATGAGCTACTTAAAATGAAGCTGCTATAGACGTGTGTTGGCTTCTTTAACAAAAAGAGTTAAAGAATTGTGAAAAAAATAAAGCAATAGCTATATCTTAAGAGTTAAAAATCACAGTAAATCATAAAGCTTTTAACTAAACAGCACTGTGCACTTTTAGGCTATGTGAGGTCCCTTGTCCATTGTGCACTAACATATTCCATTACCCATCAATGATTGAAACAGCATTCTTTAAAGGGAGAGGACTCTGAACTTAAGGAAGGATGCAGGGACCCCAGACCAGACCCAAGGGACCCTGCACTCTGGGGCCTTTGACCAGGACCTGCTTTAGAGTGCTGCAGCCCTGCCAGAGGAACTCTGCTGAGAGAAGCAGCCTCTTCAGTAACCAGGACCTGCTTTAGAGTGCTGCAGCCCTGCCAGAGGAACTCTGCTGCCAGAGGAACTCTGTGAGAGAAGCAGCCTCTTCAGTAACCAGGACCTGCTTTAGAGTGCTGCAGCCCTGCCAGAGGAACTCTGCTGCTGAGAGAAGCCAGCCTCTTCAGTAACCAGGACCTGCTTTTTAGAGAACTCTGCTGCAGCCTCTTCAGTAACCAGGCAGCAGCCCTGCCAGAGGAACTCTGCTGAGAGAAGCAGACCTCTTCAGTAACCAGGACCTTTTTTTTTTTTTTGCCAGCCCAGACAAACTTTGCAAAAGTGGACCAAACAATGAAAAAAAAATAGAATAATTATGATTATGTTTATGATTATGATGATGCTGCTGCTGATGGTGATGTAGGACATTCCACAATATTCACACTATAAGTGTTGTGTAAAAACACAATGATAGGTTTAAAAGAGTAATAACCAAGACTGTTAACATCAACTGTATGTTACCTCTTCAGAAGCTACAAGAGCAACCAGACTGAAGCACTCTGAATGAGTGCAAACACCACAACCCTGTCAGGGTGAGAAAGGGTTCAATGGACTGTACTGAAAGACAGATGAATGCAAGACTGATGGAATATTGAAAAATAAAGCTCTGCCATTAACTGATGTGGAATGGCAACTGAAAAATAAAAGCTCTGCCAGTTTATCTTTCACATGACATCCTCTGTGCTGATCTTGTGGGGGGGCAGATTAAGAGTGTGTTATTGTTGCCCTCCTGTGAGATGCTGTGTGTGCCGCTCAGTTCAGAGACCTGCAATCAGATCACATGACATCACTCTGTGCTGATCTTGTGGGGGCAGATTAAGAGTGTGTTATTGTTGCCCTCCTGTGAGATGCTGCGTGTGCCGCTCAGTTCAGAGACCTGCAATCAGATCACATGACATCACTCTGTGCTGATCTTGTGGGGGGCAGATTAAGAGTGTGTTATTGTTGCCCTCCTGTGAGATGCTGCGTGTGCCGCTCAGTTCAGAGACCTGCAATCAGCTCTCCTAACTGAATTTCCAGTAACACTAGTAATTCCATCCAGAATGTCAATGCATTAGCAGCTAATGAGTTTCTATAGTCTTGCAGATGAAGTTTGGGGGGCAGATTAAGGGGGGCCCAGAATCGAAAGTTCCAGAATACTGGATGTAAGTCAGTTCAGGTCCCTCTACTGCCTTTCCACAGTGGGAAGTTTCTTCCATATCCTAGTAATGCTTTTAAGATTAGTGTGCCGCTCAGTTGAGACCTGCAATCAGATCACATGAATCCTCTGTGCTGATCTTTGGGGGCAGATTAAGAGTGTGCATTGTTGCCCCCCTGTGAGATGCTCTCTCAAAGGGACCAAGCCTCCTTCATGCTGATCATGCACATGTGTTTCTGTGAGATGCTGTGTGTGTCAGTTCAGAAGAAATGACAAAGATCAAGTCTTAAACCTCAACTGCCTCTGTCTCTGCCTCTGTCTCTCTCTGCCTCTGTGTCTCTCAGTTGACCTCTCTGATCACTCTCTCTTCTGATCTCAGATTAAGAGTGTTATTGTTGCCTCTCTCTGCCTCTTCCTCTGCCCTGAATTTCTAACACTAGTAATTCCATCCAGAATGTTCTTCCTAATGAGTTTCTGCCAGATGAAGTTTCTGCCTCCCTCTCTGCCTTTCAGTGGGAAGTTTCTTCCCTCTGTCTCTCCAAAATTCTGCCCTCTCTCTCTCTCTGCCTCTCTCTGCCTCTGCCTCTCTCTGCCTCTCTGTCTCTCTCTCTCTCTGCCTCTCTCTGCCTCTCTCTGCCTCTCTCTCTGCCTCTGTCTCTGTCTCTCTCTCTCTGCCTCTCTGCCTCTCTGCTCTCTCTCTGCCTCTGTCTCTGTCTCTCTCTGCCTCTCTCTCTGTCTCTCTCTCTGTCTCTCTGCCTCTCTCTCTGTCTCTGTCTCTGTCTCTCTCTGCCTCTGTCTCTGTCTCTCTCTGTCTCTGTCTCTGTCTCTCTCTGCCTCTGTCTCTGCCTCTGATACTTTGTCAGCATTATTATTCTGTGCATCACCAGACTACAATAAGTACATTAATTACAGGATGGAAAGTGAGCCCGAAAGACAAGGATGTCCGAAGCATGCATTAGTCCATGTTTTATAGTTTCTCTTCAGATGCCAGTATTGTCTGTTATGCCCTAGTGATCTCAATCTGAAGTCAGAGTCCACTTATATTATGTCCTGTAAACTGCACAGTCTAACCACACGTCTCTTATCTGGCTGATTGTCAAGTGTTGTCCGATTTGTTTTTTCCACCTTCATACATCAGTGTGAGTGTTTATGTACAGTAACGTTAAAATATGACAATGTAAGCCAAAGCTATGAAGGAGGTAAGCGCAGTGTCAGGGTGTTGTCAGTGTGATCTCGACTGCTGTCAGGACCCAGGTAACGAGCTGCTCCAGATCAGAGTGAGCTGTCTTTGAAGTGTCTCAGCACAGACCAGCACCACTGCTGAGAGAGGACTGACAGCCTCAGCCCGCCCCACTGCCGCGAGAGGACTGACAGCCTCAGCCCCCCTCACTGCCGAGCGAGGGCTGACAGCCTCAGCCCCCCCACTGCCGAGAGATGACTGACAGCCTCAGCCCCCCCACTGCCGAGAGAGGACTGACAGCTTCAGCCCTCTCTACAGCACTGCCACAGAGCCACAGGGATCTCACTGCCTGATCATCCCACAGCGAGCTTCCCCGGTCTCTCTACAGCATTGCCACAGAGCCACAGGGATCTCACTGCCTGACCATCCCACAGCGAGCTTCCCCGGTCTCTCTACAGCATTGCCACAGAGCCACAGGGATCTCACTGCCTGACCATCCCACAGCGAGCTTGCTCGGTCTCTCTACAGCATTGCCACAGAGCCACAGGGATCTCACTGCCTGACCATCCCACAGCGAGCTTCCCCGGTCTCTCTACAGCATTGCCACAGAGCCACAGGGATCTCACTGCCTGACCATCCCACAGCGAGCTTGCTCGGTCTCTCACAGCACTGCCACAGAGCCACAGGGATCTCACTGCCTGACCATCCACAGTGAGCTTCCCGGTCTCTCTACAGCATTGCCACAGAGCCACAGGGATCTCACTGCCTGACCATCCCACAGCGAGCTTGCTCGGTCTCTCTACAGCATTGCCACAGAGCCACAGGGATCTCACTGCCTGACCATCCCACAGTGAGCTTCCCGGTCTCTCTACAGCATGTTTTGCCACAGAGCCACAGGGATCTCACTGCCTGACCATCCCACAGTGAGCTTCCCGGTCTCTCTACAGCATTGCCACAGAGCCACAGGGATCTCACTGCCTGATCATCCCACAGTGAGCTTACAAGACCCCGGTCTCTCTACAGCACTGCCACAGAGCCACAGGGATCTCACTGCCTGACCATCCCACAGCGAGCTTCCCCGGTCTCTCTACAGCATTGCCACAGAGCCACAGGGATCTCACTGCCTGACCATCCCACAGCGAGCTTGCTCGGTCTCTCTACAGCACTGCCACAGAGCCACAGGGATCTCACTGCCTGATCATCCCACTATGCGGCTCACCTGCCAGGGAGCAATGACTCCAGTAGACAGGGGGCTTCATTGCTGGAGTAATAATTACTCCCCGGATCAGCTGAAATAATGTTTTTGCTCACCTTCCATAAATCATACAACCCTTAACTTTAAACACTCAATTATAAAATATATAGCAGTGCAAAAAATAGAAAGGTTTGAACAAACAGTCAGTGCCAGTGTGTCTCTCTGAGTCCGTGGGATCCTAGTGATCAATCAGCTGCTAGGAGCACAGACAGGCATTGACAGGAAGACTGGCCTCCTCGGGTTCCAAACTGTCTTGTCTTTTGTGTTTACAGAAAACTAACTAGCCTCTCCCTTACAGGCTAAATGTTACTAAATGACCTAAGAAGTGGCCATTGAAATAACTGAACTTCATGGCTGCTGGCCCTGCTTGACCTCTGATCCATGATGTCTTTCAGTGTGTGCTCCCTGAACTCTATTTAATCTGGAGCGTGCCAGGAGGTTCTCTGATGCGCTGTGTGATAATCACTCAGATTAATAATACTCTTGAGATGTTTCCAATTTTAATTATCTACAAGCACTAAAACAACCCGTCTGAAAAAAACAGCAGCAGCAGCAGCAGCAGCAGCAGCTATTAAACAGGAATGAGTTGTGTCAGATCACAACTAATAATGGTAAGTTTCATGTTTGAATGGTCTGAAAGGTTTAAAACAGTTGAAATGGACTGTAAATCTTTGTAATCTCAATGCAAGCTCATCAAAAGAAGCTAAAGTGCGATATTGCTACACTACAAACAGAACCTAAGATGCTACAAAAATAAATATTTGCATTCTGTCTTTCTATTAACACAACACAATAGCAGTAATGCAGTGTTCTCTTTTAGGTCCTGTGTGCACTGAACTGTGTGCTGTATGCACTGAGCTGTGTGCTGTATGCACTGTGCTGTGTGCTGTGCACTGTGCTGTGTGCTGTGTGCACTGAGCTGTGTGCTGTGTGCACTGTACTCGTGTGTGCACTGAGCTGGATGCTGTGTGCTGTGTGCATGCACTGAGCTGCGTGCTGTATGCACTGTGCTGTGTGCTGTATGCACTGTGCTGTGTGCTGTATGCACTGAGCTGTGTGCTGTGATGCACTGTGCTGTGTGCTGTGTGCACTGTACTGTGCTGCACTGCACTGAGCTGTGTGCTGTGTGTCTGTGTGTTCTGTGTGCTGTGTGCTGTATGCACTGTGCTGTGTGCTGTATGCACTGTGCTGTGTGCTGTATGCACTGAGCTGTGTGCTGTATGCACTGTACTGCGTGCTGTGTGCACTGAGCTGTGTGCTGTGTTCTGTGTGCTGTGTGCACTGTACTGCGTGCTGTGTGCACTGAGCTGTGTGCTGTGTTCTGTATGCTATGTGCACTGTACTGCGTGCTGTGTGCACTGTGCACTGTGCACTGAGCTGTGTGCTGCGTGCTGTGTGCACTGTGCTATGTGCTGTGTGCTAACAGTGCATCAGAAACATCTACTTGAAGAACCAGGAGAAGCCTTCCTTCAGTGAAAAAACTCCTTGAGCGGGCAGACTTTACTTCATCACTTTGGAAAAATAAATAAGGTCCCCTTACAACGAACGTGCATTTGTCCAAAGAATGCAGCCTTTTTAGCATCCATGTCACTTAATGGATTTGTGTTAGAAAATAAAACCAGTCCTTGAGATAAGATCAGCCCAGACTCTGAACCCGGTACACAGCTCGTGGGTTTCGGTATAGGAGGTGGGATGATAGCTAGGAGGTGGGATGATAGGGGTTTCCTGCCTGTAGTCAGACTCTGAACACATGCGGTATAGGAGGTGGGTCAGACTCTGAACCTGTAGTACACATCGGTATAGGAGGTGGGATGATAGCTGCGTGGGTTTCCTGCCTGTAGTCCCACATGCTCCAGATCAGTCCAGACTCTGAACCCGTACACATCGGTATGGGAGGTGGGATGATAGCTGCGTGGGTTTCCTGCCTGTAGTCCCACATGACTCTGGGTTCTAAAGGGCACAGTGGGATGTCGTGGACACATCGGTATAGGAGGTGGGATTTGCTGCCTGTGAAAGATGAATCAGTCAGCTCTGGGATTCAGAGGACTGGCCTGTGGTGTTTCAAGACCCAAAGGGGATCAGGGGGTGTTGTGTCTCTGCGGGGATGATCAGTGTTCCTCTGGGAATACTGGGAGCAGAGCACCACTGAAATACACCATAGGAGGGTGGGATGACTTATTCACCACACTGAGCACTGTGTCTGAGGAAAATGACAAGCCACCCAAACCACGGTTTGGGATGTATTTCTGTCTTTTCCAGTGCAGCATGTTGCTGCTGTTGTTTTCTGGCAGGCTGGACTCTGAACCATGAATCAGTGTTGTAGTTTCTTGTATTATGAATGTAATTCATCCTGTTACCGTTGTATTCAATATATTTTCACTTCACTCCAAATCGTTTGCAGAGGTAAAGCTGCAGCGATGTGCCTCTAGTTCAGTGAAACCCTGATTCTGTGGTGTCTGTTTACCACACTTCCTCCACAGGTGGGTGTACCCTTCTGTGCAAACTGCAATAAAAACCTTTTTACTAGAAATGATTTGCATTGATGTTAGGACTGTAACTGTATCTGCTCACGGCTGTGACTCTGAAGCCTGAGGTACTCTACTGGAGCCACTATTACTGCTAACCATGCTAACCGCTGGGATATTTGCCTGCTGTTAATTATTCCTTTCATTGAACTGCGATTCATCACTGCCAGCTCTCATGCCGCCCATGCTGTTCAGTAGAGAACACATGTTTAAAAACAGAGAAGAAAGTGTTTCTAACAAATTGAACTGTTTACGGCAAGTGAACAGGAGCTTTAGTGCTGCGCTCAGCCTGTTAATGAAGGAAGGATGGATTCCTGTCAGTGTGACAGCGCGTGGGACCTCTTCAGCAGCCACGCCAGCACATCTGGAGGTGGGGCCAGCTGTTCCTCTACTCACTGTCACGCCATTGAGTACTGGACATCTGACCAACCCCAGCAGCAATCAGGCAATCCCTCAGCATGCTGACTGCTGATAACAATGAGCTGAGTGACCCTCTCCCAGTGCTCATGAGAACACTCCCTACAATGAGCTGAGTGACCCTCTCACAGTGCTCATGGGATGAATGCGTGGGTTTCCGCCTCCCCACAATGAGCTACAATGAGCTGGGTGACCCTCTCACAGTGCTCATGAGAACTCGAACCTCCCTAGCTTGGAGTTTCCCCTACAATGAGCTGACTCTGACCCTCTCCCAGTGCTCCCACAGTGCTTGAACACTCCCTACAATGAGCTGGTGACCCTCTCCCAGTGCTCATGAGAACGCTCCCTACAATGAGCTGAGTGACCCTCTCACAGTGCTCATGAGAATGCTCCCTACAATGAGGTGGTGACCCTCTCACAGTGCTCATGAGAACGACTCTCCCTACAATGAGGTGGGTGACCGTGGGTTTCTGCCTGTGCTCATGAGAACAGACTCTGAACGTATACTACACACAATGAGCTGGGATGACCCTCTCCCACAGTGCTCATAAGAACCCACTCCCTACAATGAGGTGAGTGACCCTCTCACAGTGCTCATGAGAACCTCCCTACAATGAGCTGAGTGACCTCTCCCAGTGCTCATGAGAACGCTCCCTACAATGAGCTGGTGACCTCTCACAGTGCTCATGAGACTCTGAACCCGCTCCCTACAATGAGCTGAGTGACCTCTCACAGTGCTCATGAGAACCCGCTCCCTACAATGAGCTGAGTGACCCTCTCACAGTGCTCATGAGAACCTCCCTACAATGGTGGTGACCCTCTCACAGTGCTCATGAGAACGCTCCCTACAATGAGCTGGTGACCCTCTCACAGTGCTCATGAATGATTCCTCCCTACTTCCCTACAATGAGCTGATGACCCTCTCACAGTGCTCATGAGAACCTCCCTACAATGAGCTGGTGACCTCTCCCAGTGCTCATGAGAACGCCCTACCCTACAATGAGCTGAGTGAATGACCCTCTCCAGTGCTCATGAGAACGCTCCCTACAATGAGCTGAGTGACCCTCTCCCAGTGCTCATGAGAACGCTCCCTACAATGAGCTGAGTGACCCTCTCACAGTGCTCATGAGAACGCTCCCTACAATGAGCTGAGTGACCCTCAGTGCTCAGTGCTCAATGAGGTGACCCCTCCCAGTACTTCCCTACAATGAGCTGGTGACCCTCTCACAGTGCTCATGAGAACACTCCCTACAATGAGCTGGTGACCCTCTCCCAGTGCTCATGAGAACGCTCCCTACAATGAGCTGAGTGACCTCTCACAGTGCTCATGAGAGGTGCTCCGCTCCCTACAATGAGCTGAGTGACCCTCTCCCAGTGCTCATGAGAACAATGAGCTGCTCCCTACAATGAGCTGGAACTCCCCCTCTCACAGTGCTCATGAGAATGCTCCCTACATCCCTACAATGAGCTGAGTGACCCTCTCCCAGTGCTCATGAGAACGCTCCCTACAATGAGCTGAGTGACCCTCTCCCAGTGCTCATGAGAACGCTCCCTACAATGCGCTGAGTGACCCCTCTCACAGTGCTCATGAGAAACCCCTACAATGAGCTGAGTGACCCTCTCCCAGTGCTCATGAGAACGCTCCCTACAATGAGCTGAGTGACCCTCTCACAGTGCTCATGAGATGTCGCTCCCTACAATGAGCTGAGTGACCCTCTCCAGTGGGATTCCCTACAATGAGCTGGTGACCCTCTCAAAGTGCTCATGAGTGCTCTCTCAATGGGCTGTGAACACTGAGCACCCTACAATGAGCTGAGTGACCCTCTCACAGTGCTCATGAGAACACTCCCTACAATGAGCTGAGTGACCCTCTCCCAGTGCTCATGAGAACACTCCCTACAATGAGCTGAGTGACCCTCTCACAGTGCTCATGAGAACGCTCCCTACAATGAGCTGAGTGACCCTCTCCCAGTGCTCATGAGAACACTCCCTACAATGAGCTGAGTGACCCTCTCACAGTGCTCATGAGAACACTCCCTACAATGAGCTGAGTGACCCTCTCCCAGTGCTCATGAGAATGCTCCCTACAATGAGTGACCCTCTCACAGAGTGACCCTCTCATGAGCTGAGTGACCCTCTCACAGTGCTCATGAGAACACTCCCTACAATGAGCTGGTGACCCTCTCCCAGTGCTCATGAGAACACTCCCTACAATGAGGTGAGTGATCCTCTCACAGTGCTCATGAGAACACTTCCTACAATGAGCTGAGTGACCCTCTCACAGTGCTCATGAGAACGCTCCCTACAATGAGCTGAGTGACCCTCTCCCAGTGCTCATGAGAACACTCCCTACAATGAGGTGATGACCCTCTCACAGTGCTCATGAGAATGCTCCCTACAATGAGCTGAGTGACCCTCTCCCAGTGCTCATGAGAACGCTCCCTACAATGAGCTGAGTGACCCTCTCACAGTGGTAAGAAGAGCCTTCCAGGGTAAGAAGAGCCTCCATTCTCATCACTGTAACCCTTTACACTGCAGAGCCCTCAGTTCACAGTGCTGCTGACAGTCAGACTTACCGAAGCCAAACGCTCCTGGGCCGCCCACGCTGGGGGCTGATTGGACGGTTGTGGAGGTGTAGAGGCCGGTTACCAAGAGCCCATCGAAGTAGGTGCTGGTGGAGATGGTGACTGAAAGAGAAAGTGCAACACTGAATAACCTGCACACAGAATACTGCACACACACACAGAGTGAACTATACTGAGAGAATGCAGCTTACAGTCACTCAGCATACAGTATACACCACACACACACAGAGTGAACTATACTGAGAGAATGCAGCGTACAGTCACTCAGCATACAGTATAAACACACACACACACACAGAGTGAACTATACTGAGAGAATGCAGCTTACAGTCACTCAGCATACAGTATAACACACACACACACAGAGTGAACTATACTGAGAGAATGCAGCGTACAGTCACTCAGCATACAGTATAACACACACACAGAGTGAACATACTGAGACATGCGTACAGTCACTCAGCATACAGAACACCACACACACACACTGTGAACTATACTGAGAGAATGCAGCGTACAGTCACTCAGCATACAGTATAACTCCACACACACACAGAGTGAACTATACTGAGAGAATGCAGCATCCTACACAGTCACTCAGCATACAGTATACACACACACACACAGAGTGAACTATACTGAGAGAATGCAGCGTACAGTCACTCAGCATACAGTATACTGCACACACACACACAGAGTGAACTATACTGAGAGAATGCAGCGTACAGTCACTCAGCATACAGTATAACACACACACACACACAGAGTGAACTATACTGAGAGAATGCAGCTTACAGTCACTCAGCATACAGAATAACACACACACAGTGAACTATACTGAGAGAATGCAGCTTACAGTCACTCAGCATACAGTATATACACACACAGCCCCCTACACACACACACAGAGTGAACTATACTGAGAGAGAGTCACTCAATACAGTATAACACACACACACACACAGAGTGAACTATACTGAGAATATACATACAGAACACCACACACACACAGAGTGAACTATACTGAGAGAATGCAGCGTACAGTCACTCAGCATACAGTATAACACACACACACACACAGAGTGAACTATACTGAGAGAATGCAGCTTACAGTCACTGGTGCAGAACAGAACACCACACACACACAGGATGAACTACAGAGAATGCAGCTTACAGTCACTCACACAGAGTGAACTATACTGAGAGAATGCAGCTTACAGTCACTCAGCATACAGTATAACACACACACACACAGAGTGAACTATACTGAGAGAATGCAGCTTACAGTCACTCAGCATACAGACACACACACACACACAGAGTGAACTATACTGAGAGAATGCAGGCTTACAGTCACTCAGCATACAGTATAACACACACACACACAGAGTGAACTATACTGAGAGAATGCAGCTTGCAGTCCTCAGCATACAGTATAACACACACACACACACAGTGAACTATACTCCCAGGAAATGCAGCTTACGGTCACACACACACACACACAGTGAACTATACTGAGAGAATGCAGCTTACAGTCACTCAGCATACAGTATACACACACACACACACAGGTGAACTATACTGAGAGAATGCAGCTTACAGTCACTCAGCATACAGTATACACACACACACACACACAGAGTGAACTATACTGAGAGAATGCAGCTTACAGTCACTCAGCATACAGTATACCACACACACACACACAGAGTGAACTATACTGAGAGAATGCAGCGTACAGTCACTCAGCATACAGTATAACACACACACACACACAGAGTGAACTATACTGAGAGAATGCAGCTTACAGTCACTCAGCATACAGTATACACACACACACACACACAGAGTGAACTATACTGAGCCTGCACACAGAATGCAGCTGAGGGAGTAAAGCTTACAGTCACTCAGCATACAGTATACTGCACACACACACACACACAGGTGAACTATACTGAGAGAATGCAGCTTACAGTCACTCAGCATACAGTATGCACACACACACACACACACAGAGTGAACTATACTGAGAGAATGCAGCTTACAGTCACTCAGCATACAGTATAACACACACACACAGAGTGAACTATACTGAGAGAATGCAGCTTACAGTCACTCAGCATACAGTATAACACACACACACACACACAGTGAACTATACTGAGAGAATGCAGCGTACAGTCACTCAGCATACAGTATAACACACACACACACACAGAGTGAACTATACTGAGAGAATGCAGCGTACAGTCACTCAGCATACAGAACACCACACACACACAGAGTGAACTATACTGAGAGAATGCAGCTTACAGTCACTCAGCATACAGAACACACACACACACACACACAGAGTGAACGGTCTATACTGAGAGAACACAGAACTATACTGAGAGTCACTCAGCATACAGTATAACACACACACACACACACAGAGTGAACTATACTGAGGAAATGCAGCTTACAGTCACTCAGCATACAGTATACTGCACACACACACACACAGAGTGAACTATACTGAGAGAATGCAGCTTACAGTCACTCAGCATACAGTATACACACACACACACACAGAGTGAACTATACTGAGAGAATGCAGCTTACAGTCACTCAGCATACAGAACACCACACACACACAGAGTGAACTATACTGAGAGAATGCAGCTTACAGTCACTCAGCATACAGTATAACACACACACACACACAGAGTGAACTATACTGAGAGAATGCAGCTTACAGTCACTCAGCATACAGTACAACACACACACACACACACAGAGTGAACTATACTGAGAGAATGCAGCTTACAGTCACTCAGCATACAGTATAACACACACACACACACACAGTGAACTATACTGAGAGAATGCAGCTTACAGTCACTCAGCATACAGTATAACACACACACACACACAGAGTGAACTATACTGAGAGAATGCAGCTTACAGTCACTCAGCATACAGTATACACACACACACACACAGAGTGAACTATACTGAGAGAATGCAGCTATACAGTCACTCAGCATACAGTATAACACACACACACACAGAGTGAACTATACTGAGAGAAGAATGCAGCTTACAGTCACTCAGCATACAGTACACCACACACACACACACAGAGTGAACTATACTGAGAGAATGCAGCTTACAGTCACTCAGCATACAGTATACTGCACACACACACAGAGTGAACTATACTGAGAGAATGCAGCTTACAGTCACTCAGCATACAG
>CM072674.1:817045-849545 GCA_036884735.1 Huso huso | reverse complement strand
GCACATTGTTAACTATTAATGCCTGGAGTCCTACAGGCACTGCGAACAGGCTTTTTATCACACACACACACACACACGCACACTGGGTCTGCATGCACGCACACACACCCACACACAGACACACTGGGTCTGCATGCACGCACACACACACACACACAGACAGACCCACTGGGTCTGCATGCACGCACACACACACACACACACACACAGACAGACCCACTGGGTCTGCATGCATGCACGCGCACGCACACACACACAGACAGACAGACACACTGGGTCTGCATGCACGCACACACACACACACACACACAGACAGACACACTGGGTCTGCATGCACACACACACACACACACACACACACTGGGTCTGCATGCACATACTGGGTGCATGCACACACACAAACAGACCACTGGGTCTGCACACACAGACAAACACAGACACTGGGTCTGCACACACACACACACACACACACAGACACACTGGGTCTGCACACAGACAGACCCACTGGGGTCACACACACACACACACACACACACAGACACACTGGGTCTGCACACACACACACACACACAGACAGACACACTGGGTCTGCATGCACGCACACACACACACACACACACAGACACACTGGGTCTGCATGCACGCACACACACACACAGACAGACACACTGGGTCTGCATGCACGCACACACACACAGACAGACACACTGGGTCTGCATGCACACATACACACACCCACACACAGACACTGGGTCTACACACACACAGCATGCACACACACACACACACACACACACACACACAGACAGACCCACTGGGTCTGTCTGCACGCACACACACACACACACACACACACACACACACACACACACAGACACACTGGGTCTGCATGCACGCACACACACAGACACACACACACACAGACAGACACACTGGGTCTGCATGCACACACACACACACACACACACACACACACACACTGGATCTGCTAGTTTTTGTTCCAACCAAGCTCTTAATTACTTAATTGAACCTATTAATGGAACTAATCAGAGCTTTTTACTTATTTTAGAGAGTTGGAGATTTCAATTTAAATATAAAATTATATAAGGAACTTGAATTCTCCAACATTTTTTAAGCTAATCAATTTAAAAAGTCAAATTAAGCAAATTATTATTTCAATTAAGGTTTCAATTAAGTAATTGAGAGCTCCGTTGGAACTAAAACCCGCAGGACAGTGGGTCCCCAGGACCAGGGCTGAGAACCACTGGTTTAATGAATTCATAATTATCAGTACTTTAAGGTTGGCAGTAAATCTTCTTGTGGAAGTGCCTGCTTAGATCTCCTCACTGCAGAGTCTGTTGAGAAGCAAGCTTCAGACCTTTAAGGTTATTTCCTCATTATCACTTCACCTATTTAAAGGAATGCTAAACAAGGCTTACCTCTTATTAGCAACAGCATGGTTATCCCTGGACCCCCTTTTCTTGTCCTGAATAACTTTTGCTTCTTTGACTAATTCAGTATTTGCAGATATTCTAAAGCCAATGCTGTACAATGTAAAGCTACTGCTGCTTCCTGGTACCTAATACCTTCCTGTGGTTTAGTTCAGCTTCCTCCAATGGTTTTGCTGCCACCATGGAGAAGCTGTTTATTATTTGAATTGAAAGTCTGTATAATTGGGTCCATGGAGAAGCTGTTCATTATTTGTATTGAAAGTATGGATATGGGATCTCCAGTGGCTCACCTGGTAATGCTCACAATGAGCATTACCATTACTCCAGACGCTGGAACCTAACCCTGACCTTTACCCTTTAACTTCCTGAAAACATCCGCCCGTATTCTGTGGAATGTGCTGCACCAAACACACCTTATACGTCTTCTCACAAGAGACATGCCAGGTGCTCTGCTCAGGACACCTCTGTACAGAGGCTGAGTAATAAATGATCTTCAATTCGGGGGTTTACATTTTAACAGCCAAACTGCTGATTCAGGGACAGTAGGAGATAGGGCAGGAGTCAGCCATCCTCACGAGTAGAGTTGGGATCACACTGACACTTTCTTGAACTATGTTAAGGTCCAGAGATCATCCCAGCCCAGGTATAGTGCTGGTCTCATTGGGGCATTCTGGTAGAGAGTACCTGGTTGTGGTGGTGGTATGTGTTGGGTAAACAAACCAGCCCCCGATGTCCATGAGAAATCCCAGTGCAATAAATACCTGCACCTGTGTGGGGTGTGTGCTCCAAACAACCAGCAATCTCAGTTTCATTGTATAGTAACAGTACAATGAAACAGAGCACACAGTACTAAAGTTAAGGATGTGTGTACCAGTCATTCAATTATATTTACACACAAGGTTAATACAACAGTAAAACCACAGAGGAAGCTGGAGGCAAGCTGCTGGGAATTGCAATAGCTTGTCTGCTCTCACACGTGCCCACAGACACCTCCTGCCTTAAAAACACCCTGGCAGTGACTGGATCCCATCCTGAAAGCCTCTGGATTAACACTGGCAGTGACTGGATCCCATCCTGAAAACCGGGATTAACCCTGGCAGTGACTGGATCCCATCCTGAAAGCCGGGATTAACCCTGGCAGTGACTGGATCCCATCCTGAAAGCCGGGATTAACCCTGGCAGTGACTGGATCCCATCCTGAAAGCCTCTGGATTAACCCTGGCAGTGACTGGATCCCATCCTGAAAGCCTCTGGATTAACCCTGGCAGTGACTGGAGGTCACCAGTCATAAGCATTCCTCCTGAGTCACAGCCAGGCACTACCCTCTGGAGGTCACCACTCATAACCACTGCCCCTGAGTCACAGCCAGGCACTACCCTCTGGAGGTCACCACTCATAACCACTGCCCCTGAGTCACAGCCAGGCACTACCCTCTGGAGGTCACCACATAACCACTGCCCCTGAGTCACAGCCAGGCACTACCCTCTGGAGGTGGGTGTGTGGAGAGTCTGACTGCCCTTCAGTTACAGTGTCTCAAGGACCTGGTCATTAAAGCAGGTACACTGGAGAGCCTGAGAGCTGCCTCTGTCTCGCGGGGCTGCGCGGCTCTGCTATTAGTCCGGGGGGGACACTTAGTTTGCTGAAGGAAGCTGGAACACAAAGATTGTCCTGAAAATGGTCTGATAAAAAAGGAGGCGTTACCCTGATCCATCTCTTCATCAACGCTGTGTAGCTGCTCTAAATCAAAAGCTACTTTCTCAAACAATGATCCGCAAGGAGAAATCCTGTACAGCTGTGTGGATTTCAATGTACAGCTTGACATGCAAACGTGGCACTAAGATTTCATTTATTTTAATGAGTAGGTTCCAAGAACTATGCAAATGTTTCTGATCCCAGATTGAATGTATGATGTTGTCTTTCAGAGTGTGATGTGCAAGGACTGTAGTCTGTCCCTCTTGCCAGGACACACTTGTAAATGAGGCCTCGGTCTCAATGGGTTCATTCCTGGTTAAAGAGTGAATAAATAATAATAATAATAATAATAATAATAATATTTTATTTTCCAGGAGTATGATCAAACAGAAATCCGGGTTCACCCCGAGGGATCCCTAAATATACTGTGTGTGCCGCATGAAAAACACATTCAAAAACGTTTAACCAGAAAGAGTCTAAATAAAACAGGACAATCACCACCCCTCTGTGTACTACAGCATTGTGAAAACAAGAGTCCCCTGTTAGATTGTATTTGATAAGTGCAGTGTGGAGAGCCTCCTGTTAGATTGTATTTGATAAGTGCAGTGTGGAGCCTCCTGTTAGATTGTATTTGATAAGTGCAGTGTGGAGAGCCTCCTGTTAGATTGATAAGTGCAGTGTGGAGAGCCTCCTGTTAGATGTATTTGATAAGTGCAGTGTGGAGAGCCTCCTGTTAGATGTATTTGATAAGTGCAGTGTGGAGAGCCTCCTGTTAGATTGATAAGTGCAGTGTGGAGAGCCTCCTGTTAGATTGATAAGTGCAGTGTGGAGAGCCTCCTGTTAGATTGTATTTGATAAGTGCAGTGTGGAGAGCCTCCTGTTAGATTGTATTTGATAAGTGCAGTGTGTGGAGCCTCCTGTTAGATTGATAAGTGCAGTGTGGAGAGCCTCCTGTTAGATTGTATTTGATAAGTGCAGTGTGGAGAGCCTCCTGTTAGATTGTATTTGATAAGTGCAGTGTGGAGAGCCTCCTGTTAGATTGTATTTGATAAGTGCAGTGTGTGGAGCCTCCTGTTAGATTGATAAGTGCAGTGTGGAGCCTCCTGTTAGATTGTATTTGATAAGTGCAGTGTGTGGAGCCTCCTGTTAGATTGATAAGTGCAGTGTGGAGAGCCTCCTGTTAGATTGTATTTGATAAGTGCAGTGTGGAGCCTCCTGTTAGATTGTATTCGATAAGTGCAGTGTGTGGAGCCTCCTGTTAGATTGTATTTGATAAGTGCAGTGTGGAGAGCCTCCTGTTAGATTGATAAGTGCAGTGTGGAGAGCCTCCTGTTAGATTGATAAGTGCAGTGTGTGGAGCCTCCTGTTAGATTGATAAGTGCAGTGTGGAGAGCCTCCTGTTAGATTGTATTTGATAAGTGCAGTGTGGAGCCTCCTGTTAGATTGTATTCGATAAGTGCAGTGTGGAGAGCCTCCTGGTAGATTGATAAGTGCAGTGTGGAGAGCCTCCTGTTAGATTGTATTTGATAAGTGCAGTGTGGAGAGCCTCCTGTTAGATTGTATTTGATAAGTGCAGTGTGGAGAGCCTCCTGTTAGATTGTATTTGATAAGTGCAGTGTGGAGAGCCTCCTGTTAGATTGTATTTGATAAGTGCAGTGTGTGGAGCCTCCTGTTAGATTGATAAGTGCAGTGTGGAGCCTCCTGTTAGATTGTATTCGATAAGTGCAGTGTGGAGAGCCTCCTGTTAGATTGTATTTGATAAGTGCAGTGTGGAGAGCCTCCTGTTAGATTGATAAGTGCAGTGTGGAGAGCCTCCTGTTAGATTGATAAGTGCAGTGTGGAGCCTCCTGTTAGATTGTATTTGATAAGTGCAGTGTGGAGAGCCTCCTGTTAGATTGATAAGTGCAGTGTGGAGGCCTCCTGTTAGATTGATAAGTGCAGTGTGCCTCCTGTTAGATTGTATTTGATAAGTGCAGTGTGTGGAGCCTCCTGTTAGATTGATAAGTGCAGTGTGGAGAGCCTCCTGTTAGATTGTATTTGATAAGTGCAGTGTGGAGAGCCTCCTGTTAGATTGATAAGTGCAGTGTGGAGAGCCTCCTGTTAGATTGATAAGTGCAGTGTGGAGAGCCTCCTGTTAGATTGATAAGTGCAGTGTGGAGAGCCTCCTGTTAGATTGATAAGTGCAGTGTGGAGAGCCTCCTGTTAGATTGTATTTGATAAGTGCAGTGTGGAGAGCCTCCTGTTAGATTGATAAGTGCAGTGTGGAGAGCCTCCTGTTAGATTGATAAGTGCAGTGTGGAGAGCCTCCTGTTAGATTGTATTTGATAAGTGCAGTGTGGAGCCTCCTGTTAGATTGTATTCGATAAGTGCAGTGTGGAGAGCCTCCTGTTAGATTGATAAGTGCAGTGTGTGGAGCCTCCTGTTAGATTGATAAGTGCAGTGTGGAGCCTCCTGTTAGATTGTATTCGATAAGTGCAGTGTGTGGAGCCTCCTGTTAGATTGATAAGTGCAGTGTGGAGAGCCTCCTGTTTGATTGATAAGTGCAGTGTGGAGAGCCTCCTGTTAGATTGATAAGTGCAGTGTGGAGAGCCTCCTGTTAGATTGATAAGTGCAGTGTGGAGAGCCTCCTGTTAGATTGTATTCGATAAGTGCAGTGTGGAGAGCCTCCTGTTAGATTGATAAGTGCAGTGTGTGGAGCCTCCTGTTAGATTGATAAGTGCAGTGTGAAGAGCCTCCTGTTAGATTGTATTTGATAAGTGCAGTGTGGAGAGCCTCCTGTTAGATTGTATTTGATAAGTGCAGTGTGGAGAGCCTCCTGTTAGATTGTATTTGATAAGTGCAGTGTGGAGAGCCTCCTGTTAGATTGTATTTGATAAGTGCAGTGTGGAGAGCCTCCTGTTAGATTGATAAGTGCAGTGTGGAGAGCCTCCTGTTAGATTGATAAGTGCAGTGAGCCTCCTGTTAGATTGATAAGTGCAGTGTGGAGAGCCTCCTGTTAGATTGATAAGTGCAGTGTGGAGAGCCTCCTGTTAGATTGTATTTGATAAGTGCAGTGTGGAGCCTCCTGTTAGATTGTATTCGATAAGTGCAGTGTGTGGAGCCTCCTGTTAGATTGTATTTGATAAGTGCAGTGTGGAGAGCCTCCTGTTAGATTGATAAGTGCAGTGTGGAGAGCCTCCTGTTAGATTGATAAGTGCAGTGTGGAGAGCCTCCTGTTAGATTGATAAGTGCAGTGTGAGCCTCCTGTTAGATTGATAAGTGCAGTGTGGAGGCCTCCTGTTAGATTGATAAGTGCAGTGTGGAGAGCCTCCTGTTAGATTGTATTTGATAAGTGCAGTGTGGAGAGCCTCCTGTTAGATTGATAAGTGCAGTGTGCCTCCAGATTGATAAGTGCAGTGTGGAGAGCCTCCTGTTAGATTGATAAGTGCAGTGTGTGGAGCCTCCTGTTAGATTGATAAGTGCAGTGTGGAGAGCCTCCTGTTAGATTGTATTTGATAAGTGCAGTGTGGAGAGCCTCCTGTTAGATTGATAAGTGCAGTGTGGAGAGCCTCCTGTTAGATTGATAAGTGCAGTGTGGAGAGCCTCCTGTTAGATTGTATTTGATAAGTGCAGTGTGGAGCCTCCTGTTAGATTGTATTTGATAAGTGCAGTGTGGAGCCTCCTGTTAGATTGTATTCGATAAGTGCAGTGTGTGCCTCCTGTTAGATTGATAAGTGCAGTGTGGAGAGCCTCCTGTTAGATTGATAAGTGCAGTGTGGAGAGCCTCCTGTTAGATTGATAAGTGCAGTGTGGAGAGCCTCCTGTTAGATTGATAAGTGCAGTGTGTGGAGCCTCCTGTTAGATTGTATTTGATAAGTGCAGTGTGTGGAGCCTCCTGTTAGATTGTATTCGATAAGTGCAGTGTGGAGAGCCTCCTGTTAGATTGATAAGTGCAGTGTGCCTCCTGTTAGATTGATAAGTGCAGTGTGGAGAGCCTCCTGTTAGATTGTATTTGATAAGTGCAGTGTGGAGAGCCTCCTGTTAGATTGTATTTGATAAGTGCAGTGTGGAGAGCCTCCTGTTAGATTGTATTTGATAAGTGCAGTGTGGAGAGCCTCCTGTTAGATTGTATTTGATAAGTGCAGTGTGTGGAGCCTCCTGTTAGATTGTATTTGATAAGTGCAGTGTGTGGAGCCTCCTGTTAGATTGATAATTTGCAGTGTAGCCTCCTGTTAGATTGTATTTGATAAGTGCAGTGTGGAGCCTCCTGTTAGATTGTATTCGATAAGTGCAGTGTGGAGCCTCCTGTTAGATTGATTTGATAAGTGCAGTGTGGAGAGCCTCCTGTTAGATTGATAAGTGCAGTGGAGAGCCTCCTGTTAGATTGAAAAGTGCAGTGTGGAGAGCCTCCTGTTAGATTGATAAGTGCAGTGTGTGTGGAGCCTCCTGTTAGATTGTATTTGATAAGTGCAGTGTGTGGAGCCTCCTGTTAGATTGTATTTGATAAGTGCAGTGTGGAGAGCCTCCTGTTAGATTGATAAGTTTGTGGAGCCTCCTGTTAGATTGATAAGTGCAGTGTGTGGAGCCTCCTGTTAGATTGTATTTGATAAGTGCAGTGTGGAGAGCCTCCTGTTAGATTGATAAGTGCAGTGTGTGGAGCCTCCTGTTAGATTGATAAGTGCAGTGTGGAGCCTCCTGTTAGATTGTATTTGATAAGTGCAGTGTGGAGAGCCTCCTGTTAGATTGTATTTGATAAGTGCAGTGTGGAGAGCCTCCTGTTAGATTGTATTTGATAAGTGCAGTGTGGAGAGCCTCCTGTTAGATTGATAAGTACAGTGTGGAGCCTCCTGTGGAGCCTCAGTGTGGAGAGCCTCCTGTTAGATTGATAAGTGCAGTGTGGAGCCTCCTGTTAGATTGTATTCGATAAGTGCAGTGTGGAGAGCCTCCTGTTAGATTGATAAGTGCAGTGTGTGGAGCCTCCTGTTAGATTGTATTTGATAAGTGCAGTGTGGAGAGCCTCCTGTTAGATTGATAAGTGCAGTGTGTGGAGCCTCCTGTTAGATTGTATTTGATAAGTGCAGTGTGTAGCTCAGTGCTGGATTGGATTAATCAAAGACACAGCTCAGGGAGCCACACACAGTAAGAGTGTCTCTACAGTGCCAGACCATGAGAGCTCAAAGAGCAGCTGCTGATGTAAATGAGCGCTGTCCTGAAGCACTCCAGAGCTGCATCAATAGGTGATAATTGATGTGAAGCGGATGTGCAAACCAGTTTAATTCTGTATGTCGTCTTCAGGTTATTGAGACATGAAAAACCAACACAGGCAAAGGAGCTGCGTTTCACTACCCTGCTAAAACAAAACGAAAGAAACGACACAGCAAACCTGTTCCATCCACTCTAGTGAAAGCTACAAGGAGGAGACGGGGAGGGAGCGAGGGTTTAAATGCGGTTTGCAAACCCCTCGGGTAAGATTCCTCAAGGTCTTCATGCCCAAATCTGCACCATCTTTTCACGAGAAGGAAAATGAACTGGTATTGTTACGAAACAAATGACAAACAACAGACTCCTCAAATGAACCAGCGGTAAAGATCCTTTGAGAAACCTTTTAAAAATGACACAGTGACCCACACTCCCTCAATGGGGTCTCGCACACCCATTCCCTTTACTGTCCAGAGTCTCTGCTGCCTGTGCTGTGAGTGGCTGGGAGGTCAGTGTGGGATCACATGCTGCAGAGCAGAGAACAAGGCAGCGTCTCACCCTATCATTAACACAGCGGACTGGAGATTACAGTGTCGCCACTCACAATGAGAGCCGTCCATCCACCGGCCGGGCACTGACCCTGCATTCAGCAGCTAATTGCAGCCATTCAGATGCACTGAGCCGAGCTCTAACCAGCCATCACAGCACTCAGGACTGCTCCAGCGGTAATGGAGGGGCGCAGCAGCCATAACTCATACGAGAAACAGACAGCGTCCCGCCCCCAGCACAATATACACACACACACACTCACGCCTTGCATGCCTTGCCACACACACACACACACACACACACACGCACTTTGCACGCACACACACACACACACACACAGGACCCGAGACCCCTCCACACTGTACAGCAGTTTCTGCTCTGTCTACTGTCCCTCTCAGCCCCAGGGAAGGTGGTTCAGACTCACAGTACTAATATCCTGTCCACCACCTCTCCATTGAGAACAGCCAGCACAAACAACGCTGACTAGTGTACAACATATCAATATGTTCCAAAACAAAATGCCACAAAATAGCAGGTTTATATTGAAACTCTAAAAAGAAATGTAACTGAGTATTCTAACCAGACTGCTTCCAGACAATGTCATTACTGAACAAGACAGTGGATAAAGCATTGCTGAACAAGACAGTGGACAAAGCATTGCTGAACAAGACAGTGGACAAAGCAGTGGATGTGTTTCTGTATTTGCTGCTCGGTCTAACGCAGGATATCTGGAGCTCTTGTCAGATATATGAGCCACAGACTGACATCATGCTGGCTTCCCAGAACTATGAAATGCTCGCCAGGGCAGTCGGAGCAGAACTTCAGTAACAACGATGCAGCTAGGAAACAGGCTGAAGCCAGCCGAGCCCCTCATCCCTCCCTCCCTCCCTCGAGCCTGCCGGCCGTTACTTTATCAACAGAGCGAGGACAGTAATCTGCCAGGAGCCTGCCCCAGGATTACACTCATTTCAGACACAGTCATTAAGGGCTATTGGCTTTTAATGCAGATGAGAAATGGAAAAAGGCTTTTTGCTGCTGCTAGTACAGTATCTGCCTGCTACCATCCCAAAGATAAAATAAAACAGAGCAAAACAGAAAGCCAGCTGCCCAGTAATCTCTCCAGGACAGTGCACTGAAGCACTAACCCCTCTACACACAAAGAGCTGGGCAGGTAGTCTTTGTGTGGAAGGCATTCGCATTAGAATAGCAGTGAACTCTAGTGAAACCACATCACAAACCTCTCTCTCTCTCTCTCTCTCTCTCTCTCTCAAACCCTCCTTGTATATATATATCTATCAAAGACACACTCGGAGTGCCATGTATGCGCGAGTGTGCTCCTCTCAGTGCGCGAGCCTGACAGACTGGACTATCAGCATGAGATCCTCAAGCTTTCCAGAGGTAATAATGTTCACTGCAGCGTATTGAAACTCTCCACAGCTCTCTGTTAAATACTGCTCCTGCAATGCGTTCCTATGCAGTCTCACACTCTCTGTACAGGAGAGGAGCGAGATCCTGGGACGGGGCTCCAGAGGCTCTCCCCTTCTCTCCAAACCAAGTGAGATCCTCTGTGTCCTAAGCAGAGCATGACAAGCACCCCCCCACACACACACACTGCTGAACTGCGTGATATACACCTTAACTATACTCGCACTAAGGCACACACATCGATACACACATTGCATACATGGTGTGTGGAGAAAATTGAGATTGAAGCGTAAAAAAAAGATTCTTTTAACATACTCTACAGCAGTTACTATACTTTGCCATGTTAAATGACATGTTTTGATTTTCATTTGAAGTTATGTACAGTTGCTTTAGGAATACAAATCCCATTATAAAATGTAAAGAATAACACCTTGAAAGCAAAGTTAATTCAGCCACAACATTTTTTTCACCCCCGCTGTACAGACCTGTATACTCACTCACTCACTCACACTGTGTCAGTGTTTGGGGTACTCACCCTGGTACTCTTGTCCCGGGACGTATGCCAAGGGGTTTCCTGCAATCTGCAGCGAGATGACCACCTCCCCCTCTTCCAGACCCCCCTCCAGCTCCCCGTGGTGGGTGCACAGGAAGAAGAAGGGGTTAAAACGAGGGTAGTAGCCCACGGGCGCCCCCAAATCAGCCCTGACTCCCAGCGCCTGGGCCAGCAGGGCACAGACCAGGGCAGCCAGCACAGGCTTCAGAGCCATCCCCAAAAAAACAGCAAGCACTCTCCAGAGAAGAGACCGGGTGAGACAGAGAGGGGCAGCAGAGTAGAGTCTCAGCGAGGAGCGAGCGAGAGAGAGAGAGGATTCGTCAGGACTGAGGCAGGGGCTCTTAGACTGACTCTGCTTGTTTGCTGCTGATGTCCACTGTCTAGCTCTGTGTTCAGAGCCTGCCTGTCCTCCCCTCCTCTCCTCTTAAATACAAACCCCGCCCCACACGTGCTGGCAAAGAGGGCCGGCCCTCCCTCCCTCCCTCCCTCCCTCCCTCAGTCAGTCAGTCAGTCTGTCGTTCCTCCACCCCTCTCTCTCCTGCTGTTCTCTATTTCCACCCCTCCTCCCTTACCCTCCTTCTTTCTGTCTATCATCCCCTTCTTGACTATCCTCTCTCCTAATTTATTCTCTCCAATTCCTCATCCCTTTACCTCCCTCCCTCCTCTTTTCCCCTTCTCCTCTCTTCCCGGACTGCTCTGTTGTGTTCTTTCCTGGTCACTTCTCACACCTCTCCTCCTCGTCTCGCGCCCGCAGCTGTGTTTATATTTTCCTCTTTGTGTCGTAGTTACCCTTTTCCATCCTCCTTTCTCTCTTTTCCATTTGATACTCCAAGTTCATTCTCTGTGCTCCACTCTCTCTCTCTTTCTCCCTTTTTTTTATTTCTCCTTGTGTTCTGAATTAACACACAACTCCAAAGCAGCTGCCAGGCTGGGAATCATTTATTTTTCCCAGCTTCTCGACCAAAATATCCCCCCGCTATCACCAGAGAGCTCAGCTCTCTCACACTCTCACACAGGCACACACTCACTCACTGTTACCCTCTTGCAGTCTCCCCTCCCTCCCAGTGATAGTGTCTTCTGAACCAGAAAGGGCTGCAACCCAAAGCAAACACAAGCTCCGAGCACCCCTCAACACAAAGCAGAATTTGTACTGTACCTGCATCCTCACAGGGGCCTCAAACGCCATTCAGAGACACAGCGCTCCAGGTCAGAGCTGGGAATACAGTCCCAAATGCAATCTGAAACACTGTGTGAAGGTTTAATCCAACTGGAAATGTGCTGATCTATAACTGGAGTGTTTTATAGAGAGCTCTCTTGTTTTGTTTGTAACTTTGTACAGCGCTGTGAGATGTATTGTGTGTGTCTATTATAGATAGATAGATAGATAGATAGATAGATAGAGTAACAACCTGACCAGGCACACTTCTGTGTTCTTCAGTGACCCTTGCTTGTGATTAGTTGCATTGACTTTTGTCTTGCTATTTTACAATAACAAGAAAAGGCATCACAGACCTTTGTAACTCTGTCCAGCTATCAAGGGTTTCAGCTCCAGCAATCTGCATCGCTTTAGTAAAACGGAAATGAAAGTGTTACGATCACAAAGCTTTTGAGTGGAGCCTCTCTCGTGTGCTCCTGTAGCGGCCTGCACTGTACACAGGTGTGCAGTGTTGAATCGAGAGTCCCAAGTCCACCTCACTGGTTTCAGAACGTCACTGCCGTGTTCTTTCTCATTAAAACCGGTGCAGATTGCACCCCAGACGAAAGCATTTGATAAACAGCAGTCCTAACAGTTCATTCAAATGTACTGACAGGTTGGATCTGGTCATCCAAATTGTCAGTTTCCTGGGTGATACTCAAATGTATTTTAAGAAGAAACCGTTTGAACAGGTCCTTGTGTATCTTCAGAAGGTTAAAGGGCTTTGTGTTGGGTCTGCTTTTCTAGACTGTTTTTTCTAACCGTCCAGTGCACTACACAGGAGTGTGAACCCAAGCAGTAAAATGCCTTTTCTACTCCAGTGGAGTCCGTTTGAACTGCAACAAGTGATGTAAGTACCAGGAAACAGCAATACACTTCCCACCTATTATACAGAGTAGCATTGTGTTTGAAATACCTGAGCATGAAACAATGAAGTATAAATTACAAGCAAACGAACCGAAAGATCTTCAGCGGAGGAAACGTGGTTCTGTACCTGTCATCACTTCACTGCTGCTAATGAGGTAAGGAAATGAATTCTGAAACCTTGGTTAACCACAACTGGGTACTCTTTAGCGCCCTCATGTGTTCATTTCAGGATAACTGGATCCTCTGCCAGGTTAAATAGCACTGCTCAGACTAAAAGTATACAGCAGGGTGCCTGAGTGGCTCACCTGGTAAAGGCACGGCCTGGTTGTGCAAAGTGACTGATCTTCCCATGGGTTAGGGAGGCAAAACCGTCAGGGACTGTTTCTCCTCATCACATTACAGCGGACCTGACCGGCCAGGCACTCAGTGAGCTTGTGCGGACACCTGAGAGGCCGGTAGCGGGACATCGCTCCGAATTCAGGGTGTAGAAGGAGGCTGGCTCTTCTGGGATCAGAGGACGCTCACTGAACCTCGGTGTTCCTGAGCAGCTCTGCAAGGCTGGTGAAAGAGGTAGCTCGCTGACATCGCTCTCGGGTTCAGGGTGTGAAGAGGAAGCTGGCTCGCTCGTGGGATCGGAGTAGCTCACTGAACCAGGGGTGTTCCTGAGTAGCTCTGCAGGGCTGGAAACCCGGTGGACACTCGCTCTCGAGTTCCAGGGTGTAGAAGAGGAAGCTGGCTCGCTCATGGGATCGGAGGACGCTCACTGAACCTTCGGTGTTCCTGAGCAGCTCTGCAGGGCTGGTGAAGCCGGTAGCTCGCTGACATCGCTCTCGAGTTCCAGGGTGTAGAAGAGGAAGCTGGCTCGCTCGTGGGATCAGAGGACGCTCACTGAACCGCCGGTGTTCCTGAGCAGCTCTGCAGAGCTGGTGAAGCGGATAGCTCGCTGACATCGCTCTCGAGTCCCAGGGTGTAGAAGAGGAAGCTGGCTCGCTCGTGGGATCAGAGGACGCTCACTGAACCTTCGGTGTTCCTGAGCAGCTCTGCAGGGCTGGTGAAGCCGGTAGCTCGCTGACATCGCTCTCGAGTTCCAGGGTGTATCACTGGCGTGGTATCGAGGAGTTAAAACAGTGTGGCAGTGAAGCGCTACATTTAAACTGGTAGTGGAACTGAATTGAGAAACATCACGTCCTGACAAGCGATTTTGTTTTCCAAGAACTCCAGCGGTTTGAATGCCTTGTATGAATAGCGGTGGAGCCAGCGTCAGTGCAGCACGTAGTGGGAAGTCTCTGCGGTGCTCCACAGCACTGGCATGCATGCCCTAACAGGAATGCAGTGCGTACGGCAGGCTGGTGTGTGTTCAAAACGGGCATATTCACAAGCAACTGGAGAACAGGCGTTTTCTTTCAGTGTTTTACAGTAATTTTATTAGCAGGTGCAGAAAACATTACAGATCTGCGCTCCTCTGTGGGCGTGAGAGAAATGAAGGAGCATCAATTTAGAGAGAGAGAGAGAGAGAGAGAGAGAGAGAGAGAGAGAGCGTCATCCAGGACAGATGTCCGTGTCTCAAGGCTATGAGAACTCCAGTGCACGATACACCCCACGCTGCGGCTCCTCGCTGACCCATCAAGGCTCAGACAGGCATGCTGGGTCACATCTGCTCTCTCTCTCCCTTCTCCTCCTGTTCCAGCGTTTCGTCTCCAGAGCACCGCTTCTCTCAGCGAAACTCACAGGAAGTCGTACAGGTACTTCACAATTTCAAAGTTGACTGTCCTGAAAGAAAAGGAAAGGATTCATGAACTCGTGCACTCCCGGTGCTAGGCAGATCCAATGCTGGTTGAAGCAGGGAAGCACTCAGGCACTGGAACAGCAAACACACAGGGCACAGGGCTCGGCTACCAAACACAAAACACTTACATGCATACAGGCACCGCCCCTTACACTCTCCCCCTCTTAACCTAAGCAATGAACTGCAGGCCATTCATGAGCCTCCAGGTCTCCAATGTTACAGGGCAGAGGCTGGGTGTGAGCCAGTGACCATACACTCTCAAAGTGAGCGTCTTAACCACCGCACAAAGAAACCAGACTCGTCTGCACAAGCAGTTTTTAGAGCTGTTTACCTCAGCTTACTGGCAGGATTCAGAATCACACAACATCAACACACAACTGCAGGCAAGAGTATCTGGCAGGATAGTGTACTCAGGTTGGTGTTTGGATGGGAGGACACACGGCTGTACTGCACTGCAAGAAGGGGTGTGATGTTCCTCCTTCAGCCTGTTAGTCTATCTGTGAGCATCCCCACCAGGAAGGGACTAACCAATCGAACATCAACACGCAGGGACTCCGACAGGCTGCTAGAGAAACACGAGGACTCCGGGACTCCGACAGGCTGCTAGAGAAAACACGCGGGGACTCGGGACTCCGACAGGCTGCTAGAGAAACACGCGGGGACTCTGGGACTCCGACAGGCTGCTAGAAACACGGGGACTCCGGGACTCCGACAGGCTGCTAGAAAACACGCAGGGGACTCTGGGACTCCGACAGGCTGCTAGAAACACGCAGGGACTCCGGGACTCCGACAGGCTGCTAGAAAAACGCGGGGACTCTGGGACTCCGACAGGCTGCTAGAGAAAACACGCAGGGACTCCGACAGGCTGCTGAAACACAGGGACTCCGCAGGCTGCTAGAAAACACGCAGGGACTCTGGGACTCCGACAGGCTGCTAGAGAAACATGCAGGGACTCCGACAGGCTGCTGCTGCAGGGACTCCGACAGGCTGCTAGGGGACGCGGGGACTCCGACAGGCTGCTGAGAAACACGCGGGGACTCCGACAGGCTGCTAGAAACACGCGGGGACTCCGGGACTCCGACAGGCTGCTGAAAGAGAAACACGCGGGGACTCCGGGACTCCGACAGGCTGCTAGAAAACACGCGGGGACTCCGGGACTCCGACAGGCTGCTAGAAAACACGCGGGGACTCTGGGACTCCGACAGGCTGCTAGAGAAACACGCGGGGACTCCGACAGGCTGCTAGAAAACACGCGGGGACTCTGGGACTCCGACAGGCTGCTAGAAACACGCGGGGACTCTGGGACTCCGACAGGCTGCTAGAGAAACACGCGGGGACTCCGGGACTCCGACAGGCTGCTAGAAAACACGCGGGACTCCGACAGGCTGCTAGAGAAACACCAGGGACTCGGGACTCCGACAGGCTGCTAGAGAAACACGCGGGGACTCTGGGACTCCGACAGGCTGCTAGAGAGAAGGGACTCCGACAGGCTGCTAGAGAAACACACAGGGACTCCGACAGGCTGCTGAGAAACACGCGGGACTCTGGGACTCCGACAGGCTGCTAGAAACATGCAGGGACTCCGACAGGCTGCTAGAAACACGCAGGGACTCCGCGGGGGGACTCCGACAGGCTGCTAGAGAAACACGCAGGGACTCTGGGACTCCGACAGGCTGCTAGAGAAAACACGCGGGGACTCCGGGACTCCGACAGGCTGCTAGAAACACGCGCAGGGACTCGGGACTCCGACAGGCTGCTAGAAACGCGCGGGACTCTGGGACTCCGACAGGCTGCTGGGACTCCGACAGGCTGCTAGAGAAACACGCAGGGACTCCGGGACTCCGACAGGCTGCTAGAGAAACACGCAGGGACTCCGGGACTCCGACAGGCTGCTAGAACACGCAGGGACTCCGGGACTCCGACAGGCTGCTAGAGAAACACGCAGAGACTCTGGGACTCCGACAGGCTGCTAGAGAAGTCTAAGGCTTGCATCTCAATCCCAGGCTGACCAATCCCTCCCTAGCATTTACTAAGCCAAAGGGGTTTTGTATTGCATCCTGACAATGTTGGATTGTTTCAAGTAATTACACTAAATTCCTTGACAGATGAGTGTAATGTATCGTACACAAGCTAAATACCAAGAATGCTGTCAGTATGAAACATGGCCCATCAAGAAGAGAGTCTGCTGACTTGCATTAATCTCAGAGCTGCAGAGCTTGCTGTTATTTCACAAGTCTTATGAATTGCGTAGGATGCATTGAGACGGCACAGAATGCAGAATTATTACTGTACCACTGACTGTTTGACAAGAGAGGCAGCGCTTTCATTAAAACCCCCTAAATCAGCTTAAACACAGCGAGTGCATTTACTGGAACAGACGTCTTTGAGCTCATTTTACAATTACCTCTCATACAAGCCTGGTAAGATGTGTGAATAAACGATGGTTAACAAGCTCCGATTAATCAACTAAAAGAACATGTTAGGATAAACAAAGGCTATTGTCAGCTGCTGACCAAACTGCCGCAGTTAGCACATTGATACCAAGACTCTTGTAAACGTGCATTGAAACCTGTCTCCAATGGAGACATCCAGCCTGTCAGCCCCAGCATGCCTCTACAGACAATACTAGAGACGGGTTATCCCAGCCCCAGAACTCCGCCCAATACAGAACTCAGCCCCAGCACTCTGCACAATACTAGAGGCGGTTTCAGCCCCAGAACTCCGCACAATACTAGAGGTTATCAGCCCCAGCACTCTGCACAATACTAGAGGCGGGTTATCAGCCCCAGAACTCCGTGCAATACTAGAAGGTTATCCCAGCCCCAGCACGATCCGCACACAATACTAGAGGCGGGTTATCCCAGCCCCAGCACTCCGCACAATACTAGAGGCGGGTTATCCCAGCCCCAGCATGCCTCTACACACACAATACTAGAGGCGGGTTGTCAGCCCAGCACTCTGCACAATACTAGAGACAGGTTATAGCCCCAGAACTCCGCACAATACTAGAGCCGGGTTATCCCAGCCCCAGCACTCTGCAATACTAGAGGCAGGTTATCCCAGCCCCAGAACTCTGCACAATACTAGAGGCGGGTTATCCCATACGGGTTATCCCAGCCCCAGCACGCCTCCTACGCACAATACTAGAGGCGGGTTATCAGCCCCAGCACTCCGCACAATACTAGAGGCGGGTTATCAGCCCCAGCATGCCTCTACACACACAATACTAGAGACGGTTATCCCAGCCCCAGAACTCCGCACAATACTAGAGGCGGGTTATCCCAGCCCCAGCGGTTGTCCAGCCCCACTCCGCACAATAGAGGCAGGTTATCCCAGCCCCAGCACTCTGCACAATACTAGAGGCGGGTTATCCCAGCCAATACTAGAACTCAGCCCCACTCCACACAATACTAGAGACGGGTTATCCCAGCCCCAGCACTCCTCTACAATACAATGAGGCGGGTTATCCCAGCCCAGCACTCCACACAATACTAGAGGCAGGTTATCCCAGCCCCAGAACTCCGTGCAATACTAGAGGCGGGTTATCCCAGCCCCAGAACTCCGCACAATACTCGGGTTATCCCAGCCCCAGCACTCCGCACAATACTAGAGGCGGGTTATCCCAGCCCCAGAACTCCGCACAATACTAGAGGCGGGTTATCCCAGCCCCAGAACTCCGCACAATACTAGAGGCGGGTTATCAGCCCCCACGCCTCCGCACAATACTAGAGCGGGTTATCCCAGCCCCAGAACTCCGGACAATACTAGAGGCGGGTTATCCCAGCCCCAGAACTCCGCACAATACTAGAGACGGGTTATCCCAGCCCCAGCACTCCGCACAATACTAGAGGCGGGTTTCCCAGCCCCAGCCCCAGCACAATACTAGAGACGGGTTATCCCAGCCCCAATACTAGAGACGGGTTATCCCAGCCCCAGCGGGTTATCCCAGCCCCAGAACTCCGCACAATACTAGAGACGGGTTATCCCAGCCCCAGAACTCCACACAATACTAGAGACGGAATCCCAGCCCCAGAACTCCAATACTAGAGACGGGTTATCCCAGCCCCAGAACTCCACACAATACTAGAGACGGGTTATCCCAGCCCCAGAACTCCGCACAATACTAGAGACGGGTTATCCCAGCCCCAGCACTCCGCACAATACTAGAGACGGGTTATCCCAGCCCCAGAACTCCGCACAATACTACTCCAGCCCCAGCCTCCAGGGTTTCCCAGCCCCAGAACTCCGCACAATACTAGAGACTCCACACAATACTAGAGGCAGGTTATCCAGCCCCAGAAGCACAATACTACAGACAGGTTATCCAGCCCCAGCACTCCACACAATACTAGAGGCGGGTTATCCCAGCCCAGAACTCCGCACAATACTAGAGGCGGGTTTCCCAGCCCCAGCACGCCTCACGCACAGCCAGGTTATCCCAGCCCCAGAACTCCGCACAATACTAGAGACAGGGTCCCAGCCCCAGCACTCCGCACAATACCCAGCGGGTTGTCAGCCCAGAACTCAGCACAATACTCAGCCCCAGCACTCCGCACAATACTAGAGATGGGTTAGGGTTATCCCAGCCCCAATACTCGGGTTATCCAGCCCCAGCACTCCAATACTAGAGACGGGTTATCCCAAGGCTTCAGAACTCTTTTTGAATGGACTCCAGAACCAGAAACTCAATACCTGTGCAGATGGGTTCCTCTAAGGATTTGTTCATCTAACTTTGTGTTTAAGAGATGTCGCAATTTTATAAACGTTTTTTAAAAGAAAATTATTTTAAGTCATACAACATTTTTGCTGAATGGACTCAGTGTGAGGCGGTGGCAGTGTGGTGTAGTCGTTCAGCAGAGGGGCTGGCAGGGATCAGTGTGGTGTGGTTTGAGGCGGATTTGGGGCTGGGAATAAACACGTTTTTTAAAGCAAAAATATGTAATTATTGTGGTGTAGTGGTGAGGCGGAGGGCTGGGAGGGAGGCAGTGTGGTGTGGTGGTGGAGCGGAGGGCTGGGAGGGGGCACATGGTGGTGTGGTGGTGAAAGCGGAGGGGCTGGGAGGGGCACAGTGTGGTGTAGTGGAAGGCGGAGGCTGGCTGGAGGCTGATGTGGTGGTGGTGGCATGGAGAACTGGGAGGGGCTGGGAGGGGCAGTGTGTGGTGTAAAGGAGGGGCTGGGAGGAGGAGCGGACCAGCTTGGAGGCAGTGTGGTGTAGTGGTAGCGGAGGGGCTGGGAGGGAAGCAGTGGTGTGGTGGTGAAACAGGCGGAGGGCTGGGAGGAGGCAGTGTGGTGTAGTGGTGAGCGGAGGGGCTGGGAGGGAAGTGTGGTGTGGTGGTGAGGCGGAGGGGCTGGGAGGAGGCAGTGTGGTGTGTGGTGAGGCGGAGGGGCTGGGAGGAAGGCAGTGTGGTGTAGTGGTGAGCCCGGAGGGGCTGGGAGGAGGCAGTGTGGTGTAGTGGTGAGGCGGAGGGGGGCTGGGAGGAGGCAGTGTGGTGTAGTGGTGAAGCGGAGGGGCTGGGAGGAGGCAGTGTGGTGTAGTGGAGAGAGGAGGAGGGGCTGGAAGGAGGCAGTGTGGTGTAGTGGTGAGGCGGAGGGCTGGGAGGAGGCAGTGTGGTGTAGTGGTGAGAGCGGAGGTGCTGGGAGGGAAGTCTTGGTATAGTGGTGAGAGCGGAGGGGCTCATGCACTAGAACATGTGTTTAGTGTTAAATAAATTACATAAACTTATTTTTTTGATATACAGTACAGTAGAAGTAAGAGCCAGCCCCACCTAGTGCACACTGTGTCCTGTCAGCAATGAAAAGGAAACGGGATCCACGGTAGAGGGTCCCTCGTTGGATCCGGCTCTTGCTACTATAAAGACACTTTGACTGATCCAGTCTCTGGCTGGCAACTATAACTGAATGCATTAAGATGTTCTTTAAAACTACTTGCTATCTAAAGAGAGAGAGAACCGGGCGATTCCTTAAGCTTTTCTCTTTGACAAGGCTGTTACACATTTCTGAAGGACACCAGAACATTATACAATTACAGTTTTCAGACAGCGCTGGAGAAGAAACCTAATTCGGCACATCATTGTAAACTCGAGATCTTATTAGACGTGATGCACATCTGCAGCAAGCCTGCCTCCCAAGTGCAGGAACAAGTATTAAACGGGTCCCAGAGTGGCTCCGTCCCGTTTAGAAACATGCTCCAGAACCAAGAGCCCCTGCTCTGCTCAGCAACAGGCCTGGAGCTGAAACAGCTGCAGCAGCAGAGAGTAAAGGCTCCTCTCCAAACGCAGACGCTTTAAATACTGAAACAAGGGAAGCCTGGAGCAGGATACTGGCAGGCAGGGGGATCCTGTGGAGATTGGAATGGCTTCTCTCTCACTCTGCAAGCCAAGTCCTTCCGCTGATGGTTACAGTAAAAAAAAAAGAGAATGCCTTCTACCATTCTTACTGCATTCACAAGCTACATACCCAGTCCCTCAGCTCTAACCACTGGACCGCACTGCCTCCCTCCCTCCGCTCTCTCCACTACACCACACTGCCTCCCTCCCAGCCCCTCCGCTCTCACCACTACACCACACTGCCTCCCTCCCAGCCCCTCCGCTCTCACCACTACACCACACTGCCTCCCTCCCAGTTCCTCCGCTCATGTCTGACCCCTCCACTGTCCCCAGCCCCACATCGCTGTTTCCTACAGAGCTGAGAAAGAGGGACATTTTAAGCGTGTTGTTTCTGTAGCCTGCTGTTCTGTGGCAATCATTTCCATCTTGGCAGTGAATCAATGGAAAAGCCAGCATCTTCAGCCACTTCACAGCTTTTCTATATTCTCTGTTTTCTGTTGCTTTTCCCTGCCAAGTACAAACGCTTCTTACAAAGAGAAAAAAAATTAGAAACGCGTGTCTGATTGCAGCAGCGTTCCTGCGTGAGGGAGAAGTCTCAGCCCCTCATCACCAGACAGCAGATGTTTGCAATTCTTCAGCCCAGTTCCTAGCCAGGAACTCTGATTTCATAAAAGCATGACAGCAATGCTGCGCGAGGACCAAGCTGCTCGTTTAGTCACCTCCAGCAGAGCTCTGATTTGAGAATGGATGCAGTTCTCCAGTCAGGAGCGCCCCCTAGTGTTTACCTGGCGATGGCGCTGTTCTCTAGTCAGGAGCGCCCCCTGGTGTTTACCTGGCGATGGCGCTGTTCTCCAGTCAGGAGCCCCCTGGTGTTTACCTGGTGATGGCGTTGTTCTCTAGTCAGGAGCGCCCCCTGGTGTTTACCTGGCGATGGCGCGGATGAAGTCGAAGGACACGGCGCACTTGTACTTTGGGCTGTTCAGCTGGTCATCATGTCCGACCAGAGCCAGCAGCTGCAGGACCACGAGGCTGGAGATCTGAGAATGGAGGGCAGAGAAGCAGAGAGGCACGTCAACACTTCATCCAACAGCAGCAAAAAAAACATAATCTACAAGTTATAACCATGTTACTACACACACACGCACACCCCATAAACTACATTTTACAGATTGTTTTGTAATGGTCTGGCTCCTAGTGCTGTACAGTATTGAGCCAAATGCTCAATACAAATGAACCTCATCCATTAATAACCAAGACAAAGGGAAACATTGCTCACAAACCCAGGGGTTTGTATCTGACAGACTGGGAGACCAGAGAGCCCTGCTGTTGTGTTTCCTGGTGGCACTGTGTATGCTGGTTTTGAATTCCTGGAACCTGGTCATTCCAATAATATATTAACCTGAATAATGGAAAACACATCAGACAACATCACCAAACAGACATGAACAACTCAGTAGGTGATCCAGCTCTGCTCCTCCTCCCCAGAGTCTGAAGGAACAGCAGCAGCACAGTCCTCTGCAACTTAATCCAGGCAGCGCAGTGACACATACAACTGGCCTGGAACCTGAGCTCCTGCACACACACACACACACACACACACACACACAACACAGCCTAGCCTGGAACACTGGCTCTCTCCAGCACACACACACACACACACACACACACACACACAACACAGCCTAGCCTGGAACACTGGGCTCTCTCCAGCACACACACACACACACACACACACACACACACAACACAGCCTAGCCTGGGCCTGGACACACTGGCTCACACACACACACAGCACAGCCCAGCCTGGAACACTGGGCTCTCTCCAGCACACACACACACACACACACACAGCCACACACACACAACACACACTTTCTCTCAGCCTAGCCTGGAACACACACACACACACACACACACACACACACACAACACAGCCTAGCCTGGAACACTGAGCTCTCTCCAGCACACACACACACACACACACACACACACAACACAGCCTAGCCTGGAACACTGGAGCTCTCTCAGCACACACACACACACACACACACACACACACACACACACACACACAGCCTAGCCTGGAACACTGAGCTCTCACCAGCACACACACACACACACACACAGCCTAGCTGGAACACTGAGCTCTCTCCACACACACACACACACACACACACAACACAGCCTAGCCTGGAACACTGAGCTCTCTCCAGCACACACACACACACACACACACAACACAGCCTAGCCTGGAACAGCCTAGCCACACACACACTGAGCTCACACACACACACACACACAGCCAGCCTGGAACACACACACACACACACACACACACACACACACAACACAGCCTAGCCTGGAACACTGAGCTCTCTCCAGCACACACACACACACACACACACACACAACACAGCCTAGCCTGGAACACTGAGCTCTCTCCAGCACACACACACACACACACACACACAGCCTAGCCTGGAACCTAGCCTGGAACACACACAACACACACAACACAGCCTAGCCTCTCTCTCCAGCACACACACACACACACACACACACACACACACACAACACAGCCTAGCCTGGAACACTGAGCTCTCTCCAGCACACACACACACACACACACACACACACACACACAACACAGCCTAGCCTGGAACACTGAGCTCTCTCCAGCACACACACACACACACACACACACAACACAGCCTAGCCTGGAACACTGAGCTCTCTCCAGCACACACACACACACACACACACACACACACACAACACAGCCTCGCCTGGAACACTGAGCTCTCTCCAGCACACACACACACACACACACACACACACACACAACACAGCCTAGCCTGGAACACTGAGCTCTCTCCAGCACACACACACACACACACAACACACACAACACAGCCTAGCCTGGAACACTGAGCTCTCTCCAGCACACACACACACACACACACACACACACACACACACACACACACACACACACAACACAGCCTAGCCTGGAACACTGAGCTCTCTCCAGCACACACACACACACACAACACACAACACAGCCTAGCCTGGAACACTGAGCTCTCTCCAGCACACACACACACACACACACACAACACAGCCTAGCCTGGAACACTGAGCTCTCTCAGCACACACACACACACACACACACACACACACACACACAACACAGCCTAGCCTGGAACACTGAGCTCTCTCCAGCACACACACACACACACACACACACACACACACACACAGCCTAGCCTGGAACACTGGGCTCTCCTGGAACACACACACTCACAACACACACAGCCACACACACACAGCTCTCTCCAGCAGCCACACACACACACACACACACACACACACAACACAGCCTGGCCTGGAACACAGCTCTCTCAGCACACACACACACACACACACACACACAACACAGCCTAGCCTGGAACACTGAGCTCTCACCAGCACACACACACACACACACACACACACACACACACAGCCTAGCCTGGAACAGCTCTCTCCAGCACACACACACACACAACACAGCCTAGCCTGGAACACTGAGCTCTCTCCAGCACACACACACACACACAACACACACACAACACAGCCTAGCCTGGAACACTGAGCTCTCTCCACACACACACACACAACACACACACAACACAGCCTAGCCTGGAACACTGAGCTCTCACCAGCACACACACACACACACACACACACACAACACAGCCTAGCCTGGAACACTGAGCTCTCTCAACACAGCCTAGCCTGGAACACTGGGCTCTCTCAGCACACACACACACACACACACACACACACACACACACAACACAGCCTAGCCTGGAACACTGAGCTCTCTCCAGCACACACACGCACACAACACAGCCTAGCCTGGAACACTGAGCTCTCACCAGCACACACACACACACACACACACACAACACAGCCTAGCCTGGAACACTGAGCTCTCTCACACACACACACACACACACCACACACACACAACACAGCCTGAACACTGAGCTCCTGCACACACACACACACACACACACACACACAGCCTAGCCTGGAACACTGACACACACACACACACACACACACACACACACAGCACAGCCTAGCCTGGAACACTGAGGCTCTCAGCACACACACACACACACACACAACACAGCCTGGCCTGGAACACTGAGCTCTCTCCACACGCACACACACACACACACACACAACACAGCCTAGCCTGGAACACTGGGCTCTCTCCAGCACACACACACACAACACAGCCTAGCCTGGAACACTGAGCTCTCTCCACACACACACACACACACACACACACACACAACACAGCCTAGCCTGGAACACTGAGCTCTCTCAGCACACACACACACACACACACACACACACACACACACACAGCCTAGCCTGGAACACTGAGCTCTCTCAGCATAAAACACACACACACACACACACACACACACACACACACACACAGCCTAGCCTGGAACACTGAGCTCTCTCCAGCACGCACACACACACACACACACAGCCTAGCCTGGAACACTGAGCTCTCTCCAGCACGCAAACACACACACACAGCCTAGCCTGGATCACAAGCTGCATAACCTGAAATACCCATGAAAACAGCAGCAGCAGCGGCGGTGCAGTTCAAGCATGATGGAGGAACCCTGAACCAAGCAGGATTACTGCACACCAAAAAGCAGGGAATCACTGCCATTTAAAATGTGATTTGAAACAAATTGTTCTTCATACTGGACTGTGTGTAGATGTAGGGTTCCCATCTCTGACTTAAAAATCCGGGACACCAGAGTCATTTCGTACAAAAATAAATAAATCAATCAATCATATACTTTGACATTTAATGTCCCGGGAAATCTTACAGATTTCTCAGGACAGCTGCCTCAAAAAGAGAACAATCCAGGCAAAACCAGAACGGGTGGCAACCCTATGCAGATGTGTGTTTTCATTGTTCCAGACGTTACTCTGAAGTGAAAGCAACACATAAAGGAGGAGTTTCAATGTCATATCGTTGGGTTAAAACTATTCCCATACTCCGCCGCGGTGTTTTTGAAGTGTAACCTCAAATGAATTGTGCTGTGTTTTCAGCAAAGTGAAGACAAAGCTCTTGATCCAGTAATACTGGAGAAGCTGGCCAAGGAGACAGAGACAGAGACAGAGACCAGCTCCAGTCACAGCCCTGTCTGAGAGGAAGCCCCTCCCGTCGGTGACTGTAGCACACAGACACACACTGATACCCCCACACACACACACTGAGATACCCCCACACACACTGAGACACACACACACTGAGACGCACACAGACACACACACACACAGAGACACACACTGAGACACACACACACACACTGAGACGCACACAGACACACACTCTCTGAGACACACACACACACACTGAGACACACACAGAGACACACACTCTCTGAGACACACACACATACACAAACACACACTGAGATACCCCCACACACACTGAGACGCACACAGACACACACACACACACAGAGACACACACTGACACACACACACACAGAGACGCACACTGAGACGCACACAGACACACACTCTCTGAGACACACACACATACACACTGAGACACACACACTGAGACGCATACAGACACACACACACAGAGACACACACTCTCTGAAACACACACACACACACACACACACAGAGTCAGTGGGACCCCCTCTTTATTGTACCTGCTTACAAGATTATTTTCCATGCTCTCTAACTATTCCAGCATTAGCTGCACACTCTAAGGAGCTCTGATTTCTAAAACCACCTCGCTTTAAAAATGCTGCTTTTAGAAGTGGTAGAAAAAATTAGATCAGCTGGTACGCATCTAAGAAAATATCAACAATAAAGAAATGACAGAGCACACAAACACAGCAATATGACATGACATGGCTAAGAGGTTCGATGTTCTGAAAATGCAGATAAGACATGAACAGACTCTTATTCTCAGCCGCCCTGAGAATGTCACCAGATAGAATAATAATAATAATAATAATAATAATAATAATAATAATAATAATAATAATAATGGGCTCTGAACTGGCCACTCTCCGCTCCGCAGGGCTGCACTTTAACAAGCTGCAGGACCAGCACAGCATTTCTGAGGCAGTGGCTGCTGAGTGGAGCTCTGGGCTGGCATCTCTTTGTGCCGAAGCCCCCCGCAGCGTGGGTGAAAGGCGGGTAAGTGCAGACGAGACTGGCCACGCTGTGGGGAAAAGCTCCCAGGACAATACAGCACATTCCAGGCCAAGGTGTAATCACAGCCACTCCCTCCCTCCCTCCCTCCCTCAGCCCGATGCAGGACCGCAGGGACCAGGCTGCCCTGCGCAGGGGACAGTTATTCAGCAAGCCACCAGCAATTAAAAACAACATGTGAATACCATGGCTATTGAAGAGGACTGTGACTAGCAGGAGCCTGTGCTGGAAAACAGAACAATAATAACAGCTTACTGCACATTGTTTAATCAAGCGTGGCTGTGAATGCAATCCACACAGCTGCTTTCTCTCAGCTTGTTTATCTTCATATAGAAAAATAAATACAAAATCAACTGAACATTTCCATCAGCATTGCAGGGAGTTTGTTTATTTTTGCCACGTTTCAAAAACCCATCGTTTCCCCCTTGAAGCTAAGCTGTGCACAGAGTTTTTTCACTCAGCAGCGCAGAGCAGCGTGTATAACCTGTAGCATGATGCTGGGTGCTCTACCTCCCCTGTGTTCTGTATCCCACATGCCTTGTGCTGCTGGACTTCTGTATTGAGGAACAATGGCCTGGCACACGGCAGGGCTTTGACTCCAGTAAACCAGCTGCTATCCAGAGCGTCCACGATGACGTTTGCACATTCTGCCCTCATTTGTTTTTTTCCCCCAGTGTATCCTGTAGTAGGGACTTCTAATAAATGATTTGTATTAAAGGTCTCTACCTCAAGGTTGTGTTTCAGTCAGTCTGGAGCTGCGAGGGATGGAGACAGTGTGAGAGGGAGATAGAGGAGAGTTTGCTTACAAGGGATTACTAATAAAGCACAGAGGAAGCTGCCCGGAGGAGCGCTTTGCTGTGGCAGCTCTCACACTCCAATTAGGAGAATGATCGCTCGGTTTCTCCAGTGTATCAGGGTCCACACAGCGTCTCCAAGCACCCGAGGGGTTAACCCTCATAGCCCTCCAGAACGACACACAGGGGACTAGCTACTTTAAAACACAGAAAGGCATCGCTAGTACCCACACTTGAACGATAGCCACATTGGAAACATGATTAGCAGCCTCCTAATTTGCATAGACACACCCCCCTGGAACGTTCGTTTGCAAAGCCACACCTCTGCAGGACCTTCATTGCCATGGACACACCTCAGCGGACCCATCATGAGGAGAACTGCACCCCAGTGCAATATTCTCAGACTCCAATTCTTCCAATTGTTAGAAATGTTGACCCTGCTGAGACAGGCGGGGCGAGGGCCGGTTGGGATTCCCAACTCCCAGATAATCCCGACACGGATACTGCCAGGTAGTGCTCATGAGCTCCGAGCCAGGCCATGCATCATCCAATTAGCAGCCCAACACCAGCCTTGCATCTTCCTGTACTGACCTGACAAGCCAGCTTTGAGATCCCAGGAGAGCTGGCAGGGATGCAGAACGAGGGAGGACAGAAAGGATTATTAAGTTAAAGAGGGGGAGAGGGATAGAAGACTGGAAGCAAACACTGTTACTGATGTAACAGAGCGACTATCCACTTACTCACTCTCAGAATCTCTGCTCCAACACTCTCTGATAGCCAGGAGTATGAAACAATATTATCTAACAGATTAGAAACCATCAAGCCACTCTCAGCCATTCCAGTACACTGAAGACTTCGTTGAAACGTTTCTCGTTGAGTTTTGAAGTGATTCTACATCTTACTTTGCTGGAAGTATTCTTTTTATTACCGAGAAACAAAGCTGAGCTTCTTGCCAACTCAAAGTGACACTGCTATCCTGTAAGACAGACAGGATCGACTGCAGGTATCCACTCATAACAGTACAGCTGCTGCTATCCATCCCCTCCCTCACCCCGGGGTCTCTGCTCCTGCCCTGTCCCTCACCCCCGGGGTCTCTGCTCCTCCCTGTCCCTCACCCGGGCTCTCTGCTCCTGCCCTGTCCCTCACCCCGGGGTCTCTCCTGCCCTGTCCCTCACCCCGGGGTCTCTGCTCCTGCCCTGTCCCTCACCCCCGGGGTCTCTGCTCCTGCCCTGTCCCTCACCCCCGGGGTCTCTGCTCCTGCCCTGTCCCTCACCCCCAGGTCTCTGCTCCCCTGTCCCTCACCCCGGGGTCTCTGCTCCTGCCCTGTCCCTCACCCCGGGGTCTCTGCTCCTGCCCTGTCCCTCACCCCGGCTCTCTGCTCCTGCCCTGTCCCTCACCCCGGGGTCTGCTCCTGCCCTGTCCCTCACCCCCGGGGTCTCTGCTCCTGCCCTGTCCCTCACCCCCGGGCTCTCTGCTCCTGCCCTGTCCCTCACCCCCGGGGTCTCTGCTCCTGCCCTGTCCCTCACCCCCGGGCTCTCTGCTCCTGCCCTGTCCCTCACCCCGGGCTCTCTGCTCCTGCCCTGTCCCTCACCCCGGGGTCTCTGCTCTGCCCCTGTCCCTCACCCCGGGGTCTCTGCTCCTGCCCTGTCCCTCACCCCGGGCTCTCTGCTCCCTGCCCTGTCCCTCACCCCGGGGTCTCTGCTCCTGCCCTGTCCCTCACCCCGGGCTCTCTGCTCTGCCCTGTCCCTCACCCGGGCTCTCTGCTCCTGCCCTATCCCTCACCCCGGGGTCTCTGCTCCCTGCCCTGTCCCTCACCCCTGGGGTCTCTGCCTGCCCTGTCCCTCACCCCGGGGTCTCTGCTCCTGCCCTGTCCCTCACCCTGGGCTCTCTGCTCCTGCCCTGTCCCTCACCCCCGGGCTCTCTGCTCCTGCCCTGTGCCTCACCCCCGGGGTCTCTGCTCCTGCCCTGTCCCTCACCCCCGGGCTCTCTGCTCCTGCCCTGTCCCTCACCCTCGGGCTCTCTGCTCCTGCCCTGTCCCTCACCCCCGGGCTGCAGCTGTCTTGAGAGCGAGTCCCTGCGTAAATTCCTCACTAACCAGCGAGCTGTGGAGCTGCCCTTCACCCGGGGCCAGCACCTGCAGCACTAGCAGGGCCCCGGCGGAGGGCAGACAGACCCGCGATGTGGGTGGAGAGGAAAGCAGTCGACAGCCCAGCTGCAGATACTCGTCCTGCAGAGCAGCTGAATGCAATACCCCAACCACACACAGAGAGAGAGACACACACACACACAGACACAGACAGACAGACAGACACACAGAGAGCGAGAGAAACACACACACACACAGACACAGACAGACACAGACACAGACACACACACACACACACACACACAAACTGGATACAGTGTACAGAAAAACCTGTGATTCACTCCAGAACTACTAAAGCACTGAAATAATATGCTGCTTTTCTATTTACTTGTAACAGGAAGGTGATGTTTGATGTACAGCAAGTGTAGCAAAAACAAGAAGGATGCAGTTCAGAGGACCACCGTGGGACCGTCACGTTTGTTGGTTTGTTTCTATTTTCCCAGAACACTGCTTCTGCAGTCAAACAAGATTCTGCATCTCCGAGAAAGACAAGATGGCCTGGAGACATGGTTTCAAACAAACAAGCAAGCAGATGTGTTTCATGGCCAGACAGTCGGAGTCTAGTTAGAAACGCAGCCTGTCTCTCTCTCTCGCCCTGGAGACTGGGAACCGTGCTTATTAAAATTGATTTTATTCCTTATTTATTTTCCTCTTAAGATTCTGATTCCGCGGGGTTGCTCTGGACAGGACGCCCCCGAGGCACAGTTCAGATCTGCAGACAGTCCCAGGTGACACAGCAAGGCAGCTCAGCCTCGCTCCCTCGCCCGATACACGCGAGACCCCCCAGATCACATTTACAATCCCTGACATGTAAGAATTCATGTTGAGGTACAGTGATCTGCACTACTGCCTGCATTACACCGTCGGAGACAAAACACGACAACCCTCTAACGCACAGCTCAAAATTTCTACTGTAAAGAAAAGACCTGTTTTATGAAGAATGACTTTGAAAATATTTGTGATAATAATAATAATAATAATAATAATAATTATTATTATTATTACTACTTGATTTTAGTTAACAATTTAATTAACCGTTCAAGAAAATGTTCAATGGAAGATATATCTTCACTCCCTCTCTCACACACACCCCAGCGTGGAGACGGGGGTCTCTGATACGACCATGCACTCTGCTCAGAGGAGCCCTGCTGCAGATATATCTTCCTCCCTCTCTCTCACACACACCCCAAGCGTGGAGCGGGGTCTCTGATATGACCATGCACTCTGCTCAGAGGGCCCTGCTGCAGATATCTTCCTCCCTCTCTCACACACACACACCCCAGCGTGGAGCGGGGTCTCTGATGCGACATGCACTCTGCTCAGAGGAGCCCTGCTGCAGATATATCTTCCTCCTCCCTCTCTCACACACACACACCCCCAGCGTGGAGCGGGGTCTCTGATACGACCATGCATTCTGCTCAGAGGAGCACTGCTGCAGATATATCTTCTCCTCTCTCACACACACACACCCAGCGTGGTGAGGGGTCTCTGATGCGACATGCACTCTGCTCAGAGGAGCCCTGCTGCAGATATATCTTCCTCCTCCCTCTCTCTCACACACACACACCCCCAAGCGTGGAGGCAGGGGTCTCTGATGAGACATGCACTCTGCTCAGAGGAGCCCTGCTGCAGATATATCTTCCTCCCTCCTCTCTCTCACACACACACACACCCCCAGCGTGGAGGCAGGGGTCTCTGATACGACCATGCACTCTGCTCAGAGGAGCCCTGCTGCAGATATCTTCCTCCCTCTCTCTCTCACACACACACCCCAGCGTGGAGATGGGGTCTCTGATGCGAGCATGCACTCTGCTCAGAGGAGCCCTGCTGCAGATATATCTTCACTCCCTCCCTCCCTCTCTCTCACACACACACACACCCCAGCGTGGAGACGGGGTCTCTGATACGACCATGCACTCTGCTCAGAGGAGCCCTGCTGCAGATATATCTTCACTCCCTCTCTCTCTCACACACCCCAGCGTGGAGACGGGGTCTCTGATACGACCATGCATTCTGCTCAGAGGAGCACTGCTGCAGATATCTTCACTCCCTCCTCCCTCTCTCTCACACACACACACACCCCAGCGTGGGGCAGGGGTCTCTGATACGACCATGCACTCTGCTCAGAGGAGCCCTGCAGATATATCTTCACTCCTCCCTCTCTCTCACACACACACCACAGCACCCCAGCGTGGAGCGGGGTCTCTGATACGACCATGCACTCTGCTCAGAGGAGCCCTGCAGAGATATCTTCACTCCTCCCTCCTCTCACACACACAC
>CM072674.1:797045-812045 GCA_036884735.1 Huso huso | reverse complement strand
TTCCACATGGATCTACTTCAATGCTAATTTCAGGGTTTCCATACTCGCACAACACAATGCATAACCCTGCAAATAGGAAGCTGTATCTCACATGGTTTCCGAGATGCTGACAGTGTAGATTTACTCTATTGTATAAAGCACGCTTATGGGTTGATTGATTGATTGATTAATATAAATCCGTGGAACGCAGTGCGACTCGGGAACGAGGCAACGACAGAAAGCATCTCAACATCGTCTGAGGACGATTAAAGAAATCAGAGTCACTGGAAATTCACCTGTGACTAGAGTAGTCACTCCCACACACAGAACTGCACGCATCGGTGATTGGGGGTGCTGTCATAACGCTATGTTAAGTGTTTAGCACAATAACCTCTGCAGCTGTCTGCTGTAGCGCCCCCTGTGTTTCAGATGCTTTTCCACAGCAGATGTGCAATAGGGCAAGTGACTGCATACTCACCGCACAGCGCAGGCAGCTTGCACTATCAATACAAAGCCCTGAGACAGCGTGGAAATCATGCCATCATTAAACACAGCGCAGGCAGCTTGCAATATCAATCTGACTCCGAGACAGCGTGGAAATCATGCCATCATTAAACACAGCGCAGGCAGCTTGCAATATCAATACGAAGCTCCGAGACAGCGTGGAAATCGTGCCATCATTAAACACAGCGCAGGCAGCTTGCAATATCAATACGAAGCTCAGAGACAGCGTGGAAATCATGCCATCATTAAACACAGCGCAGACAGCTTGCAATATCAATACGAAGCCCTGAGACAGCGTGGAAATCATGCCATCATTAAACACAGCGCAGGCAGCTTGCAATATCAATACGAAGCTCCGAGACAGCGTGGAAATCGTGCCATCATTAAACACAAGCTCGAGACAGCGTGGAAATCATGCCATCATTAAACACAGCGCGGGCAGCTTGCAATATCAATCTGACTCCGAGACAGCGTGGAAATCATGCCATCATTAAACACAGCGCGGGCAGCTTGCAATATCAATACGAACTCCGAGACAGCGTGGAAATCATGCCATCATTAAACACAGCGCGGGCAGCGCAATATCAATCTGAAGCTCCGAGACAGCGTGGAAATCGTGCCATCATTAAACACAGCGCGGGCAGCTTGCAATATCAATCTGAAGCTCCGAGACAGCGTGGAAATCGTGCCATCATTAAACACAGCGCGGGCAGCTTGCAATATCAATACGAAGCTCCGAGACAGCGTGGAAATCATGCCATCATTAAACACAGCGCAGGCAGCTTGCAATATCAATACGAAGCTCCGAGACAGCGTGGAAATCATGCCATCATTAAACACAGCGCAGGCAGCTTGCAATATCAATACGAACTCGAGAGACAGCGTGGAAATCGTGCCATCATTAAACACAGCGCAGGCAGCTTGCAATATCAATACGAAGCTCCGAGACAGCGTGGAAATCGTGCCATCATTAAAACAGGCGCGGGCAGCTTGCAATATCAATCGAAGCTCCGAGACAGCGTGGAAATCGTGCCATCATTAAACACAGCGCGGGCAGCTTGCAATATCAATCTGACTCCGAGACAGCGTGGAAATCGTGCCATCATTAAACACAGCGCGGGCAGCTTGCAATATCAATACGAAGCTCCGAGACAGCGTGGAAATCGTGCCATCATTAAACACAAGCGCAGGCAGCTTGCAATATCAATACGAAGCTCCGAGACAGCGTGGAAATCGTGCCATCATTAAACACAAGCGCGGGCAGCTTGCAATATCAATACGAAGCTCCGAGACAGCGTGGAAATCGTGCCATCATTAAACACAGCGCGCGGGCAGCTTGCAATATCATCTGACTCCGAGACAGCGTGGAAATCACGCCATCATTAAACACAAGCGCGGCAGCAATATCAATCTGAAGCTCCGAGACAGCGTGTAAATCGTGCCATCATTAAACACAGTGCGGGCAGCTTGCAATATCAATACGAAGCCCTGAGACAGCGTGAAATCATGCCATCATTAAACACAAGCGCGGGCAGCTTGCAATATCAATACGAAGCTCCGAGACAGCGTGGAAATCACGCCATCATTAAACACAGCGCGGGCGCTTGCAATATCATCTGACTCGAGACAGCGTGAAATCACGCCATCATTAAACACAAGCGCGGGCAGCTTGCAATATCAATACGAAGCTCCGAGACAGCGTGGAAATCGTGCCATCATTAAACACAGCGCGGGCAGCTTGCAATATCAATCCCGAAGCCCTGAGACAGCGTGGAAATCATGCCATCATTAAACACAGCGCAGGCAGCTTGCAATATCAATCTGACTCCGAGACAGCGTGGAAATCATGCCATCATTAAACACAGCGCGGGCAGCTTGCAATATCAATACGAAGCTCCGAGACAGCGTGGAAATCGTGCCATCATTAAACACAGCGCGGGCAGCTTGCAATATCAATGAAGCTCAGAGACAGCGTGGAAATCATGCCATCATTAAACACAGCGCAGACAGCTTGCAATATATCAATACGAAGCCCTGAGACAGCGTGGAAATCGTGCCATCATTAAACACAGCGCAGGCAGCTTGCAATATCAATACGAAGCTCCGAGACAGCGTGGAAATCGTGCCATCATTAAACACAGCGCAGGCAGCTTGCAATATCAATACTGACTCCGAGACAGCGTGGAAATCATGCCATCATTAAACACAGCGCAGGCAGCTTGCAATATCAATACGAAGCTCCGAGACAGCGTGGAAATCATGCCATCATTAAACACAGCGCAGGCAGCTTGCAATATCAATCTGACTCGAGACAGCGTGGAAATCATGCCATCATTAAACACAGCGCGGGCAGCTTGCAATATCAATACGAAGCTCCGAGACAGCGTGGAAATCATGCCATCATTAAACACAGCGCGGGTAGCTTGCAATATCTATCTCGATGCTCCGAGACAGCGTGGAAATCATGCCATCATTAAACACAGCGCAGGCAGCTTGCAATATCAATACGAAGCTCCGAGACAGCGTGGAAATCGTGCCATCATTAAACACAGCGCGGGCAGCTTGCAATATCATACGAAGCTCCGAGACAGCGTGGAAATCGTGCCATCATTAAACACAGCGCGGGCAGCTTGCAATATCAATCTGAAGCTCCGAGACAGCGTGGAAATCGTGCCATCATTAAACACAGCGCGGGCAGCTTGCAATATCAATACGAAGCTCCGAGACAGCGTGGAAATCGTGCCATCATTAAACACAGCGCAGGCAGCTTGCAATATCAATACGAAGCTCCGAGACAGCGTGGAAATCGTGCCATCATTAAACACAGCGCAGGCAGCTTGCAATATCAATACGAAGCTCCGAGACAGCGTGGAAATCGTGCCATCATTAAACACAGCGCACTCAGCTTGCAATATCAATCTCCGAGACAGCGTGGAAATCGTGCCATCATTAAACACAGCGCGTGCCAATATCATTCCGAGACAGCGTGGAAATCGTGCCATCATTAAACACTGGCGCGGGCAGCTTGCAATATCAATCTGACTCCGAGACAGCGTGGAAATCGTGCCATCATTAAACACAGCGCGGGCAGCTTGCAATATCAATACGAAGCTCCGAGACAGCGTGAAATCGTGCCATCATTAAACACAGCGCGGGCAGCTTGCAATATCAATCTGACTCCGAGACAGCGTGGAAAATCACGCCATCATTAAATGGCGCGGGCAACTTGCAATATCATCATCCGAGACAGCGTGGAAATCACGCCATCATTAAACACAGCGCAGGCAGCTTGCAATATCAATACGAAGCTCCGAGACAGCGTGGAAATCACGCCATCATTAAACACAGCGCAGGCAGCTTGCAATATCATCTGAAGCTCCGAGACAGCGTGGAAATCGTGCCATCATTAAACACAGCGCGGGCGGCTTGCTGACTCCGAGACAAAATCGTGCCATCATTAAACACAGCGCAGGCAGCTTGCAATATCAATACTGACTCCGAGACAGCGTGGAAATCATGCCATCATTAAACACAGCGCGGGCAGCTTGCAATATCAATAGGAAGCCCCGAGACAGCGTGGATATCGTGCCATCATTAAACACAGCGCGGGCAGCTTGCAATATCAATGAAGCTCCGAGACAGCGTGGAAATCATGCCATCATTAAACACAGCGCAGGCAGCTTGCAATATCAATCTGACTCCGAGACAGCGTGGAAATCGTGCCATCATTAAACACAGCGCGGGCAGCTTGCAATATCATCTGAAGCTCCGAGACAGCGTGGAAATCGTGCCATCATTAAACACTGGCGCAGGCAGCTTGCAATATCAATACGAAGCTCCGAGACAGCGTGAAATCGTGCCATCATTAAACACAGCGCAGGCAGCTTGCAATATCAATACGAAGCTCCGAGACAGCGTGGAAATCGTGCCATCATTAAACACAGCGCAGGCAGCTTGCAATATCAATACGAAGCCCTGAGACGGCGTGGAAATCATGCCATCATTAAACACAGCGCAGGCAGCTTGCAATATCAATGAAGCTCCGAGACAGCGTGGAAATCATGCCATCATTAAACACAGCGCGGGCAGCTTGCAATATCAATACGAAGCTCCGAGAGCGTGAAATCATGCCATCATTAAACACAGCGCGGGCAGCTTGGAAGCTCCGAGACAGCGTGGAAATCGTGCCATCATTAAACACAGCGCAGGCAGCTTGCAATATCAATACGAGACAGCGTGGAAATCATGCCATCATTAAACACAGCGCGGGCGGCTTGAGACTCCGAGACAGCGTGGAAATCGTGCCATCATTAAACACAGCGCGGGCAGCTTGCAATATCAATACGAAGCCCTGAGACAGCGTGGAAATCGTGCCATCATTAAACACAAGCGCGGGCAGCTTGCAATATCAATACGAAGCTCAGAGACAGCGTGGAAATCACGCCATCATTAAACACAGCGCAGGCAGCTTGCAATATCAATACGAAGCTCAGAGACAGCGTGGAAATCGTGCCATCATTAAACACAGCGCAGGCAGCTTGCAATATCAATACGAAGCTCCGAGACAGCGTGGAAATCGTGCCATCATTAAACACAGCGCAGGCAGCTTGCAATATCAATACGAAGCTCAGAGACAGCGTGGAAATCGTGCCATCATTAGCGCGGGCAGCTTGCAATACCTCCGAGACAGCGTGGAAATCGTGCCATCATTAAACACAGCGCAGGCAGCTTGCAATATCAATACGAAGCTCCGAGACAGCGTGGAAATCACGCCATCATTAAACACCTACAGGTTATTCACGTCAAAGTGCAAGCGCAAGACATGAAACAAACCACGTTCACATTTCTATAGGGCAGCAAACACACACACACACACACACAAGGACCGAGTCGAGGTCACACTGGAGGCTTGCGGATTACTTTAATTAGGAAAGTTGTTAAAGTGCAGGCTGCTAATGAGCGCGAGTCCAGTCAGCGGAAACGCATTATTATAACCAAGCTCTTAGTCCCTAAAGTAGCGCTCCTCCTCTCAGTCTCATTGCTTTACTCTTTTACTGGTTTCACTGCTGTTCATTTCTTCTCTGAATGTTTTTATCCATGTTCAGTGCCTTGCGGTGGGCGATGTATCATGAAAAGGCGCTGTATAAATGAAGACTGACTGATTGACTGACGAATGTGCTGCAGAAAGAGCGCACTCTGCTGGTGGTTTACTGTAACTTGCAGAGACTGCATAATGCAAAGTAATGGTGGTTTTGCAGCATCAGTCTAATGTAATCAACTAGCAACCTAACCCTCATGCACAGTGCAGTGCATGCTTACTGTTTGGTTCATTAAGAACATAAAGTTTACAAACGAGAGGAGGCCATTCGGCCCATCTTGCTCGTTTGGTTGTTAGTAGCTTATTGATCCCAGAATCTCATCAAGCAGCTTCTTGAAGGATCCCAGGGTGTCAGCTTCAACAACATTACTGGGGAGTTGGTTCCAGACCCTCACAATTCTCTGTGTAAAAAAGTGCCTCCGATTTTCTGTTCTGCCCCTTTATCTAATCTCCATTTGTGACCCCTGGTCCTTGTTTCTTTTTTCAGGTTGAAAAAAGTCCCTGGGTGAACATTGTCAATACCTATTAGAATTTTTGAATGCTTGAATCAGATCACCGCGTAGTCTTCTTTGTTCAAGACTGAATAAATTCAATTCTTTTAGCCTGTCTGCATCGACATGCCTTTTTAAACCCGGGATAATTCTGGTTGCTCTTCTTTGCACTCTTTCTAGAGCAGCAATATCCTTTTGTAACGAGGTGACCAGAACTGAACACAATATTCTAGGTGAGGTCTTACTAATGCATTGTAAAGTTTTAACATTACTTCCCTTGATTTAAATTCAACACTTCTCACAATATATCAAGCATCTTGTTGGCCTTTTTATAGCTTCATTGTCATTGTCTAGACATTTCTGAGTCAACATAAACTCCTAGGTCTTTTTCATAGTTCCCTTCTTCAATTTCACTATCTCCCATATGATATTTATAATGCACATTTTTATTGCTCACGTGCAGCACCTTACACTTTTTCTCTATTAAATGTCATTTGCCATGTGTCTGCGCAGTTCTGAATGCTGTCTAGATCATTTTGAATGACCTTTGCTGCTGCAACAGTGTTTGCCACTCCTATTTTTGTGTCGTCTGCAAATTTAACAAGTTTGCTTACTATACCAGAATCTAAATCATTAATGTAGATTAGGAATAGCAGAGGACCCAATGCTGATCCCTGTGGTACACCACTGGTTACCTCGCTCCATTTTGAGGTTTCTCCTCTAATCAGTACTTTCTGTTTTCTACATGTTAACCACTCCCTAATCCATGTGCATGCATTTCCTTGAATCTCTAGTGCGTTCAGTTTGAGAATTAATCTTTTATGCGGGACTTTGTCAAAAGCTTTCTGGAAATCTAAATAAACCATGTCGTATGCTTTGCAGTTATCCATTTTCAATGTTGCATCCTCAAAAAAGTCAAGTAGGTTAGTTAGACACGATCTCCCTTTCCTAAAACCATGCTGGCTGTCTCCCAGGATATTGTTACCATATAGGTAATTTTCCATTTTGGATCTTATTATAGATCCATAAGTTTACATATAATAAGTCAGGCTTATTGGTCTGTAGTTACCTGGTTCGGTTTTGTCTCCCTTTTTGTGGATTGGTATTCGTTTGCTATTTTCCAGTCTGTCGGTACAACCCCTGTGTCAAGAGACTGTTGCATGATCTTGGTTAGCGGTTTGTAAATAACTTCTTTCATTTCTTTGAGTACTATTGGGAGGATCTCATCTGGCCCAGGGATTTGTTTATTTTAAGAGCTCCCAGTCCCTTTAACACTTCTGCCTCTGTTATGCTAAAGTTATTTAAAATTGGATAGGAACAGGTTGACATGTGGGGCATGTTGTCCGTGTCCTCCTTTGTAAAAACCTGTGAAAAGTAATCATTTAATATATTTGCTATTTTTTTTTCTTCATCTATGATTTTGTCATTTGTGTCTCTTAGACATTTAACTTCCTCTTTGAATGTTCTCTTGCTGTTATAATATTGGAAAAACATTTTGGAATTGGTTTTAGCCCCCTTAGCAATATTGATTCAATTAGAAAACACCTTACGAAATTCAAGAAACCCTCGTACGTTTAAATGGAGAAAAGCTGTTTACAAAAGTCTGAAAAACAAAGACAACAACAACAACAACATTACAAATCAAAAGAACGACACGAGAACCAGTTCATTCTCCAAGTAGTTATTTACTATTAGTATTAAAAACCTTCAACAGCTTCTGATGAAGAAAGCTCACATGAAGTTTTCTGACATACAGACAGACGCACGCCCCCAGTGCTGTACTTGAATATCCCAGTCAGAAAGAGCATGCATCTGGCTGGCAGGTACATGCATTCAACCAAACAGAGTATTTGAAAGTAAATATAAAAAGGGAAAGGGAGAACACAGCTGCGCTCGTGATCCCTGTAAGCAGCCCTCCCTGCACGGTGAGGATCACTGGTGTAGATCTAAGACAGGACTATTTCCACTGCAGGTTCAGTACATATCAGAGCCTGGATAAGGCTCGGACATTCCTGATGCACCCTGCTGGCTGCCCTCACAGCTCATATATAATTCACAACATGATCAAAACCATCAGGAAACTGCATTAATGAAACACCCCTGGGGCTGACAACAGGCTCCGCAGCCCATATCTCTGTGTCCTCCCAAACCACCAGCAAACACACACACACCTCTGTGTCCTCCCAAACCACCAGCAAACACACACACACACACCTCTGTGTCCTCCCAAACCACCAGCAAACACACAAACACACACACACCTCTGTGTCCTCCCAAACCACCAGCAAACACACAAACACACACACACACACCTCTGTGTCCTCCCAAACCACCAGCAAACACACACACACACACACCTCTGTGTCCTCCCAAACCACCAGCAAACACACACACACCCTGTGTCCTCCCAAACCACCAGCAAACACACACAAACACACACACCTCTGTGTCCTCCCAAACCACCAGCAAACACACAAACACACACACACCTCTGTGTCCTCCCAAACCACCAGCAAACACACAAACACACACCTCTGTGTCCTCCCAAACCACCAGCAACACAACACACACACACACACACCTCTGTGTCCTCCCAAACCACCAGCAAACACACAAACACACACACACAAACACACCACCAGCAAACACACACAAACACACACACCTCTGTGTCCTCCCAAACCACCAGCAAACACACACACACACACACCTGTGTCCTCCCAAACCACCAGCAAACACACACAAACACACACACACACCTCTGTGTCCTCCCAAACCACCAGCAAACACACAGAAACACACACACCTCTGTGTCCTCCCAAACCACCAGCAAAACACACAAACACACACACACACACCTCTGTGTCCTCCCAAACCACCAGCAAACACACACAAACACACACACACAAACACACCACCAGCAAACACACACAAACACACCACCAGCAAACACACAGAAACAGACACACTCACCCACACCTCCAGCAAACATGCAAAGAAATGCAAGCATGCATAAACTACTGCAATATTATGTATGTACTGTCCAGTAATCAAAATGTAGAGAACTCAGGACTGTGGATCTGAGAGCCAGCACATTCAATACAGTACAGTATAGAGAACTCAGTACTGTGGATCTGAGAGCCAGCACATTCAATACAGTACAGTATAGAGAACTCAGTACTGTGGATCTGAGAGCCAGCACATTCAATACAGTACAGTATAGAGAACTCAGTACTGTGGATCTGAGAGCCAGCACATTCAATACAGTACAGTATAGAGAACTCAGTACTGTGGATCTGAGAGCCAGCACATTCAATACAGTACAGTATAGAGAACTCAGTGTGGGGATCTGAGAGCCAGCACATTCAATACAGTACAGTATAGAGAACTCAGTACTGTGGATCTGAGAGCCAGCACATTCAATACAGTACAGTATAGAGAACTCAGTACTGTGGATCTGAGAGCCAGCGCATTCAATACAGTACAATATAGAGAACTCAGTACTGTGGATCTGAGAGCCAGCACATTCAATACAGTACAGTATAGAGAACTCAGTACTGTGGATCTGAGAGCCAGCACATTCAATACAGTACAGTATAGAGAACTCAGTACTGTGGATCTGAGAGCCAGCACATTCAATACAGTACAGTATAGAGAACTCAGTGTGGGGATCTGAGAGCCAGCACATTCAATACAGTACAGTATAGAGAACTCAGTACTGTGGATCTGAGAGCCAGCACATTCAATACAGTACAGTATAGAGAACTCAGTACTGTGGATCTGAGAGCCAGCACATTCAATACAGTATAGAGAACTCAGTACAGTGGATCTGAGAGCCAGCACATTCAGTACAGTACAGTATAGAGAACTCAGTACTGTGGATCTGAGAGCCAGCATTCAATACAGTACAGTATAGAGAACTCAGTACTGTGGATCTGAGAGCCAGCACATTCAATACAGTACAGTATAGAGAACTCAGTACTGTGGATCCGAGAGCCAGCACATTCAATACAGTATAGAGAACTCAGTACAGTGGATCTGAGAGCCAGCACATTCAGTACAGTACAGTATAGAGAACTCAGTACTGTGGATCTGAGAGCCAGCACATTCAATACAGTACAGTATAGAGAACTCAGTACTGTGGATCCGAGAGCCAGTTCATTCAATACAGTACAGTATAGAGAACTCAGTACTGTGGATCTGAGAGCCAGCACATTCAATACAGTACAGTATAGAACTCAGTACTGTGGATCTGAGAGCCAGCGCATTCAATACAGTACAGTATAGAGAACTCAGTACTGTGGATCTGAGAGCCAGCGCATTCAATACAGTACAATATAGAGAACTCAGTACTGTGGATCTGAGAGCCAGCACATTCAATACAGTACAGTATAGAGAACTCAGTACTGTGGATCCGAGAGCCAGCACATTCAATACAGTACAGTATAGAGAACTCAGTACTGTGGACTGAGAGCCAGCTCATTCAATACAGTACAGTATAGAGAACTCAGTACTGTGGATCTGAGAGCCAGCACATTCAATACCCTACAGTACAGAGAACTCAGTACTGTGGATCTGAGAGCCAGCGATTCAATACAGTACAGTATAGAGAACTCAGTACTGTGGATCTGAGAGCCAGCACATTCAATACAGTACAGTATAGAGAACTCAGTACAGTGGATCTGAGAGCCAGCACATTCAGTACAGTACAGTATAGAGAACTCAGTACTGTGGATCTGAGAACCAGCACATTCAATACAGTACAGTATAGAGAACTCAGTACTGTGGATCTGAGCCAGCGCATTCAATACAGTACAGTATAGAGAACTCAGTACTGTGGATCTGAGAGCCAGCACATTCAATACAGTACAGTATAGAGAACTCAGTACAGTGGATCTGAGAGCCAGCACATTCAGTACAGTACAGTATAGAGAACTCAGTACTGTGGATCTGAGAGCCAGCACATTCAATACAGTACAGTATAGAGAACTCAGTACTGTGGATCCGAGAGCCAGTTCATTCAATACAGTACAGTATAGAGAACTCAGTACTGTGGATCTGAGAGCCAGCGCATTCAATACAGTACAGTATAGAGAACTCAGTACTGTGGATCTGAGAGCCAGCACATTCAATACAGTACAGTATAGAGAACTCAGTACTGTGGATCTGAGAGCCAGCACATTCAATACAGTACAGTATAGAGAACTCAGTACTGTGGATCTGAGCCAGCATTCAATACAGTACAGTATAGAGAACTCAGTGCTGTGGATCTGAGAGCCAGCACATTCAATACAGTACAGTATAGAGAACTCAGTACTGTGGATCTGAGAGCCAGCACATTCAATACAGTACAGTATAGAGAACTCAGTACTGTGGATCTGAGAGCCAGCACATTCAATACAGTACAGTATAGAGAACTCAGTACTGTGGATCCGAGAGCCAGCTCTTTCAATACAGAAGTGACAACTCAGTACAGTTTCTTTGCTGATATTCAGCCAAAAAAATCATAAAAAAAGGTTAAGGTTTAAAAAATATGTAAGAAGTTTGATTAGAATTAAGAGGGTACTTTAGCCGAGGGAGGCAGAGTCACCTCAGTTCATCACATCACCCCCCACACAAGTAAAAGTACTCCGAGATGACCTTGTATCCATGGCAACCAGACGATCACAAGAGGGGCAGGTTAACTCTTCATCTGGACAGGGAGCGGACCCTCATCACCCGCTCCGCAGCCACAGGCGCGGCTCCCTCTCTGACTAATGGGAGCACATTTCTGGCAATTGCAGACTGAGCCTCAAAGCTTCTGCATTAGCGCAGTGCCAAATCTTTTTCTCTTCATAAATTGCATACAATAAATCACAGTACAGTGATATTCCACTAAAATTAAACAAAGAATTTCAAAAAGTCTGGATTATTTATAGTAGCGAAAAAAAGAAGCAGCTTTGCTGTACAGTTAATGGAGAACAATGACAGATCGAATTGTCATGAGCTAGCAGTGGAACAGGAGCTCTGGTTAGTATCAGCACAGGGCTGTGCTGACAGGAGTAGATAAAGCTCCATGAAAGCATCTCTACAGGTCACCAGCTCTAACCAGCGCTGCTGTTTGTTTTAAAAACAATGAAATAACCATTGGTGGGCGCACTGGATACAAATCGAAAGGCTGCTTAAACGCTTTTAATTACCATGTTGTGCTGTAGTTCAAAGGCTACACTCCAATCAGACCTCCACTGTATTTCATACCCTACAAATATACATATAAAAGGTTATCTGCACAATGAGAGAGACCAGAAAAAAAAAATGCTAATAAAATGTTAATAAGATAAGGTAGGCAAAGTCCTGTTTTAAAGAAATTTAAAAATGAAAGGTTTACTGAACACCAGTCTAGATTAAATCCCAAATCAAGCAGCAGGATTTCAGTACGTGTGTTTTGATAAATTGCCCGAGCGACCTGGTTACGATCAGAACACAACGGATTCAGGTTTTTATTAATGAGTGTTCAAGTACATCCTCCTGTTATTTATTTTGCTATGTTTTATTGTTGTAAACGATTACAGATTGAAGATTAAATCAGTGTTGTCGTTGTGTTCAATTAAAATAAATTCTCCTTTATTTAGCCTCCCCCTCTCCGGCCCCACGCTCGGCCTGGTTACGAGGTCCCCGGCCCCGCGCTCGGCCTGGTTACGAGGTCCCCGGCCCGCGCTCGGCCTGGTTACGAGGTCTCCGGCCCTGCGCTCGACCTGGTTACGAGGTCTCCGGCCCCCTCCCCAGCCCTGCGCTCAGCCTGGTTAAGAGGTCTCCAGCCCTGCACTCGGCCTGGTTACGAGGACTCCGGTCCCCTCTCCAGCCCTGCGCTCGACCTGGTTTACGGTCTCCGCCCCTGCGCCGCCTGGTTACAGGGTCCAGCCCTGCGCCGCCTGGTTTCTGGTCTCCAGCCCCTGCGCTCGACCTGGTTACGAGGTCTCGGCCCTGTGCACTGCCTGGCGAGGTCTCGGCCACCAGTTACGGGGTCTCAGCCCTGCCTCGGCCTGATTCTGAGGTCTCCGGCCCCCTCCCCAGCCCTCGCTCAGCCTGGTTAGGGGTCTCCAGCCCTCCAGCCCGGGGACTCCGGCCCCCTCTCAGCCCTGCCTCGACCTGGTTCTCGGCCCCTCCGGCCCTGCGCTCGGCCTGGTTGAGGTCAGCCCTGCGCTCGACCTGGTCTGGTCTCGGCCCTCGCTCGGCCTGATTCGAGGTCTCAGCCCTGCACTCGACCTGGTTCTGAGTCTCCGGCCCCCTCGGCCTGATTCCAGTCTCCGGCCCGCTCGGCCTGATTCTGAGGTCTCCGGCCCCCCTCGGCCTGATTTAAGGTCTCAGCCCTGCACTTTCGGCCTGATTACGAGGTCTCCGCCCCTCCCCAGCCTGCACTCGGCCTGGTTCACGGGGTCTCGGCCCCCTCCCAGCCCTGCGCTCGGCCTGGTTACGAGGTCTCCAGCCCTGCACTCGGCCTGGTTACGAGGTCTCCGGCCCCCTCCCCAGCCCTGCGCTCGACCTGGTTACGAGGTCTCAGCCCTGCGCTCGCCTGGTTCTGGTCTCAGCCCTGCGCTCGGCCTGGTTCACGAGGTCTCCGGCCCCCAGCCCCAGCCCCTGGTTCTACGAGGTCTCCGCCTAAACCTGGTTATGAGGTCTCCTCGTAAACACAAAACAGTCATCCCAACAGTAGCCCCAAGCACACAAAGTATTAAAACAAGTTAGAAGTTAACACTATAGGGTAATATTAAACTACGGTCACATTTTAACTGGTAAAGTAAGATCAGTTACAACAGTAAAACTCTCCCTTGGAAACAAACCCAAATTGAATATAAAGGCCAACATGCAGTACTAAGGGAGCTGGCAGCACTGAAAATAAACAAATCCCCTGGGCCTGATGGAATCTATCCTCAGGGAAACGAGAGAACACATTTTTAAACCAATATGTTATATATTCAATAAATCTATAAATAAAAGGAGCCATCCCACTGGACTGGGACATTGGCAATGTTGTTCCTTTGTTTAAAAAGGGAGATAAATTTGACCCTGGGAACTACAGACCTGTATGCTTAACATCAATCTGATGTAAAATCATGGAAACCATAAAGGACCACAACTGAGGAATGTTTCTATAGTAACATTATAGGAGACAGCCAGCATGTGTTTAGGAAGGGTAGAGCTTGTTTAACTAATTCACTAGATTTCTTTCAGGAGGTGACTGTTAGAGTGGACAAGGACAGTGCGAATGACATCATCTGCTTAGATTTTCAAAAGGCATCTGACAAAGTACCGCCTGAAAGGCTATATCTAAAGATGAAATCAGTAGGAATAAATGGTAAAGTAGCAGCATGGATTCATAACGGGTTACAAGATAGGAAGCAGAGAGTTATAATTAGAGGCCAGGCATCAAACTGGAGTAACGGAACAAGTGGGCTACCACAGGGATCAGTATTGGGACCATTGCTATTGTTAATCTATATAAATGACTTGGACCAAGACATAATCAGTAAACTGCAAATTTTGCATACGACACAAAACTGGGAGGGGTAGCCAACTCCCAATCAATCAGTAATGAAATAGAGGAGGCTCTGTATGAAAAGGACTTGGAGGGTAGTAGTGGAGGAATCTCTTAAGCCAACTAGACAGTGCAGAGAAGCTATAAAAAGAGGCAAACAGAATGCTAGGTTATACAGCAAAGACAGTGGAATTCAAATCTAGAGAAGTTATATTAAATTATGCACTGGTACAACCACACCTAGAATACTGTGTCCAGTTCTGATCCCTGTATCATAAGAAAGACATTGAGGCATTGGAGAGTACAGAGGAGAGAACAACATTCATTCCAGGACTGAAGGCATGTCATATGAAGACAGACTGAAAGAGCTGAATCTGTACAACCTAGAAGGAGGAGAGCCAGAGGAGACTTAA
>CM072674.1:725194-796545 GCA_036884735.1 Huso huso | reverse complement strand
CGTTCGACTGGGTCAATCCTGCAGGGTACAGGTCCCGTTCGACTGGGTCAATCCGCAAAATTTACGAGATCCCACGTTCGACTGGGTTGATCCTGCAGGCCACGGGTCCCGTTCCGACTGGGTCAATCCTGCGGGTACAGTTCGTTCCGACTGGGTCAATCCTGCAGGGTGCAGGGTCCCGTTCCGACGCTGGGTCAATCCTGCAGGGTACAGGGTCCCGTTCCGACTGGGTCCAGTCCTGCAGGTACGGGGTCCCGTTCCGACAAGTCAGTCCTGCAGGGTACAGGGTCCCGTTCCGACGCTAAGGTCAGTTACTGCAGGGTACAGGGTCCCGTTCCGATGGTCGGTCCTGCAGGATGGGGTCCCCTTCCGACTGGGTCAGTCCTGCGAGTACAGGGTCCCGTTCCGACTGGGTCAGTCCTGCAGAGGTACAGGGTCGTTCGACTGGGTCAGTCCTGCAGGGTACAGGGTCCCGTTCGACTGGTACAGGAGGATCCAGACAACGAAGGATACTCGCCTTATTAATTACTACTGCAACCATGAACATATTCTGGAGGGTGTTTAAAAGCAGGTGCAAAAATCAGTCTAACAAAAAGAGTAAGAGAAAAGAGAAAAAACTAAGGAGGAAGAAACGATTAACAGGAGTGAAAAGTGACGACAGGATCATGCTCAGCTGAAAAATATAAAGCTGAAAGTGTCATTGTCCAACACTGGTTCAATGAAGAACACGCTGCCCTCCTTATCTCTGCCCACAGAGATGGGTGAGTTCAGCTCTGATATCAGAACCTGTCCAGAGATGGGTGGGTTCAGCTCCGATATCAGAACCCCTGTCCCAGAGATGGGTGGGGTTCAGCTCTGATATCAGAACTCCTGTCCCAGAGATGGGTGAGAGTTCAACTCCGATATCAGAACCCTGTCCCAGAGATGGGTCGGTTCAGCTCTGATATCAGAACTCCTGTCCCAGAGATGGAGTCGGTTCAACTCCTGATATCAGAACCCCTGTCCCAGAGATGGGTCGAGTTCAGCTCCGATATCAGAACCCCTGTCCCAGAGATGGGTGAGTTCAGCTCGTGTCAGAACTCTATTATCCCAGAGATGGGTCGAGGTTCAGCTCTGATATCAGAACTCCTGTCCCAGAGATGGGTGAGGTTTAGCTCAATGTCAGAACCCCTGTCCCAGAGATGGGTCGAGTTTAGCTCGATATCAGAACTCCTGTCCCAGAGATGGGTGGGTTTAGCTCCGATATCAGAACCCCTGTCCAGAGATGGGTCGAGTTCAGCTCTGATATCAGAACCCTGTCCCAGAGATGGGTGGGGTTCAGCTCGATATCAGAACCCCTGTCCCAGAGATGGGTCGAGTTCGGCTCTGATATCAGAACTCCTGTCCAGAGATGGAGTCGAGTTCATCGATGTCAGAACCCCTGTGTCCCAGAGATGGGTCGAGTTCAGCTCTGATATCAGAACTCTGTCCAGAGATGATCGAGTTCAGCTCCTGATATCAGAACCCCTGTCCCAGAGATGTCGAGTTCAGCTCCGATATCAGAACCCCCTGTCCCAGAGATGGTCCCGAGTTCAGCTCTGATATCAAGACCCCTGTCCCAGAGATGGGTCGTTCAGCTCTGATATCAGAACTCCTGTCCCAGAGATGGTCGAGTTTGGCTCGATATCAGAGACTCCCTGTCCCAGGGTCTGGGTCGGTTTAAACGATATCAGAACTCCCTGTCCCAGGATGGGTCGAGTTTAACTCCGATATCAGAACCCCTGTCCAGAGATGGGTCGAGTTCAGCTCTGATATCAGAACCCCTGTCCCAGAGATGGAGTCGAGTTCAGCTCCGATGTCAGAACCCCTGTCCCAGAGATGGGTGAGTTCGGCTCTGATATCAGAACCCTGTCATCCCAGAGATGAATTAGAGGTTCGCTCTGATATCAGAACCCCTGTCCCAGAGATGGGTCGGGGTTCAGCTCTGATATCAAAACCCTGTCAGAGATGGGTCGAGGTTCCAGCTCTGATATCAGAACCCCTGTCCAGAGATGGAGTGGGATTTAGCTCTGATATGAACCCCTGTCCCGAGATAGGTCGAGTTTTGGCTCATGTAAGAACCCCTGTCCCAGAGATGGGTTGAGTTCAGCTCCGATATCAGAACCCTGTCCCAGAGATGGATCAGTTCAGCTCTGATATAGAACCCTATACAGAGATGGGGTCGAGTTCAGCTCTGATATCAGGAACCCCTGTCCCAGAGATGGGTCGGTTCAGCTCTGATATCAGAACCCCTGTCCAGAGATGGGTCGAGTTTAGCTCTGATATCAGAACTCCTGTCCCAGAGATGGGTCGAGTTCAGCTCCGATGTCAAACCCTGTCCCAGAAGTGGTCGAGGTTTAGCTCTGATATCAGAACCCCTGTCCCGAGATGGGTGAGGTTCAGCTCTGATATCAGAACCCTGTCCAGAGATGGGTCGAGGTTCAGCTCTGATATCAGAACCCTATGAGATCGATTAGGGTTCAGCTCCGATAATCAGAACCCCTGTCCAGAGATGGGTGAGTTTAGCTCTGATATCGAACCCTGTCCCGAGATGGGTGGGGGTTTAGCTCCGATCTCAGAACCCCATCCCAGAGATGGTCGAGGTTTAGCTCGATATCAGAACTCCTGTCCCAGAGATGGGTCAGGATTTAGCTCTGATATCGAACTCCTGTCCCAGAAGATGGGTCAAGTTTAGCTCATTCATCAGAACTCCTGTCCCAGAGATGGAGTCGAGTTTAGCTCTGATATCAGAACCCCTGTCAGAGATGGTGAGTTTAGCTCTGATAATGAACTCCTGTCCCAGAGATGGGTCGGTTTGGCTCTGATATCAGAACTCTATCCCAGAGATGGAAATTGAGAGTTTAGCTCCGATATCAAGAACCCCTGTCCAGAGATGGGTGAGTTCAGCTCCGATATCAGAACCCTGTCCCAGAGATGGGTGAGTTTAGCTCTGATATCAGAACCCCTGTCCCAGAGATGGGTGAGTTTAGCTCTGATATCAGAACCCCTGTCCCAGAGATGGGTCGAGTTCAGCTCCGATGTCAAGACCCTGTCCCGAAGTGGGTCGAGTTTTAGCTCTGATATCAGAACCCCTGTCCCAGAGATGGAGTCGGTTTAGCTCTGATATAGAACTCCTGTCCCAGAGATGGGTCAGTTTAGCTCTGATATCAAAACCCCTGTGTCCAGGATGGGTCAGTTCAAACTCCGATATCAGACCCCTGTCCAGAGATGGGTCGAGTTTAGCTCTGATATCAGAACCCTGTCCCAGGGGCCGATTGAGGTTTGGCTCTGATATCAGAACCCTGTCCCAGAGATGGGTGGGGTTTAGCTCTGATATCAGACCCCTGTCCCAGAGATGGGTGAGTTTGGCTCTGATATCAGAACCCTGTCCCAGAGATGGGTGGAGTTTAGCTCGATGTCAGACCCCTGTCCCAGGATGGGTGAAGGTTTTAGCTCTGACCTCAGGAACCCTGTCCCAGGATGGGATTAGAGGTTCGGCTCTGATATCAGAACTCCTGTCCCAGGATGGGTCGGGGCTTATCAGAATACAGATGGGTGGGAGTTCAGCTCTGATATCAGAACTCTGTCCCCCAGAGATGGGTCAGTTTAGATATCAGAACTGTCCCAAATGGGTGGGGTTTAGCTCACGATCAGAACTCCTATCTCCCCAAGAGATGGGTCGATTTGGCTCTGATATCAGAACCCCTGTCCCAGAGATGGGTGGGGTTTAGCTCTGATATCAGAACCCTACAATGTCCCAGAGATGCGATTGGGAGTTTAGCTCTGATATCAGAACTCTGTCTTCCCAGGATGGGTCAGGTTTAGCTCACATATCAGAACTCCTGGCCCCGAGATGGGTAGAGGAACAGCTCTGATATCAAGGCCCCTGTCCCAGAGATGGGTGGGAGTTGCTCTGATATCCAAGAACCCTGTCAGAGATGGGTCGAGTTTAGCTCTGATGTCAGAACCCCTGTCCCAGAGATGGGTGAGGTTGGCTCTGATATCAGAACTCCTGGCTCCCAGAGATGGGTGAGTTTAGCTCTCCGATATCAGAACCCCTGTCCCAAGAGATGGGTGATTTAGCTCCGATGTCAGGCCCTGTCCCAGAGATGGTCAGTTTAGCTCGATATCCAGGAACCCTGTCCCAGAGATGAATTAGGTTTATCTGATATCAGAGACCCCTGTCGAGATGAATTAGGTTTGGCTCACGATATCAGGACTCGCAATGCAGGATGGGTCGGTTTGAGCTCTGATGTCGGAACTCACTGTCGAGATGAATTAGGAGTTTGGCTCGATTATCAGAACTCCAATCCAGGATGGAATTCGAGTTTTCCAGCTCAGAATATCAGAACCCTGTCTAAGAGGATAAGATTAGAATTCAGCTCGATATATCAACCCCTGTCCCGAAATGAGTGAGTTTAACTCCGATATCCAGAACCCTGTCCCAGGAGATGGGTGGGGTTTCGCTCGATGTCAGAACCTTCATCCAGAGATGGAGTGAGTTCAGCTCACGATATCAGAACCCTGTCCCAGAGATGAATTAGGTTTAGCTCTGATATCAGAACCCCTGTCCAGAGATGGGATTAGGTTTAACTCTGATATCAGAACTCCCTGTTTGAAACTCTGATATCGGGTCCACGAGATGGGTTAGTTTAGCTCTGATATCCGGAACTCCTGTCCCAGGAGATGGGTCGGTTTGTCACTGATATCAGAACTCCTGTCCCAAGAGATGGGTTAGAGTTTAACTCTGATATCAGAACCCCTGTCCCAGAGATGGAATCGAGTTTAGCTCTGATATCAGAACTCCTGTCCCAGAGATGGTTGAGTTTAGCTCTGATATCAGAACTCCTGTCCCAAGAGATGGGTCGAGTTTAAGCTCTGATATCAGAACCCCTGTCCCAGAGATGGGTCAGGGACTGGCTTTCGATATCAGAACTCCTGTCCCAGAGATGGGTGGGTTTAGCTCGATATCAGAACCCCTGTCCCAGAGATGGGTGAGTTCGCTCGATATCAGAACCCTGTCCAGAGATGGGTCAGTTTAGCTCTGATATCCAGAACCCCTGTGTCCCAGAGATGGGTGAGGTTTGCTCTGATATCAGAACCCTGTCCCAGAGATGGGTGAGAGTTCAGCTCGATATCAGAACCCCTGTCCAGAGATAGATTCCGAGGTTTAGCTCTGATATCAAGACCCTGTCCCAGAGATGGGTGGCGGGGTTCAGCTCGATATCAGGAGACCCTGTCCCAGAGATGGGTCAGAGTTTAGCTCCTGATATCCAGAACTGTCCCAGAGATGGGTGGGAGTTTGGCTCCGATATCAGAACCCCTGTCCCAGAGATGGGTCGGGTTTAAAGCTCGATATCAGAACTCCTGTCCCAGAGTAGATTGGGAGTTCAACTCCTGTCAGAACCCCTGTCCCGAGATGGGTGGGGGTTTGAGCTCTGATGTCAGAACCCTGTCCCAGAGATGGGCCGGTTTGGCTCTGATATCAAGAACCCTGTCCCAGAGATGGGTGGGGTTCAGCTCGATATCAGAACTCCTGTGCAGAGAGATGGGTCAGTTTAGCTCTGATGTCAGAACTCCTGCCCTAGAGATGGTCGTTTCCCAGCTGGTTAGAGACCATTCCTTTTTAGGTGAGGATTTAATGCCTTGACTTATGTGAGAGAAAAGCCAATTACACCACAAAGCCTGAATAGTGCTAAAAGGCTGCATTCAGCTAGCTCAGGAGCTGCTGCTATTAAACCTCTAGACCTCCTTGTGTGAACTTCGCCTGTACAGCCAGACACTATTGAACCTTTTCCAAATAGACAATGTATTCCAATTCAACAGTGGAGCCTTTTGGCAGAGCAAAATAGGCGCTGAAGATTGGCGCTATTTCAATGTAAAAATAGTGTGGGTTTTTTTTGTGGGGTTTTTGTGTGTTGTTTTTTTTTCTAAGTATTTCTTACATTTAGTTCACACTTCATATTTCCAGACAGCTCTCCAAATGCAGTTAGCAAGACTTTTAAACTAGGGGTTCTTGGAATCCCTTGTGTATTATTATGGTGCTGTGGCCACCCCCTTGTGTTGAGATGTTATCTCAGGGCTCTGCTCAGCCCATGTCCATACTCCTGGGTAATGATTTGGGAGTGGTGTTGCTGTTCCTTCAAGTCACGGTAAGTGAGTATGCTCTTCACTCTGGCATGTATTAATATCTTTAGTAGAGGTATGCTCTTCACTCTGGCATGTATTAATATCACAGTGAGTGAAATATATAACTCTCTGGCATGTATTAATATCACAGTAAGTGGTATGCTCTTCACTCTGGCATGTATTAATATCACAGTAAGTGAGTATGCTCTTCACAGGCATGTATTAATATCACAGTAAGTGGTATGCTCTTCACTCTGGCATGTATTAATATCACGGTAAGTGGTATGCTCTTCACTCTGGCATGTATTAATATCACAGTAGTGGTATGCTCTTTCACTCTGGCATGTATTAATATCACAGTAAGTGGTATGCTTTCTTCACGGCGTGTATTAATATCACGGTAAGTGGTATGCTCTTCACGGGCGTAGTTTAATATCACGGTAAGGTGGTATGCTCTTCACTCTGGCATGTATTAATATCACAGTGAAAATTCAATTATGCTCTTCACTCTGGCATATGATAATATCACAGTAAGTGGTAATGGCATCTTCACTCTGGCATGTATTAATATCACAGTGGTGAGTATGCTCTTCACTCCTGGCGTAATTAATATCACAGTAAAGGGTGGGCCAGCTCTTCACTCTGGCGTGTATTAATATCACAGTGAAAGATTGAGTATGCTCTTCACTCTGGCATGTATTAATATCACCGGTGGTGAGTATGCTCTTCACTCTGGCGTAATATAATATCACCGGTGAATTGGTATGCTCTTCACTCTGGCGTGTATTAATATCACGGTAAGTGGTATGCTCTTCACTCTCTGGCATGTATTAATATCACGGTTTTTGGTGGAATTGAACAAATAGCAAATGCTTCAATTAATGCCCCTGCTAGAAGCGCTGCCAGCTGCGAGGTAAGAATCCTTTGCGTAGCGGTTTAATCTATACCAGTCTTACTCCATCCCACGACCGCACGGTGAGTGGAATAGACTGGACTGGAGGGAGGAGGTAAGAATGGGGTTAAACACAATGGTGCAATGGATTGCAATAATGGAGTGGAATACAGCGGGTTGGGTTGGGTTGGGTTGGGTTGGTTGGGTTGGGTTGGGTTGGGTTGGGCTGGGCTGGGCTGGGCTGCGGTACAGTAAATGGCTGACCCTGCTATACAGTGGCTCTGATTTCTCACCTGACCATGTGGTAATCTTGTAAATCATTCTTACCTTCTGTGCTTTTCCAGGAAGTTTGTCTTCTTTATCTTCCCATGGTGCTGTAATGAAAAGAGAACAGAGAACCATTTCAAATGCAAAATAAATAAATAAAACATGGTCTCCATACCCAGCTTTAAACTGTCCCACTAGTCACAGCAGCTCCGCTATCGCTATCATCATCATCATCATCACAGGAATCTTCCTTTAGCTGCAATAACTGGTCTCCAAGAATATTGACTTCTTGCACTCCTTCAAAACACATGCACCAACAATCAATCAGACCACAATACACATAACTACCTGCTAAACAAGCAAGAACAGCGCTTCTAAACATACATTCCAATGCAGACAGTTTCTCTACGTTGAGTAGTTATTCATTATTCAGCCTTGCAGAGATGAGAATCTGAGACTGCCGACTGGAAGTTTGGAGGCTCATCTGTGTATCTAAGTGTGTTTTAATGATGAGGCGGGTCTGGGCATTCGATCTTCCTCTTCACGTTTGAATGATGAGCGGCTCTGGAGCGTTCGATCTTCTCTTCACGTTTGAATGATGACAGCCGGGTCTGGGCGTTCGATCTTCCTCTTCCCGTTTGAATGATGACGGCGGCTCTGAGGCGTTCGATCTTCCTCTTCACGTTTGAATGATGACATTGGTCGCATTGATCTTCCTCTTCACGTTTGAATGATGAGAGCGGCTCTGGGCGTTAAGATCTTCCTCTTCACGTTTGAATGATGAGCCCGGGTCTGGGCGTTCGATCTTCCTCTTCATGTTTGAATGATGAAAGGCGGGTCTGGGCGTTCGATCTTCCTCTTCGTTTGGAATGATGAGGCGGCTCTGGGCCTGATCTTCCTCTTCACGTTTGAATGATGAGAGCGGCTCTGAGCTTTGATCTTCCTCTTCACATTTGAATGATGAGGCGGCTCTGGAGCGTTCGATCTTCCTCTTCACGTTTGAATGATGAGGCGGCTCTGGGCGTTCGATCTTCCTCTTCACGTTTGAATGATGAGAGAAAGCGGCTCTGGGCGTTCGATCTTCCCTTCCGCGTTTGAATGATGAGAGGTCGGGTCTGGGCGTTACGATCTTCCACTCTTCATGTTTGAATGATGACGAAAGCGGGTCTGGGCGTTGATCTTCCTCTTCATGTTTGAATGATGACAGCGGGTCTGGAGCATTGATCTTCCTCTTCCGCGTTTGAATGATGAGGCGGCTCTGGGCGTTTCGATCTTCCTCTTCACGTTTGAATGATGAGAGCGGCTCTGGGCGTTGATCTTCCTCTTCACGTTTAGAATGATGAGAGCGGGTCTGGGAAAGCGTTGATCTTCCTCTTCATGTTTGAATGATGACAGCGGGGTCTGGAAGCGTTGATGACCTCTTCATGTTTGAATGATGACAGCGGGTCTGGAGCATTCGATCTTCCTCTTCACATTTGAATGATGAGAGCGGCTCTGGAGCTTTCGATCTTCCTCTTCACATTTGAATGATGAGAGCGGCTCTGGGCGTTAAGTCTTCCTCTTCACGTTTGAATGATGATGAGGCTCTGGAGCGTTCGATCTTCCTCTTCACGTTTGAATGATGACAGCGGGGTGCAGGCGTTGATCTTCCTCTTCACGTTTGAATGATGACAGCGGCTCTGGGCGTTGATCTTCCTCTTCACGTTTGAATGATGACGGGTCTGGGGCATTCGATCTTCCTCTTCACGTTTGAATGATGAGAAGCGGCTCTGGGCGTTGATCTTCTACTCTTCACGTTTGAATGATGAGGCGGCTGGAGCTTCGATCTTCCTCTTCACGTTTGAATGATGAGCGGCGGCTCTGAGGCGTTGATCTTCTCTTCATGTTACTCATCATGAAGAGGAAGACCAACTCAGACCCGCTTCCTCATCATTCAAACATGAAGAGGAAGATCGAACTTCCAGACCGCTCTCATCATTCAAAACGTGAAGAGGAAGATCAACTCAGGACCGGCTCATCATTCAAACATGATGAGGAAGATTCTTACCCCACTGTAGCTCACCAAGCTCATAGTAAAACCTGGAAGGGATGAAACTGGTACACAAAAGTAGTCTTATTTCCAACCCTGTAAACCAATTAGGTTTATTCATTTTCTTCCACAAAATAATGGTGCGGATTGCATCCACGGTGCCAAGGGACTGGATACATTTGGGCGAAAGCGTCTTTGTAGCATCCCTCAATGCTTGATCTGGTTGGACAGGTGGCTGGCTGGTGTGGCTTACCTTGAGGAAGAAAGCGTTTGTCTGCACGGGCAGGGTTGAAGGAGGCCAGGTAGGCTGCTATCAGCAGGAACTTGGAGTAATAGGGCAGCTCCACATGAGCATCAGCAGAGAGACCTGCCACCCAGAAGCAGAAGAGAACAGAGTACCTTCATTACAGCCTCCCAGCAAGAACTGAGCATGAGCAGAGAGACCTGCCAATGAGAAGCAGAGAGACAGAGTACCTTCATTACAGCCTCCCAGCAAGAACTGAGCATGAGCAGAGACCTGCCAATGAGGGACCAGAGAACAGAGTGCCTTCATTACAGCCTCCCAGCAAGAACGCACCCACGGCAAGGCAGCATTGGGCAGTGGAGTATAAGCAGACAGTGACACATAAGAAAGTTTACAAGCGAGAGGCTGACCATTGACCCATCTTGCTCGTTTGGTTGTTAGTAGTTTATTGATCCCAGAATCTCATCAAGCAGCTTCTTGAAGGATCCCAGGTGTCAGCTTCAACAACATTACTGGGAGTTGGTTCCAGACCCTCACAATTCTCTGTGTAAAAAAGTGCCTCCTATTTTCTGTTCTGAATGCCCCTTTATCTAATCTCATTTGTGACCCTGGTCCTGGTTTCAAACCCTTTAAGCGCTGGTACAAGCGAAAGGAGGGTTGTGTTAGGTATTGCTGTAGAAAGGGGAAGGGGAAGGGGGGGGTGTTCAGGCTGCAGAAAACGTTGTCAGCAGATTACGGTGACAAATACATTTATTAATGATTTATTTTAAGACAGAATATTATTCACAGGTTAAAAAGCCCAGGGCTTTAAATAGGTTAAATCTGTCCTGTGATAACAAGTGGCTGTGATTCATGAGCACACAGGAAGCCACTGGTCAGGGCTGTGAACCAGGGCTGCCTTACTGACGGAAACTGAGGCCAACGCTTTTCCCTCGGGACACATGGTGTTCCAGAGGCCACGCCCCCAGGTGAAGTGAAAGGCGTGCATCAGGAGGCCACGCCCCAGGTGAAGTGAGAAAGTGCATCAGGGAGGCCACGCCCCCAGGTGAAGTGAAAGGCGTGCATCAGGGAGGCCACGCCCCCAGGTGAAGTGAAAGGTGTGCATCAGGGAGGCCACGCCCCCAGGTGAAGTGAAAGGCGTGCATCAGGGAGGCCACGCCCCAGGTGAAGTGAAGAAGGCGTGCATCAGGGAGGCCAGCCCCAGGTCGAAGTGAAAGGCGTGCATCAGATTGTTTCCAGTAGAAGATCTCGCCTGGTCCTGTCTGAATCCCTGAGTGCGACTCTCGTCCAGACTGAGCTGAGCAGCTCATTACCGATTCAGCCGGCAGAGCCTCTCCTCCGGTCCCTGCACTGTAGAGAGCTCCCAGCCTCTCCTGCAAAACCAATCTCTGCACTAATTAACAGACACCAGACGAAGGTAACAGCACACCCAGACAGAGAGGCTGACAGGCAGGCAGGACCCCCCTCAGCACCATCGATCCTTTCTGCCTGTCCTTCCTCCTTGTTTTAACTTCTATCAATGCAAGGGCAAAACAATGAATGAATAAATCTCTTCATTCTATAGCTGGTGTGCAGCCTCAGTGCGTCAGCCCTCCTCCCCGCCCCTCCCTCTGGGATTACACAGTGAGAATAAAGCCAGCTTCAGGATCACAGCCACACTGGCGAATACTCTTTCATGTAAAATATTACAAATTAATGTAAACTCATTATAATAAAAACTCAGATATTTAAATGCATCATAACCTTATATGACATATTAGATAACAAAAACAATAACTGTATTCTACCTTAAACGCATGAAGCTTGAGCACAGTGCAGAATCTCATGCATGTATAAAAGCCCCACCTCATCATGAAGTACAAATTGTTTGGGGGTGGTTCAGAAGCAAGACTTCCTGCATCTAGATGCTCTACAGAAAAGGCATTCCACCAAGAATCTCAAACAACATGAAGGTCACTTTAAATCAATAAAATAACATGCTACCCTCCAGCAGCCAGACCTGTGAGCATCTTACCTTTCAGGTGCAGCTCTCCCTCCTTCTGCTGCATCTCCTCCCACTGTGAACTGCAACACAGCAGAGTGACACTCGCATGATCAGGGGGGTCACTCAAACACCAGCGCACACACGCAGACACCTAGATCAATACATCTATCAGGACAGAGTGACACTCGCATGATCAGGGGGGTCACTCAAACACCAGCGCACACACGCAGACACCTAGATCAATACATCTATCAGACAGAGTGACACTCGCATGATCAGGGGGGTCACTCAAACACCAGCGCACACACCTAGATCAATACATCTATCAGACAGAGTGACACTCGCATGATCAGGGGGGTCACCAAACACCAAGCGCACACCTAGATCAATACATCTATCAGACAGAGTGACACCCTTCGCATGATCAGGGGGTCACTCAAACACCAGCGCACACACCTAGATCAGCCCATCTATCAGGACAGAGTGACACTGCATGATCAGGGGGGGTCACTCAAACACCAGCGCACACCGCAGACACCCAGATCAATACATCTATCAGACAGAGTGACACTTTCGCATGATCCAGGGGTCACTCAAACACCAGCACACATCTAGATCAATACATCTATCAGACAAGTGACACTTTCGCATGATCAGGGGGGTCACTCAAACACCAGCGCACTGCGCAGACACCTAGATCAATACATCTATCAGACAGAGGACACTGCATGATGGGGTCACTCAAACACCAGCGCACACACGCAGACACCTAGATCAATACATCTATCAGACAGAGTGACACTCGCATGATCGGGGGTCACTCAAACACCAGCGCACACACGCAGACACCTAGATCAATACATCTATCAGACAGAGTGACACTCGCATGATCGGGGGTCCTCAAACACCAGCGCGCACCGCAGGACACCTAGATCAATACATCTATCCAGACAGAGTGACACTTTCGCATGATCGGGGGTCACTCAAACACCAGCGCTTGCACACCTAGATCAATACATCTATCAGACAGAGTACACTTTCGCATGATCAGGGGTCACTCAAACACCAGCGCACACACGCAGACACCTAGATCAATACATCTATCAGACAGAAAATGACACTTTCGCATGATCGGGGGGTCACTCAAACACCAGCGCATACACCTAGATCAATACATCATCAGACGGAGTGACTTTCGCATGATGGGGGTCACTCAAACACCAAGCGCACACCGCAGACACCCAGATCAATACATCTATCAGACAGAGACACTTTCGCATGATCGGGGTCCCTTTCAAACAAACCAGCGCACACCGCGCACATCTAGATCAATACATCTATCAGACAAGTGACACTTCGCATGATCCAGGGGGTCACTCAAACACCAGCGCACGCACGCAGACACCTAGATCAATACATCTATCAGACAGAGTGACTTTCGCGCATGATCAGGGGTCACTCAAACACCAGCGCACACACCTAGATCCCAATACCATCTATCAGACAGAGTGACACCTCGCATGATCGGGGGTCACTCAAACACCAAGCGCACTGCGCAGACACCTAGATCAATACATCCTATCAGACAGAGTGACCTCGCATGATCAGGGGTCACTCAAACACCAGCGCACACACGCAGACACCTGAATCAATACATCTATCGGGACAGAGTGACACTTTCATGATCGGGGGTCACTCAAACACCAGCGCACACACCTAGATCAATACATCTATCAGACAGAGTGACACTTTTGATCAGGGGGTCACTCAAACACCAGCGCACACACCTAGATCAATACATCTATCAGACAGAGTGACACTCGCATGATCAGGGGGGTCACTCAAACACCAGCGCACACACCTAGATCAATACATCTATCAGACAGAGTGACACTACGATCATCAGGGGTCACTCAAACACCAGCGCCTGCGCGAACACCTAGATCAATACATCTATCAGACAGAGTGACACTCACATGATGGGGTCACTCAGAAACACCAGCACACCCTAGATCAATACATCTATCAGACAGAGTGACACTCGCATGATCGGGGGGTCACTCAAACACCAGCGCACACACCTAGATCAATACATCTATCAGACAGAGTGACACTCGCATGATCAGGGGGGTCACTCAAACACCAGCGCACACACGCAGACACCTAGATCAATACATCTATCAGACAGAGTGACACTCACATGATCGGGGGGGTCACTCAAACACCAGCGCACACACGCAGACACCTAGATCAATACATCTATCAGACAGAGTGACACTCGCATGATCGGGGGGGTCACTCAAACACCAGCATACACACCATTACATCTAGATCAATACATCTATCAGTCCTACAAACTTAATTTCTATCACTTTAACACTAAAGTTATAGTGGCAAAAGTTGTTCGGCCTTTGTTGAAAGGTTTGTTTTCAAGACTCAAGTTTCTTTAGTTTTATTTATTTAATGGCGATTGAGTGATTACCCCCCCCCCCCTCACCTGGAGATCTCCCGCAGGTAGACTGTCTGCATGGCCTTCTTCAGGTGAGGCTCAATGTTCCTCCACAGCCTGTGCGTGTCTCTCCTTTCGCTGAAACACACCAGGGAGGGACAAAAAATTACAGACAGCGCTGGAATCCAGCTCTGACAGGTAGCCACACTACAGTACCTCCCTCCCAGTCACTCAGCTCAAACCACATTGCCTCCCTCCCAGTCCCACAGCTGAACCCCCTGCTCTCAGCTGAACCCCCTGCTCTCAGCCCTCAGCTGAACCCCTGCTCTCACCTGAACCCCTGCTCTCAGCCCCTCAGCTGAACCCCTGCTCACCTGAACCCCTGTTTCAGCCCCTCAGCTGAACCCCCTGCTCTCAGCTGAACCCCCCCTCAGCTGAACCCTGCTCTCACCTGAACCCCTGCTCTCAGCCCCTCAGCTGAACCCCTGCTCTCAGCTGAACCCCTGCTCTCAGCCCCTCAGCTGAACCCCTGCTCTCACCTGAACCCCTGCTCTCAGCCCCTCAGCTGAACCCCTGCTCTCACCTGAACCCCTGCTCTCAGCCCTCAGCTGAACCCCTGCTCTCAGCTGAACCCCCCCTGCTCTCAGCCCCTCAGCTGAACCCCTGCTCTCACCTGAACCCCTGCTCAGCCCCTCAGCTGAACCCCTGCTCTCAGCTGAACCCCTGCTATCAGCCCCTCAGCTGAACCCCTGCTCTCAGCTGAACCCCTCTCAGCCCTCAGCTGAACCCCTGCTGCTCAGCTGAACCCCTGCTCAGCTGAACCCCTGCTCAGCCCCTCAGCTGAACCCCTGCTCTCAGCTGAACCCCTGTTCTCAGCCCCTCAGCTGAACCCCCTGCCTCAGCTGAACCCCTGCTCTCAGCCCTCAGCTGAACCCCTGCTCTCACCTGAACCCCCCCTGCTCTCAGCTGAACCCCCTGCCTCAGCCCCTCAGCTGAACCCCTGCTCTCACCTGAACCCCTGCTCTCAGCCCCTCAGCTGAACCCCTGCTCTCACCTGAACCCCCTGCTCTCAGCCCTCAGCTGAACCCCCTGCTCTCATCTGAACCCCTGCCTCAGCCCCTCAAGCTGAACCCCTGCTCTCAGCTGAACCCCCTCAGCCCTCAGCTGAACCCCTGCTCTCACCTGAACCCCTGCTTTCAGCCCCTCAGCTGAACCCCCCTGCTCAGCTGGACCCCCTGCTCTCAGCCCCTCAGCTGAACCCCCTGCTCTCAGCTGAACCCCCTGCTCAGCCCCTCAGCTGAACCCCTGCTATCATTTGAACCCCTGCCTCAGCCCTCAGCTGAACCCCCTGCTCTCACCTGAACCCCTGCTCTCAGCCCCTCAGCTGAACCCCTGCTCTCAGCTGAACCCCTGCTCTCAGCTGAACCCCCTGCTCCTCAGCTGAACCCCTCTCAGCCCCTCAGAACCCCTGCTCTCAGCTGAACCCCCTGCTCTCAGCTGAACCCCCTGCTCTCAGCCCCTCAGCTGAACCCCCTGCTCTCAGCTGAACCCCCTGCTCTCAGCCCCTCAGCTGAACCCCCTGCTCTCAGCTGAACCCCTGCCTCAGCCCCTCAGCTGAACCCCTGCTCTCACCTGAACCCCTGCTCTCAGCCCCTCAGCTGAACCCCTGCTCTCAGCTGAACCCCTGCTATCAGCCCTCAGCTGAACCCCCCTGCTCTCAGCTGAACCCCTGCTCTCAGCCCTCAGCTGAACCCCTGCTCTCACCTGAACCCCTGCTCTCAGCCCCTCAGCTGAACCCCCCTGCTCTCAGCTGAACCCCTGCTCAGCCCCTCAGCTGAACCCCTGCTCTCACCTGAACCCCTGCTCTCAGCCCCTCAGCTGAACCCCCTGCTCTCAGCTGAACCCCCTGCTCTCAGCCCCTCAGCTGAACCCCCTGCTCTCAGCTGAACCCCCTGCTCTCAGCCCCTCAGCTGAACCCCCTGCTCTCAGCTGAACCCCCTGCTCTCAGCCCCTCAGCTGGAACCCCCTGCCTCAGCTGAACCCCCTGCTCTCAGCCCCTCAGCTGAACCCCTGCTCTCACCTGAACCCCTGCTCTCAGCCCCTCAGCTGAACCCCCTGCTCTCACCTGAACCCCCTGCTCACCTGAACCCCTGCCTCAGCTGAACCCCTGCTCTCAGTCCTCACCTGAACCCCCTGCTCTCAGCCCCTCAGCTGAACCCCTGCTCTCAGCTGAACCCCTGCCTCTCAGCTGAACCCCTGCTCTCAGCTGTGTAGCCGCTTACTGCGATTGCAGCTTACCTTCTCTCCTTTACCAGCGGCTCACAGAATTTGGTAAAAATGAGCGCAGCCTGTACCAAAAAAAAAAAAAAAAAAAAAATTAGAAAAGAAAATTAGACTTACCTACACTGTACAAAGGGATTACAAACAAACAGCAAAGCCTTTACACTGTGTACCACGCCACAAACAAACAGCAAGCACCCCCACACTGTACACCACGCTACAAATAAACAGCAAAGCACCCCACACTGTACACCACGCTGCAAACAAACAGCAAAGCACCCCACACTGTACAATTACGCATACAAACAAACAGCAAAGCACCCCACACTGTACACCACGCTACAAACAAACAGCAAAGCACCCCCACACTGTACGCCACCACGCTACAAAATAAACAGCAAAGCACCCCCCACTGTACACCACGCTACAAACAACAGCAAAGCACCCCACACTGTACACCACGCTACAAACAAAAAGCACACTGTACACCACGACCAAACAAACAGCAAAGCACCCCCACACTGTACACCACGCTACAAACAAACAGCAAAGCACCCCCACACACTGTACACCACGCTACAAACAAACAGCAAAGCACCCCCCACTGTACACCACGCTACAAACAAAAAAAGCACCCCACACTGTACACCACGCTACAAACAAACAGCAAAGCACCCCACACTGTACACCACGCCACAAATAAACAGCAAAGCAATTCCCCACACTGTACACCACGCTACAAACAAACAGCAAAGCACCCCTGTACACCACGCTACAAAACAAACAGCAAAGCACCCCCACACTGTACAAACAAACAGCAAAGGACCCCCACAAAGTACACCACGCTGCAAACAAACAGCAAAGCACCCCACACTGTACACCACGCCACAAAATAAACAGCAAGCAGCCCCCACACTGTACACCACGCTACAAACAAACAGCAAAGCACCCCACACTGTACACCACGCTACAACAAACAGCAAAGCACCCCACACTGTACACCACGCAAAACAAACAGCAAAGCACCCCACACTGTACAATTACACTGCAAACAAACAGCAAAGACCCCCACACTGTACACCACGCTACAAACAAACAGCAGCACCCCACACTGTACCACGCTTACAAACAAACAGCAAAGTACCCCACACTGTACACCACGCTACAAACAAACAGCAAAGCACCCCACACTGTACACCACGCTACAAACAAACAGCAAAGCACCCCACACTGTACACCACGCTACAAAACAAACAGCAAAGCACCCCACACTGTACACCACGATACAAAACAAACAGCAAAGCACCCCACACTGTACACCACGCTACAAACAAACAGCAAAACACCCCACACTGTACACCACGCTGCAAACAAACAGCAAAGCACCCCCACACTGTACACCACGCTACAAATAAACAGCAAAGCACCCCCACACTGTACACCACGCTACAAACAAACAGCAAAGCACCCCACACTGTACACCACGCTACAAACAAACAGCAAAGCACCCCCACACTGTAGACCACGCTACAAATAAACAGCAAAGCACCCCCACACTGTACACCACGCTACAAACAAACAGCAAAGCACCCCCCACACTGTAGACCACGCTACAACAAACAGCAAAGCACCCCCCTCACTGTACACCACGCTGCAAACAGCAAAGCACCCCCACACTGTACACCACGCTACAAACAAACAGCAAGCACCCCACACTGTACACCACGCTACAAACAAACAGCAAAGCACCCCACACTGTACACCACGCTACAAAACAAACAGCAAAGCACCCCCACACTGTACACCACGCTGCAAACAAACAGCAAAGCACCCCCACACTGTACACCACGCTACAAACAAACAGCAAAGCACCCCCACACTGTACACCACGCTACAAACAAACAGCAAAGCACCCCCACACTGTACACCACGCTACAAACAAACAGCAAAGCACCCCCACACTGTACACCACGCTGCAAACAAACAGCAAAGCACCCCACACTGTACACCACGCTACAAATAAACAGCAAAGCACCCCCACACTGTACACCACGCTACAAACAAACAGCAAAGTAAATAATTACCACACTGTAAACAGCAGCCCCAAACAAACAGCAAAATACAAATGGACAGCAAAGCCCCCACACTGTACACCACGCTGGACAAACAAACAGCCCTACACTGTACACCACACTGTACACCCCTACAATTGTACACCACGCTACAAACAAACAGCAAAGCACCCCACACTGTACACCACGCTTACAAACAAACAGCAAAGAGGCCCCACACTGTACACCACGCCATAAACAAACAGCAAAGCACCCCACACTGTACACCCGCGCTGGAAACAAACAGCAAAGCACCCCCACACTGTACACCACGCTACAAACAAACAGCAAAGCACCCCACACTGTACAAAACAAACAGCAAAGCACACTGTACACCACGCCACAAACAAACAGCAAAGCACCCCACACTGTACACCACGCTACAAACAAACAGCAAAAACCCCACACTGTACACCACGCTACAAACAAACAGCAAAGCACCCCACACTGTACACCACGCTACAAACAGCAAAGCACCCCCACACTGTACACCACGTACAAACAGCAAAGCGCCCCACACTGTAAACAACAAACAGCAAAGCACCCCACACTGTACACCACGCTACAAACAACACAAAGCCCCACACAAACAAACAGCAAAGCACCCCACACTGTGTACCACGCCAAACAAACAGCAAACAAACAGCAAAGCAAAGCCCCCACACTGTACACCACGCAAACAAACAAACAGCAAAGTACACCACCACAAACAGTACACCACACTTGTACAAACAAACAGCAAAGCACACTGTACCCACCACACAAACTGTAAAGCCCCCACACTGTACACTACAAACAACAACAGCAAAGCACCCCCACACTGTACACCACTGCAAATAAACAGCAAAGCACCCCCCACTGTACACCACGCACTGCAAACAAACAGCAAAGGCGCCCCACACACTGTACACCACGCATCAAACAGCAAAGCACCCCACACTGTACACCACGCTACAAACAAACAGCAAAGCACCCCCACACTGTAGCACACCACACTGTACACAAAAACAAACAGCAAAGCACCCCCCACTGTGTACCACGCTACAAACAAACAGCAAAAGCACCCCACACTGTACACCACGCTACAAACAAACAGCAAAGCACCCCCACACTGTACACCACGCTACAAACAGCAAAGCACCCCCACACTGTACACCACGCTGCAAAATTCCACACTGTAAACACGCAAACAGCAAAGTACCCCACACTGTACACCACGCTACAAACAAACAGCAAAGCACCCCACACTGTACACCACTTATACAAATAAACAGCAAAGCACCCCACACTGTACACCACGCTACAAACAAACAGCAAAGCACCCCCACACTGTACACCACGCTGCAAACAAACAGCAAAGCACCCCACACTGTACACCACGCTACAAACAAACAGCAAAGCACCCCACACTGCACACCACGCTACAAACAGCAAAAGCACCCCACACTGTACACCACGATACAAATAAACAGCAAAGCACCCCCACACTGTACACCACGCTACAAACAAACAGCAAAGCACCCCCACACTGTACACCACGCTACAAACAAACAGCAAAGCACCCCACACTGTACACCACGCTACAAAAAAACAGCAAAGCACCCCACACTGTACACCACCACGCTGCAAACAAACAGCAAAGCACCCCCACACTGTACACCACGCTGCAAACAAACAGCAAAGCACCCCCACACTGTACACCACGATACAAACAAACAGCAAAGCACCCCCACACTGTACACCACGCTACAAACAAACAGCAAAGCACCCCCACACTGTACACCACGCTGCTAATAAACAGCAAAGCACCCCCACACTGTACACCACGATACAAACAGCAAAGCACCCCCACACTGTACACCACACTGCAAATAAACAGCAAAGCACCACCACACTCCATGCTGGGGGACTGGTAGGTGAAACAGCATCAGGAAGTGCTACAGAACCTGCTACAGTGCTATAGCTTCCCATAGTAAACGCATAGCAAAGTGTAATAAAGCATAGTGAATGCATAGGGAAGCACTGTAAAGCCCAGAGAGGTATGGTAAAGCATATATTGCATAGCAGTTTCACCCATTCCAGGTTTTAATAGGAGCTTCGTTAGCCCCACTATATAAGTAAAAAGCTCAGTGACTTATTAAACTTGGAAAAAATAAACAGGAATGGATCAAACTCCTATACAGTGTCTTATTTCCATCCCTGTCAAAAACAAAACCCATTAACATTACAACCCATAATAAACTACAGTAAATGCACAGTACAGTCAGCACCGCCTGATCGGGATCCTGGGAATCGGGATTGCTGCTTCAATGGGACACAACTCTGGGAGATTGCAGATTGACTGTGGTTAGCAGCAGTGTCGGAGAGCAGTGCACGTCTCACCAGATGTCTGAGCTCCTTCAGGTCTCGGCAGACGGAGTAGAAGACGCCCAGCAGGATGTTGATGTAGGAGGCGTACAGGTCTGCAGAGTACTCTGGGTGGTGATCGAGAGACAGGATCTGCTGCAGCTCAGCTGCATGAGGAAATCAAAGACCAGAGAGAGGGGTCAGACAAGGGATCTCTATACAGAAACCACAGAGACAGAGACAGAGACAGAGAGAGAGAGAGAGAGAGAGAGAGAGAGAGAGAGAGAGAGAGAGAGACAGATGAGTCAGACAAGGGATCTCTATACAGATACCACCGAGACAGAGACAGAGACAGAGAGAGAGAGAGAGACGAGTCAGACAAGGGATCTCTATACAGTAACAACTGAGACAGAGACAGAGACAGAGACAGAGACAGAGGTCTCTATACAGTAACAACCGAGAGATAGAGAGAGAGGACTGACATGGGATCTCGCCCTGCTCCTGCTGATCCTGCCTCACCTTTGCTGTAGTCCGGGAAGCAGATGATCAGGGGCTCAAAGCAGCCGGTGTTCGGACGGAACTTCTCCCAGACGATTTCGCTGAGGAAGATGACCGTCACGTTCCCTCCCACCTGTCAGCATTGAAAAAAAAGAAGAAAGAAAAACTGGAAAACTGTATTTAAATAAGGGTTATGAAAGTTCATGTACAGAGGGTGTGGACCACAATAACAAGCCACTGGTCCGGCTAAAACCGGTACGTGGCAAAGTGAACAGGACAAGATTGAAAGTACATGGGGTGATAGAGATGACTTTGCATAATATCTGTTATAACCATGGGGTGATAGAGATGACTTTGCATAATATCTGTTATAACCATGGGGTGATAGAGTTAGAGCTGTAGCTATTCAGGAGATTCAAGAGGACATCCTTCACTCCTGTTCCTGAAAGAATAACCCCAGGTGCAGGTAGATCTCACACCCCTCTTCTGTAACTATTTAAAACTAGTCCCAGTGCAGGTAGATCTCACACCCCTCTTCTGTAACTGTTTAAAACTAGTCCCAGTGCAGGTAGATCTCACACCCCTCTTCTGTAACTGTTTAAAACTAGTCCCAGTGCAGGTAGATCTCACACCCCTCTTCTGTAACTGTTTAAAACTAGTCCCAGTGCAGGTAGATCTCACACCCCTCTTCTATAACTGTTTAAAACTAGTCCCAGTGCAGGTAGATCTCACACCCCTCTTCTGTAACTGTTTAAAACTAGCTGGCTAGTATAACCTGTCTAGGAGTAGATTTAGAGCTGTGCATTTCTATATTTCCAATAATACGTGGAGGCTAGTGTTTGATAAATGTACGCTTTAATAAATAACTTTGATTGACTTTACTCACTGTTGTCAAGTATTATTGACATCATGGATTAATTCAAAGTAAAATGATTATTAAAGGAGTCCACATCCTTCCATGTGCATGGCATACATACATACATAACTGGTGTGAGTGGAATAGACTGACATGGGGTTGGCACACAGGAGGCTACATGAAGGGAAGCAGTCAGATCAATCAGAATGCAAGCCATTGAAATGGGCTGAATGAATTCTGAACAGCAGTGAGCAGTACCATCCAAACAAACTGTGGATTGGAGGGGCTGGCTGCTGTAGCCACACATGAATGACACGGTTCTGAACTGTGGATTGGAGGGGGCTGCTGCAGCCACACATGAATGACACGGTTCTGAACTGTGGATTGAGGGCCTGGCTGCTGCAGCCACATGAATGACACGGTTCTGAACTGTGGATTGAGGGCCTGGCTGCTGCAGCCACACATGAATGACACGGTTCTGAACTGTGGATTGGAGGGCCTGGCTGCTGCAGCCACACATGAATGACACGGTTCTGAACTGTGGATTGGAGGGCCTGGCTGCTGTAGCCACACATGAATGACACGGTTCTGAACTGTGGATTGGAGGGCCTGGCTGCTGCAGCCACACATGAATGACACGGTTCTGAACTGTGGATTGGAGGGCCTGGCTGCTGCAGCCACATGAATGACACGGTTCTGAACTGCAGGATTGAGGGGCTGGCTGCTGTAGCCACACATGAATGACACGGTTCTGAACTGTGGATTGGAGGGGCTGGCTGCTGCAGCCACACATGAATGACACGGTTCTGAACTGTGGATTGGAGGGCCTGGCTGCTGTAGCCACACATGAATGACACGGTTCTGAACTGCGGATTGGAGGGGCTGGCTGCTGCAGCCACACATGAATGACACGGTTCTGAACTGTGGATTGAGGCTGGCTGCTGCAGCCACACATGAATGACACGGTTCTGAACTGCGGATTGGAGGGCCTGGCTGCTGCAGCCACACATGAATGACACGGTTCTGAACTGTGGATTGGAGGGGCTGGCTGCTGCAGCCACACATGAATGACACGGTTCTGAACTGTGGATTGGAGGGCCTGGCTGCTGCAGCCACACATGAATGACACGGTTCTGAACTGTGGATTGGAGGGCCTGGCTGCTGCAGCCACACATGAATGACACGGTTCTGAACTGTGGATTGGAGGGCCTGGCTGCTGCAGCCACACATGAATGACACGGTTCTGAACTTATGCCTGGCTGCTGCAGCCACACGTATTTTTCACCCTACCAGCTCCTGCAGCCACATGAAGGAACCAGATGAAGATTGCAGCATCCATGTCTCTCAACGCCCTGAACTTATGCCTGGTCCAACACCTGGAGAGACCAAACAGCTGGGTTAGAGGTCCAATCAGATGGAAGATTGGCATCCATGTCTCTAGAGAGTCCAATCAACACCTGGAGAGAGCAAACAGCGGGGTTAGAGAGTCCAATCAGAGTGGAGAGAACAAACAGCAGGGTTAGAGAGTCCAATCAGAGTGGAGAGAGCAAACAGCAGGTTAGAGAGTCCAATCAGAGTGGAGAGAGCAAACAGCGGGGTTAGAGAGTCCAATCAGAGTGAGAGAGCAAACAGCAGGGGTTAGAGAGTCCAATCAGAGTGGAGAGCAAACAGCGGGGTTAGAGAGTCCAATCAGAGTGGAGAGAGCAAACAGCGGGGTTAGAGAGTCCAATCAGAGTGGAGAGGACAAACAGCACGGCACAGAGTCACCATGATATGTGTTAAAAATGAATGAGTTAAAATGCACAAGGGAGAAGGGGAGCAGCAATTATGGTACTCAAACCATCGAGAACTTTAGGTTAGTCAGAGTTATAGTACAAGATTGCAGTGTGTTGGAGTAGCTCAGTGGTTATAGACAGTGCTGGGCTGCAGTGTGTTGGAGTAGCTCAGTGGTTATAGACAGTGCTGGGCTGCGGTGTGTTGGAGTAGCTCAGTGGTTATAGACAGCGCTGGGCTGCGGTGTGTTGGAGTAGCTCAGTGGTTATAGACAGCGCTGGGCTGCAGTGTGTTGGAGTAGCTCAGTGGTTATAGACAGTGCTGGGCTGCGGTGTGTTGGAGTAGCTCAGTGGTTATAGACAGTGCTGGGCTGCAGTGTGTTGGGTAGCTCAGTGGTTATAGACAGTGCTGGGCTGCGGTGTGTTGGAGTAGCTCAGTGGTTATGAGCAAGCGCTGGGCTGCAGGTGTGTTGGGTAGCTCAGTGGTTATAGACAGTGCTGGGCTGCAGTGTGTTGGAGTAGCTCAGTGGTTATAGACAGCGCTGGGCTGCAGTGTGTTGGAGTAGCTCAGTGGTTATAGACAGTGCTGGGCTGCAGGTGTGTTGGAGTAGCTCAGTGGTTATAGACAGCGCTGGGCTGCAGTGTGTTGGAGTAGCTCAGTGGTTATAGACAGTGCTGGGCTGCGGTGTGTTGGAGTAGCTCAGTGGTTATAGACAGTGCTGGGCTGCGGTGTGTTGGAGTAGCTCAGTGGTTATAGACAGTGCTGGGCTGCGGTGTGTTGGAGTAGCTCAGTGGTTATAGACAGTTCTGGGCTGCGGTGTGTTGGAGTAGCTCAGTGGTTATAGACAGCGCTGGGCTGCGGTGTGTTGGAGTAGCTCAGTGGTTATAGACAGCGCTGGGCTGCAGTGTGTTGGAGTAGCTCAGTGGTTATAGACAGCGCTGGGCTGCAGTGTGTTGGAGTAGCTCAGTGGTTATAGACAGTGCTGGGCTGCAGTGTGTTGGAGTAGCTCAGTGGTTATAGACAGCGCTGGGCTGCAGTGTTGGGAGTAGCTCAGTGGTTATAGACAGTGCTGGGCTGCGGTGTGTTGGAGTAGCTCAGTGGTTATAGACAGTGCTGGGCTGCAGTGTGTTGGAGTAGCTCAGTGGTTATAGACAGTGCTGGGCTGCGGTGTGTTGGAGTAGCTCAGTGGTTATAGACAGCGCTGGGCTGCAGTGTTTTGGAGTAGCTCAGTGGTTATAGACAGTGCTGGGCTGCGGTGTGCTGGAGTAGCTCAGTGGTTATAGACAGCGCTGGTAATATTCTGCTGTACTCACAATGTAGGTGGTGCTCTTCTGCTGCTGCAGGTCAGCCAGCTGTCTGTAGAGCCGGATGAAGTCACTGAAGGAATCGCAGCGAGTGTGAGAGGAGAACTCGTTGTCTGGGGAGGGGCTGTGAGCGCACAGCTGGTTCAGGATGTGTTCAAAGAGCAGGCGAGACGTGAAACACTCCACACAGTTCAGCAGCGCGTGAGGGAGCTGGAGAGAGAGAGAGAGAGAGAGAGAGAGAGAGAGGGGCTCAGACACACACAACACCGGGATGCACATATCACTCCCATTGCATAGCAGTTTCATCCTTGCCTACTTTCACTAGGAGTTTAAGACACAGCTGAGCCTGTTACCTATACACACTGGCTCATCAAGCTGGTAGTAAAGCCTGGAATGAGTGAGACTGCTGTGCAATAGGAGTCTCACTTCCAACCCTTATGTTCTTAAAATGTAAGTATTGCTGTAAGAACCTTAGGAACCAGTCTTCCAAATTCTGTTTAACACTTTTGGTTTCAAGTCCCTCCACTGGTCATTAAACCCCCTTGAAATTTGAAGTTTTTCTATTTGTACCAAGTTTAGGCAATAATAACTTGCGTGGGGGGGACTCCAAAAAATCACCCAAAGATATGTTTGGATAGATGTTAATGAGATCTACAAGCATCAGGCAAAATACGTCAGTATCCAGGGATTTTGAATTTTTGAAGTTGCATTTGTCATGCATTCGAGCATTGATTATGGCCACTTTGGTGAGGTTAAAGTACCACATAGTTCTATCCAAACTGGCTATTTCTTTTCTGGTTGAGTTGGCGTGGAATGACCCATTTTCAATTATTATTCTGTCCAAAAACATGAATTGAAAAGGTGTCTCCACATGTTACAGGGAGCTGACAGAGAGAGACTGGAGCAGCTAGCAGACTGGACGTGAACACGTTAGAACACAGGGTTGGGGTGAATTCCAGTTCCATTTCAAATTCAAATTCCCTTTCAATCAATTCCAACACATCGCTGATCAAAATTGCAATTAGCAGGATTCTGTTAAAATGAGCTTCTCACAGTGGCAACAAATTACTTCAGTTGAAGTCACTGCTCGTCAATTAAACTGGCTCCGAATGAAAGCAACTGAACAACCACAACAATCGCTGTGTCTCCAGAACATGAATTCCAATTCCAATCCCTGCCAAGGAAACTCAGCTGGACTTGGAACTGAAAATCAGGCCTGGACCCGAACCCTGGTGAGGTGAGGCGAGCACGCACCACTGACTGTGTCACTGCAAACTACTTATTGAGCATGATTTCAAAAACACATTTCTACCTGGAGCTCGCGAAGCAGCGTCTGCGTGACGAAGGTCTTCCCGGTGGCTGCATGTCCATAGATGAACACAGAGGGGTAGCTGTACTGCTGGGGCTGCAGAGAAACACACAATACAAACCAGAGAGGTAGCTGCACTGCTGCCGAGAAACACACAATACAAACCAGAGAGGTAGCTGCACTGCTGCCGAGAAACACACAATACAAACCAGAGAGGTAGCTGCACTGCTACAGAGAAACACACAATACAAACCAGAGAGGTAGCTGCACTGCTGCAGAGAAACACACAATACAAACCAGAGAGGTAGCTGCACTGCTGCAGAGAAACACACAATACAAACCAGAGAGGTAGCTGCACTGCTGCAGAGAAACACACAATACAAACCAGAGAGGTAGCTGCACCGCTGCAGAGAAACACACAATACAAACCAGAGAGGTAGCTGCAACTGCTGCAGAGAAACACACAATACAAACCAGAGAGGTAGCTGCACCGCTGCAGAGAAACACACAATACAAACCAGAGAGGTAGCTGCACCGCTGCAGAGAAACACACAATACAAACCAGAGAGGTAGCTGCACCGCTGCAGAGAAACACACAATACAAACCAGAGAGGTAGCTGCACCGCTGCAGAGAAACACACAATACAAACCAGAGAGGTAGCTGCACTGCTGCAGAGAAACACACAATACAAACCAGAGAGGTAGCTGCACTGCTGCAGAGAAACACACAATACAAACCAGAGAGGTAGCTGCACTGCTGCAGAGAAACACACAAACAAACAGCAACATGCACCATCCTGCTTGCACATTCTCAAAACTGAAAGGGGTGTACTTTGGTTGACCTGGGTAGTTAATGGCACAAGGTAAGAATATGGACTTGCACCTGTTTAATAAATAAACTAATGAAGAATTAAACATCATTCATAGCAGAGAGAAGCCAGCACACTCCCTTAGATCTCAGGAGTGAGAGAAAGGAAAGGAGCCCCTCAAGCCCTACAGAAGGGGGAGTCAATGAAAATGCTTTACTGTTAAGACATTGACTGTTTTTACTGATAAGACTATCAGACTGTTTTTGGTCATGGGTCTATCCTAATGCACAGAAATGTGATCGTGAAAAAGTCCTGCCTGCAGTGTGATATTGGTGACTTATCCACGGTAACTGACGATACATTCTCCTGGAATAGCCAGACTTGTTGCTTGAGAAGATAAAAACTCTTCGGTACTGAGTATCTCATTGGAGACGGGGTTTCAAAGGGGTACAGGAAGGCGTGTTTACCTCCCCGAATATCGACAGCAGCATGGACACCTGGGATTCCCGGCACACCAGCTTCTCCTCGACACGCCGGAGCTCTGACTCCGAGTATCCCGGGTGCTGGATCAGGGCAGGCATTCTCTGAGGACAGCCGCTGCAGGGGCACAAAGCATTACATCACCACCAAGAAGGACCCCATGCCAAGCACACTGGGACGAGAGACAAAGCAGAGTGACTGGGTAGCAGCAGTGCTGCAGGATCAGATTATTCACATCAAGCTCTTCCCATTGAGGGTCATTGCTGTGACTGGGCTAATTTACCATGCAGAGGGAAACAGCTGCTTGTGTAGATTGCTGCTCTCCACAGAGTCTAAGAAAAGCAGTCTAAGTTGTCGGCACCTGATTTCTGTGGAGAGGTCAATCTGAATCATCGGTTTGTGACAGGATGCATTTCATTATATCTGAGTATGCACTGTCAAACTAGAGACAGTCTCTGTGAACTAGTCAGTGCTGTGTGCCTTGCCTTGTAAATGAATTGCAAGAAATTAAACGATGGACTAGTGCAAGATGCATCCATCAGTAACGATGAAGGAGCCCTGCCTAAACAGTGCTCGCTGCAATGCATCTAGGGATCAGTGTGCTCAGAAACGAGAAGGAGCCCTGCCTGAACACTGTGCTCCACAGGAGCCTTTCACTTAATACATCATGCCTGGGAACAGAAACTGTGGAACACTGTGCCCACACGTGCAGGGAGCTCTTTCACTTAATACATCATGCATCTAGGGATCAGTGTGCTCTCAGAAACGAGAAGGAGCCCTGCCTGGAACACTGTGCTCCACACGTACAGGGAGCTCTTTCACTTAATACATCATGCATCTAGGGATCAGTGTGCTCTCAGAAACGAGAAGGAGCCCTGCCTGGAACACTGTGCTCCACATGCAGGGAGCTCTTTCACTTAATACATCATGCATCTAGGGATCAGTGTGCTCTCAGAAACGAGAAGGAGCCCTGCCTGGAACACTGTGCCCAGCCCTTTCACTTAATACATCATGCATCTAGGGATCACTGTGCTCTCAGAAACGAGAAGGAGCCCTGCCTGGAACACTGTGCTCCACATGTGCAGGAGCTCTTTCATCATCATGCATCTAGGGATCAGTGTGCTCTCAGAAACGAGAAGGAGCCCTGCCTGGAACACTGTGCTCCACACGTGCAGGGAGCATCTCTTCACTGGAACACTAATACATCATGCATCTTTCAGGGATCATCTAGGGATCAGTGTGCTCTCAGAAACGAGAAGGAGCCCTGCCTGGAACACTGTGCTCCACACGTGCAGGGGAGCTCTTTTCACTTAATACATCATGCATCTAGGGATCAGTGTGCTCTCAGAAACTGTGCCCTGCCTGGAACACTGTGCTCCACACGTGCAGGGAGCTCTTTCACTTAATACATCATGCATCTAGGGATCAGTGTGCTCTCAGAAACGAGAAGGAGCCCTGCCTGGAACACTGTGCTCCACACGTGCAGGGAGCTCTTTCACTTAATACATCATGCATCTAGGGATCAGTGTGCTCTCAAAACGAAGGAGCCCTGCCTGGAACACTGAAGGCAGGGAGCTCCTACATCTGGGATCACTCAGAAACGAGAAGGAGCCCTCCTGGAACACTGTGCTCCAGGGGAGCTCTTTCACTTAATACATCATGCATCTAGGGATCAGTGTGCTCTCAGAAACGAGAAGGAGCCCTGCCTGGAACACTGTGCTCCTGCCTTTCACTTAATACATCATGCATCTAGGGATCAGTGTGCTCTCAGAAGCGAGAAGGAGCCCTGAACATGCATCTGTGCTCTCAGAAACGAGAAGGAGCCCTGCCACACTGTGCTCCCACACGCTCTTTCACTTAATACATCATGCATCTAGGGATCTGTGCTTCAGAAACGAGAAGGAGCCCTGCCTGGAACACTGTGCTCACAGTGCAGGGAGCTCTTTCACTTAATACATCATGCATCTAGGGATCAGTGTGCTCTCAGAACGAGAAGGAGCCCTGCCTGGAACACTGTGCTCCCACACGCAGGGAGCTCTTTCACTTAATACATCATGCATCTAGGGATCAGTGTGCTCTCAGAAACGAGAAGGAGCCCTGCCTGGAACACTGTGCTCCACACGTGCAGGGAGCTCTTTCACTTAATACATCATGCATCTAGGGATCAGTGTGCTCTCAGAAACGAGAAGGAGCCCTGCCTGGAACACTGTGCTCCACACGTGCAGAGCTCTTTCACTTAATACATCATGCATCTAGGGATCAGTGTGCTCTCAGAAACGAGAAGGAGCCCTGCCTGGAACACTGTGCTCCACATGTGCAGGGAGCTCTTTCACTTAATACATCATGCATCTAGGGATCAGTGTGCTCTCAGAAACGAGAAGGAGCCCTGCCTGGAACACTGTGCTCCACGTGCACACACGTGCAATACATCATGCATCTAGGGATCAGTGTGCTCTCAGGAGAAGGAGCCTTTGGAACACTGTGCTCCACACGCAGGGAGCTCTTTCATATACATCATGCATCTAGGGATCAGTGTGCTCTCAGAAACGAGAAGGAGCCCTGCCTGGAACACTGTGCTCCCACGTGCAGGAGCTCTTTCACTTAATACATCATGCATCTAGGGATCAGTGTGCTCTCAGAAACGAGAAGGAGCCCTGGAACACTGTGCCAGGCAGGGAGCTCTTTCACTTAATACATCATGCATCTAGGGATCAGTGTGCTCTCAGAAACGAGAAGGAGCCCTGCCTGGAACACTGGCTCCACACCGTGCAGGGAGCTCTTTCACTTAATACATCATGCATCTAGGGATCAGTGTGCTCAGAAACGAGAAGGAGCCCTGCAACACTGTGCTCACACGTGCAGGGAGCTCTTTCACTTAATACATCATGCATCTAGGGATCAGTGTGCTCTCAGAAACGAGAAGGAGCCCTGCCTGGAACACTGTGCTCCACACGTGCAGGGAGCTCTTTCACTTAATACATCATGCATCTAGGGATCAGTGTGCTCTCAGAAACGAGAAGGAGCCCTGCCTGGAACACTGTGCTCCACATGTGCAGGGAGCTCTTTCACTTAATACATCATGCATCTAGGGATCAGTGTGCTCTCAGAAACGAGAAGGAGCCCTGCCTGGAACACTGTGCTCCACAGTGCAGGGAGCTCTTTCACTTAATACATCATGCATCTAGGGATCAGTGTGCTCTCAGAAACGAGAAGGAGCCCTGCCTGGAACACTGTGCTCCACAGCAGGGAGCTCTTCACTAATACATCATGCATCTAGGGATCAGTGTGCTCTCAGAAACGAGAAGGAGCCCTGCCTGGAACACTGTGCTCCACACGTGCAGGGAGCTCTTTCACTTAATACATCATGCATCTAGGGATCAGTGTCAGAAACGAGAAGGAGCCCTGCCTGAACACTGTGCTCCACAGTGCAGGGAGCCTTTCACTTATACATCATGCATCTACAGTGTGCTCTCAGAAACAAGGAGCCCTGCCTGGGAACACTGTGCTCCACAGTGCAGGGAGCTCTTTCATACATCATGCATCTAGGGATCAGTGTGCTCTCAGAAACGAGAAGGAGCCCTGCCTGGAACACTGTGCTCCACACGTGCAGGGAGCTCTTTCACTTAATACATCATGCATCTAGGGATCAGTGTGCTCAGAAACGAGAAGGAGCCCTGCCTGGAACACTGTGCTCCACACGTGCAGGGAGCTCTTTCACTTAATACATCATGCATCTAGGGATCAGTGTGCTCTCAGAAACGAGAAGGAGCCCTGCCTGGAACACTGTGCTCCACATGTGCAGGGAGCTCTTTCACTTAATACATCATGCATCTAGGGATCAGTGTGCTCTCAGAAACGAGAAGGAGCCCTGCCTGGAACACTGTGCTTAATACATCATGCATCTGAAACGAGAAGGAGCCCTGCCTTGTGCTCCACACGTGCAGGGAGCTCTTTCATACATCATGCATCTAGGGATCAGTGTGCTCTCAGAAACGAGAAGGAGCCCTGCCTGGAACACTGTGCTCCACACGTGCAGGGAGCTCTTTCACTAATACATCATGCATCTAGGGATCAGTGTGCTCTCAGAAACGAGAAGGAGCCCTGCCTGGAACACTGTGCTCCACACATCATGCATCTAGGGATCAGGGAGCCCTCTTTCACCAATACATCATGCATCTAGGGATCAGTGTGCTCTCAGAAACGAGAAGGAGCCCTGCCTGGAACACTGTGCTCCACACGTGCAGGGAGCTCTTTCACTTAATACATCATGCATCTAGGGATCAGTGTGCTCTCAGAAACGAGAAGGAGCCCTGCCTGGAACACTGTGCTCCACACGTGCAGGGAGCTCTTTCACTTAATACATCATGCATCTAGGGATCAGTGTGCTCTCAGAAACGAGAAGGAGCCCTGCCTGGAACACTGTGCTCCACACGCAGGGGAGCTCTTTCACTTAATACATCATGCATCCTAGGGATCAGTGTGCTCATCAGAAATCGAGAAGGAGCCCTGCCTGGAACACTGTGCTCCACACGTGCAGGGGAGCTCTTTCACTTAATACATCATGCATCTAGGGATCAGTGTGCTCTCAGAAACGAGAAGGAGCCCTGCCTGGAACACTGTGCTCCACACGTGCAGGGAGCTCTTTCACTTAATACATCATGCATCTAGGGATCAGTGTGCTCTCAGAAACGAGAAGGAGCCCTGCCTGGAACACTGTGCTCCACAGTGTGCAGGGAGCTCTTTCACTTAATACATCATGCATCTAGGGATCAGTGTGCTCTCAGAAACGAGAAGGAGCCCTGCCTGGAACACTGTGCTCCACACGTGCAGGGAGCTCTTTCACTTAATACATCATGCATCTAGGGATCAGTGTGCTCTCAGAAACGAGAAGGAGCCCTTTCCTGGAACACTGTGCTGTGCTCTCACAAACGAGCAGGAGCCCTGCCTCTTTCCACTTAATACATCATGCATCTAGGGATCAGTGTGCTCTCAGAAACGAGAAGCCCTGCCTGGAACACTGTGCTCCACACGTGCAGGGAGCCTTTCTCATGCATCTGGGATCACAGAAACTGCCTGGAACACTGTGCCCACACGTGCAGGGAGCTCTTTCACTAATACATCATGCATCTAGGGATCAGTGTGCTCAGAAACGAGAAGGAGCCCTGCCTGGAACACTGTGCTCCACACGTACAGGGAGCTCTTTCACTTAATACATCATGCATCTAGGGATCAGTGTGCTCTCAGAAACGAGAAGGAGCCCTGCCTGGAACACTGTGCTCCACACGTGCAGGAGCTCTTTCACTAACATCATGCATCTAGGGATCAGTGTGCTCAGAAACGAGAAGGAGCCCTGCCTGGAACACTGTGCTCCACACGTGCAGGGAGCTCTTTCACTTAATACATCATGCATCTAGGATCAGTGTGCTCTCAGAAACGAGAAGGAGCCCTGCCTGGACACTGTGCTCCACACGTGCAGGGAGCTCTTTCACTTAATACATCATGCATCTAGGGATCAGTGTGCTCTCAGAAACGAGAAGGAGCCCTGCCTGAACACTGTGGGAGCTCTTTCCATCATGCATCTAGGGATCAGTGTGCTCTCAGAAACTAGAAGGAGCCCTTTGAACACTGTAGTACATCATGCATCTAGGGATCAGTGTGCTCTCAGAAACGAGAAGGAGCCCTGCCTGGAACACTGTGCTCCACAGTGCAGGGAGCTCTTTCACTTAATACATTAAATGCGTGTCTGTCCCCCATCTCGATCTCGACTGATGGTGAAGGATGGTGAAGGATACAGCTGGACACCAAAACAAAACGCTTCATCGAATACGACACAAACACAGAAATACAAGGTTCCAGTGCCAGACAAACAGACAACAGCGCTTCATCGGAATACAGTGCCAGACAAACAGACAACAGCGCTTCATCGGAATACGACACAAACACAGAAATACAAGGTTCCAGTGACAGACAAACAGACAACAGCGCTTCATCGGAATACGACACAAACACAGAAATACAAGGTTCCAGTGACAGACAAACAGACAACAGCGGGAACTCTAGTTTTGTTTTCCTTTAAAATAAATATACGTTTCATGTTTGTTTTTGTGATTTTTAATTTTTTTTTTTTTAATTACATAGCCTGTCTCCAAACAGCTCCCGTTGTAGTAACATGTTATTGTTTTAAAACTCCTTTATTATCATTAAACTCTGTACCGGTATAGTCTCCGCTCATGGTAAATCCAGCTAACACAGTGTACGCATTAGTGCCTGCATGTTTTATAAAGGATACACATAGACTTCAAAGGCGACCCGGATTGCAGCGCCACCTCCTCCCCTCCTGTCGAGCAGTCCGGGTTTGAATGCACTCATTAAACCCGCGCTATCTTTCATCATTATTACCGGAAATGCTCAACTCAACTTTTCTTTCCTTGCAGGACAGGAGTGAAGTTTCGCGCGCCGCAGCACCAGCAGTTCCTTCCCCACACGTGACCACTCAGAACGCCCAAGCCCGCCCCTTTAACGATCATCCCGCATTGTCTTCTGGGGTTTGTAGGCAGATTGCTTTCAAATTAACAACTTGTATGACATGATAATAAACAAAAAAATCATGAAAACATCTAACAAAAAGAAAAATAGGACTTTCTTACACATATTAGGAGAATGATCATTTAGTAAAATCTATTTCTAATAATTGCTAAAGTTTAGATGTGCTCAGTATAACTGCACCAGAAGCTGTAGCGGTTGTGAGCGGTGCGCTGCGTGCTTGTGTCAAAGCAACGCCGGCTCTGCGCTTCCACTGTGCCTCTGTGGTCCTGCTCTCCCACTGGATCCATGATTGTCTCTGCAGTTTACAGAAGCGTGTTGTTTTTCCTATATAGAGTAAACAGCTTCGAATGTCGTTTGAATTGCTTTTAAATATTTTGATTCCTCTATTATGGTGTTTGATTCAATAATTCTGAGTGGTTCTGGGTTCTGTTGCTCCAGTATTTGAGGGGTTGGTTCTAGGTTCTGTTGCTCCAGTATTTGAGTGGTTGGTTCTGGGTTCTGTTGCTCGTATTTGAGCAGTTGGTTCTAGGTTCTGTTGCTTGTATTTGAGTGGTTCTGGGTTCTGTTGCTCCAGTATTTGAGCGGTTGGTTCTAGGTTCTGTTGCTCCAGTATTTGAGCGGTTGGTTCTAAGTTCTGTTGCTCCAGTATTTGAGCGTCTGGTTCTAGGTTCTGCTGCTCGTATTTGAGCAGTTGGTTCTAGGTTCTGTTGCTCGTATTAGAGTGGTTCTGGGTTCTGTTGCTTCAGTATTTGAGTGGTTGTTTTTAGGTTATGTTGCTCCAGTATTTGAGCGGTTGGTTCTAGGTTCTGTTGCTCGTATTTGAGCAGTTGGTTCTAGGTTCTGTTGCTCCAGTATTTGAGCGGTTGGTTCTAGGTTCTGTTGCTCGTATTTGAGTGGTTCTGGGTTCTGTTGCTCCAGTATTTGAGTGGTTCTGAGTTCTGTTGCTCCAGTATTTGAGTGGTTCTGGGTTCTGTTGCTCCAGTATTTGAGCGGTTGGTTCTAGGTTATGTTGCTCCAGTATTTGAGCGGTTGGTTCTAGGTTCTGTTGCTCCAGTACTTGAGTGGTTGGTTCTAGGTTATGTTGCTCGTATTTTAGTGGTTCTTGGTTCTATTGCTCCAGTATTTGAGTGGTTCTGGGTTCTGTTGCTCCAGTATTTGAGTGGTTGGTTTTAGGTTCTGTTGCTCCAGTATTTGAGCGGTTGGTTCTAGGTTTTGTTGCTTCAGTATTTGAGCAGATGGTTCTAGGTTCTGTTGCTGTATATGAGCGGTTGGTTTTAGGTTATGTTGCTCCAGTACTTGAGCGGTTCTGGGTTCCATTGTTCCAGTGTTTATTCATTATCATCTTTCTCTACACCCTATGAATACAAATTACAATAACTATTGACCTTTACAGTAAACAGGGCCTTGAGTTCTCTGAAGCCGTTTCTGTTTCCTATATGCTTTGAAGATGTAATCAAGGTTACTGAGATATCCAGTCCTACAGTGAGTGTGTTTGTGTGTGAGAGATGCCATTGATTTGTGTTACTCTGTTGTATTAAAACACAAATATACCTGGATTCGTTCCATGTTCCTTTGTAACACATGACGTTGCTCACATGTATAAGGCATGCATTCATGCATGAAATGAACACTTCTCACAATCGCCAGGATGTGAATGCATACCTTATACATGTGAGAAACACCATGTGTTACAAAGAAGCATGGAATGAATATGGGTAATTAAAAGTACCGCAGTTATAACTAGTACTTCATGACAAGGTTTTTATTATTTATTTTATTGCAGACTTGAAATTCCGCCCTGTGCTCAAGCTTCATTCATTCATTGTTAAGGTAGAATATAATTTGAGTTTCTTTGTAATAAAATGCTGCTGTGCTCCGGACAGCATTCATATCTGCCGAGGCCAGCCCCCAGAGATCTCATTCCTCCAGCTTCTATCGGCTATCTAACAAACTTCCCTGTGCTTTCATTAGCCCCTGAGGAGGCAGACCGCTGGGGATACTGCAGCATTTAAAGGGAGTGCTGAGGTCAGGGTTTGGAGCTACTGCAAGGAGTGGCTCAGTGGTTAGAGGTTTCCATAGCTTAGTGGTTAGAGAGTGCTGGGCTGCAGTGTGGAAGGCAGTGGGTTTCCATAGCTTAGTGATTAGAGAGTGCTGGGCCGCAGGGTGGAAGGCAGTGGGTTTCAGTAGCTCAGTGGTAAGAGTGCTGGGCTGCAGGGTGGAAGGCAGTGGGATTGAGTAGCTCAGTGGTTAGAGAAAGTGCTGGGCTGCAGTGTGGAAGGCAGTGGGTTTCCATAGCTTAGTGATTAGAGAGTGCTGGGCCGCAGGGTGGAAGGCAGTGGGTTTCAGTAGCTCAGTGGTAAGAGTGCTGGGCTGCAGGGTGGAAGGCAGTGGGTTTGAGTAGCTCAGTGGTTAGAGAAAGCGCTGGGCTGCAGTGTGGAAGGCAGTGGGTTTGCGTAGCTCAGTGGTTGGAGTGCTGGGCTGCAGTATGGAAGGCAGTGGGTTTGAGTAGCTCAGTGGTTAGAGAAAGCGCTGGGCTGCAGTGTGGAAGGCAGTTGGTTTGAGGAAGGCAGTGGGTTCGTGGAATATCTGCTTGCTTCCTCAGCTGTAGCAGAGCGTGGCTATGTCGTGTATAACCCTCTACTGCAGCATGTACAGCAGTATATTGCATATTTACAAGCAGGTTTCAACACAGCACGGGTCCCACAGATGATGTAAACAAACTGGGGGGTAAACAAGGTTGTAGTTTCCAGTCAAATTAAACATGAATGTGGGACACTGCAGCTTTAATTATAACTATAGGTGTTCACCATAACTCCAAAACCACCTTACAACATATATATATATATATATATATATATATATATATATATATATATATATATATATATATATATTAACCTTGTCAGAATGCACGTGCTTGATTCATGTATTTATTGTAATTATTGACGTTCTTAGCAGCCAGTAGCCACCGTGTCGTTCATGCAGCATGCTGGATCTTCAGCTGAAGGCAGCCTTCTGGTTGGATGCCTTTAACAAAAACGCTAATTTCATCTGCATGACTTTGGTTCCCCTTTAAATTGCACCGGCGCTGAGCAGACCTGAGGCTGCGGCTCTCCGCTTGTAGGAATCGCGCAGTGCGAACTGGGGAGCGAGCAGCGTCGCACACAGGAGCCGAGCAGGAGGGGAGGCTGTGCGGTGCATCTGAAACTAATCAGGCTTTATCTGAGGAGAGACGCGCACGAGAGCCATTTCTGCGCACCTTCCTCGCATGTGAAAACACATCGATGACACCACGAAGAAAACCGGGGAAGATTTTCACTGTTCGGTGCTGACGCGGTTACAACAAGGAGCCCAAGAGAGGGCAATGGAGTTTATGTATGGTTATGTTGTTTTTTGTTTTTGATTTTTTTCTTCTTCACTGAAGCAGTACATTACTACTAATTTGAATAACATGCTCTGAATACATTATTTTCTCGATAATGCAAAGAGGGGATTAAACAGTAATAATAATAATAATAATAATAATAATAATTTGGACACGAGACCTGCTTTCTGATATTTTATCGCCATTTTTTGTATCAAATGTGTGTTCACCAGAGACTGAAGGTTGTTCAAAAATGATCTCCGTGGCAACGGACTGCGGTTTTCTCCTCTAATCCGGAGGTAAAATCCGATGTTTTAATTTGACTCCTGCTTCACGTCATATCGAAATGCAGTAGCCTGGATACTGTAGCTGTAAAAGAAAAGAAAACCATTTCGTTGCGGTTATTCCTGTGTTTGCATTGCTCATATTCCGAGGTGTGGTTTGATATTCTCTTTACAGCAGCCGAGTCAAATCATTTCGTTGCGGTTATTCCTGTGTTTGCATTGCTCATATTCCGAGGTGTGGTTTGATATTCTCTTTACAGCAGCCGAGTCAAATGTCGTATTTCAATGACACTGTTTAACGCTAAACCAGAAAGCAGATGTCGTGACAGGATTGCAAACAACGAGAGACGGAGAGAGAGCACAACTGGGATGAACTCGCCATAACACTGAGGCGCCGTCTACTGCTATTCTTGGCACGACCACGAATTATAATTTGAAGGGAGAAAGGAAAAAAAAGACAGATTTCTTTTCTGATTTATTTTTGTGTGTGTTTGTATTTATTTGAGGAAGCGATGTGAATTGATTCTCGGATAGTTAATTGCTGGTGTAAGGACGCACGCAATAGATATTTCAGGATCTCGACGACATTGTATATATATATTGATAATCGCATTGACAATAACAGCCGCGTTTGAGATGGTGCCCGGGACGCCCGCAGCCATGCTACCAGCACAGGATGCAGCGAAGATTTACCAAACGAACTACTTGAGGAATTCCCGGGCGATCGGAGTCCTGTGGGCGATTTTCACCATCTTGTTCGCCATTGTCAACGTGGTGTGTTTCATAGAGCCCTACTGGATCGGGGACGGAGTGGACACGCCGCAAGCCGGCTACTTCGGCCTCTTCCACTACTGCATCGGGAACGGGATCTCCAGGGAGCTGACGTGCCGGGGCAGCTTCACCGACTTCGACACCATCCCCCGCGCGTTCAAAGCGGCCTCGTTCTTCATAGGGATGTCCATGGTGATGGTTATCACCTGTATCGTCTGCTTCACCCTCTTCTTCTTCTGCAGCACCGCCACTGCCTACAAGATCTGCGGCTGGATGCAGCTGACGTCCGGTAAGTGCTAGCACAGCATACTAAGACTAGGATCCGCAGCACTGTCCTGAGGCTTGTGTGTGCAGTCAGACCCGCATTGCCATCCCAAGGTCCTCGTTTATCTATCGGGAGTTCATGCGCCTCCACACAGCAGCAGCAGACTGCCTTGTGGGATTCTTGCATCAGCGCGGAAGTGCAAATGCAAAGATGAGTGCAGTCAGAACAGCACGTGTATTTACCGTGCCATTGAGAAATATAATAATAATAATAATAATAACAATAATATACCTGTCCCCCGGGATTGCAACACAATGCAACACTTTAAACAGACCTGGGATTGTAACACAATGCAACACTTTAAACACACCTGGGATTGTAACACAATGCAACACTTTAAACACACCTGGGAAATTGTAACACAAACACACCTGCAACACTTTAAACACTTTAAACACACCTGGGATTGGAACACAATGCAACACTTTAAACACACCTGGGATTGCAACACAATGCAACACTTTAAACACACCTGGGATTGTAACACAATGCAACACTTTAAACACACCTGGGATTGTAACACAATGTAACACTTTAAACACACCTGGGATTGTAACACAATGCAACACTTTAAACACACCTGGGATTGTAACACAATGCAACACTTTAAACACACCTGGGATTGTAACACAATGCAACACTTTAAACACACCTGGGATTGTAACACAATGCAACACTTTAAACACACCTGGGATTGTAACACAATGCAACACTTTAAACACACCTGGGATTGTAACACAATGCAACACTTTAAACACACCTGGGATTGCAACACAATGCAACACTTTAAACACACCTGGGATTGCAACACAATGCAACACTTTAAACACACCTGGGATTGTAACACAATGTAACACTTTAAACACACCTGGGATTGTAACACAATGCAACACTTTAAACAGACCTGGGATTGTAACACAATTTAACACTTTAAACACACCTGGGATTGTAACACAATGCAACACTTTAAACACACCTGGGATTGTAACACAATGCAACACTTTAAACACACCTGGGATTGTAACACAATGCAACACTTTAAACACACCTGGGATTGTAACACAATGCAACACTTTAAACACACCTGGGATTGTAACACAATGTAACACTTTAAACACACCTGGGATTGTAACACAATGTAACACTTTAAACACACCTGGGATTGTAAATTAAACAATGTAACACTTTAAACACACCTGGGATTGTAACACAATGCAACACTTTAAACACACCTGGGATTGTAACACAATGCAACACTTTAAACACACCTGGGATTGTAACACAATGCAACACTTTAAACACACCTGGGATTGCAACACAATGCAACACTTTAAACACACCTGGGATTGTAACACAATGCAACACTTTAAACACACCTGGGATTGTAACACAATGCAACACTTTAAACACACCTGGGATTGTAACACAATGCAACACTTTAAACACACCTGGGATTGTAACACAATGTAACACTTTAAACACACCTGGGATTGTAACACAATGTAACACTTTAAACACACCTGGGATTGTAACACAATGTAACACTTTAAACACACCTGGGATTGTAACACAATGCAACACTTTAAACACACCTGGGATTGTAACACAATGCAACACTTTAAACACACCTGGGATTGTAACACAATGCAACACTTTAAACACACCTGGGATTGTAACACAATGCAACACTTTAAACACACCTGGGATTGCAACACAATGTAACACTTTAAACACACCTGGGATTGCAACACAATGCAACACTTTAAACACACCTGGGATTGTAACACAATGCAACACTTTAAACACACCTGGGATTGTAACACAATGCAACACTTTAAACACACCTGGGATTGCAACACAATGCAACACTTTAAACACACCTGGGATTGTAACACAATGCAACACTTTAAACACACCTGGGATTGTAACACAATGCAACACTTTAAACACACCTGGGATTGCAACACAATGCAACACTTTAAACACACCTGGGATTGCAACACAATGCAACACTTTAAACACACCTGGGATTGCAACACAATGCAACACTTTAAACACACCTGGGATTGTAACACAATGCAACACTTTAAACACACCTGGGATTGTAACACAATGTAACACTTTAAACACACCTGGGATTGTAACACAATGCAACACTTTAAACACACCTGGGATTGTAACACAATGCAACACTTTAAACACACCTGGGATTGTAACACAATGCAACACTTTAAACACACCTGGGATTGTAACACAATGCAACACTTTAAACACACCTGGGATTGTAACACAATGTAACACTTTAAACACACCTGGGATTGTCCAACACAATGAAAACCCCTAAACACACCATGGGTATTGTGTTGTTTCTCTTTGAACATTTATCAATGTTTGCAGGCTGGTTGTTTCACCTGGATTAAGGACTTAAGGTCAACACTTTGCAGGCTGGTTGTTTCACAATGCCATCACACCGTGAACAGACCGCTTGGTCCGAGAAGATGATAATGTGCTGAACACGGTTCACTGTTTCCATTTCTATGATAATGTGCTTCTTAGCCAAGACCCCCCTTGCAGAAGTGATAATGTGCTGTGTGCTGTCGTCTCCAGGACCCCTTGTGGAGAAGTATGATAATGCTGTGTGCTGTCGTCTCAGGACCCCCTTGTAATAGAAGTATGATAATGTGCTGTGTGCTGTCGTCTCAGGACCCCTTGTAATAGAAGTATGATAATGTGCTGTGTGCTGTCGTCTCAGGACCCCTTGTAATAGAAGTATGATAATGTGCTGTGTGCTGTCGTCTCCAGGACCCCCTTGTAATAGAAGTATGATAATGTGCTGTGTGCTGTCGTCTCCAGGACCCCTTGTAATAGAAGTATGATAATGTGCTGTGTGCTGTCGTCTCCAGGACCCCTTGTAATAGAAGTATGATAATGTGCTGTGCTGTCGTCTCAGGACCCCCTTGTAATAGAAGTATGATAATGTGCTGTGTGCTGTCGTCTCCAGGACCCCTTGAAATAGAAGTATGATAATGTGCTGTGTGCTGTCGTCTCCAGGACCCCCTTGTAATAGAAGTATGATAATGTGCTGTGTGCTGTCGTCTCCAGGACCCCCTTGTAATAGAAGTATGATAATGTGCTGTGTGCTGTCATCTCCAGGACCCCCTTGTAATAGAAGTATGATAATGTGCTGTGTGCTGTCGTCTCAGGACCCCTTGTAATAGAAGTATGATAATGTGCTGTGTGCTGTCGTCTCCAGGACCCCCTTGTAATAGAAGTATGATAATGTGCTGTGTGCTGTCGTCTCCAGGACCCCCTTGTAATAGAAGTATGATAATGTGCTGTGTGCTGTCGTCTCAGGACCCCTTGTAATAGAAGTATGATAATGTGCTGTGTGCTGTCGTCTCCAGGACCCCTTGTAATAGAAGTATGATAATGTGCTGTGTGCTGTCGTCTCAGGACCCCTTGTAATAGAAGTATGATAATGTGCTGTGTGCTGTCGTCTCCAGGACCCCCTTGTAATAGAAGTATGATAATGTGCTGTGTGCTGTCGTCTCCAGGACCCCTTGTAATAGAAGTATGATAATGTGCTGTGTGCTGTCGTCTCCAGGACCCCTTTGTAATAGAAGTATGATAATGTGCTGTGTGCTGTCGTCTCCAGGACCCCCTTGTAATAGAAGTATGATAATGTGCAGTGTGCTGTCGTCTCCAGGACCCCCTTGTAATAGAAGTATGATAATGTGCTGTGTGCTGTCGTCTCCAGGACCCCCTTGTAATAGAAGTATGATAATGTGCTGTGTGCTGTCGTCTCCAGGACCCGCTTGTAATAGAAGTATGATAATGTGCTGTGTGCTGTCGTCTCAGGACCCCTTGTAATAGAAGTATGATAATGTGCTGTGTGCTGTCGTCTCCAGGACCCCCTTGTAATAGAAGTATGATAATGTGCTGTGTGCTGTCGTCTCCAGGACCCCCTTGTAATAGAAGTATGATAATGTGCAGTGTGCTGTCGTCTCCAGGACCCCCTTGTAATAGAAGTATGATAATGTGCTGTGATTGTAATAGAAGTATGATAATGTGCTGTGTGCTGTCGTCTCCAGGACCCCCTTGTAATAGAAGTATGATAATGTGCTGTGTGCTGTCGTCTCCAGGACCCCCTTGTAATAGAAGTATGATAATGTGCAGTGTGCTGTCGTCTCCAGGACCCCCTTGTAAATGGAATGCACTTCAATAATGCATGAACACGAGCTGAATCGAGGAATCTTGTTCAGTGGAAACCTCTCTAGAGTTTCTTTAAATACTTTACAAGCACTGATAGCTTGCAGTGATAATGCCAGTGAAACATGACTATCCTTGTGCTTACACCGTCAAGTCATGCCGTGTTGCCCAAAAAGGTAAAGGTGTGCTGATTTGCTGCTGCTGGAGTTGCAGGTGTGATAATCGGATGTTTCTGACCAGCTTCACTGCGAGAAGCGGGGTTTGTAGTGTATTCACATAAGAGCGTGTGTTCCTTCTTCTTAAGTTTTAATAATATTACAGGCTTGACGTTGCTGATTGCTGGCAGAATGGATGGATTTGTGCATGCTGTATAGAATGGTAGCTGCAAGTCATTGGTCTTCAGAGAGCGCTTTGTGCTGAAGATGCATTGATGTAAATTAAAAGTGTTGCATGACAGTTTTGAATTTAAATGCATTTAATTCCTCGACCGTGATATGAAAATCGATACAAGATAAGTATTGCATCAGCAGCAGAATAGATCAGATGTGTATTATTATTATTATTATTATTGTTATGATGATGATGGTTATTAATATTCTTGATTCGTTCATTCTCTCACTGCAAGGTATAGAGGAGGCTGAGAAGTAAAATGGGAGTCTTCAAGTTACACCGAGAGTTCTCCTCAAAATGGTGGCACAGGTTTGGCACTTTGAAAAACAAAAATATTCCAGGGCCTCCACAGTATCTGAGGAGGTGTTGGCTAGACTGAGGCGGCTGCCAGCTGTAGTGAGGCTCCCTGTGTGTGTGAGAGACACAGAGAGACAGCGCACTTGTTTCCTGTAGGAATAGCATAATAATAATAATAATAATAATAATAGCAGACAGTCTTTTCAGCATATTATATCCTCAGGGAGACACACTCATGAGCGGTTACAGCACAACAGATACGGGTGTGCAGTTAAAAGGGTTGGGTGCTGTTTTCATGTACAATTAACAAACAAGAACAGCATCTATACTATTTCAATGTGTCACTGAAGAGCGTCTATAACCTGACGAGTCCTTAGCAGCCCCTCAGAAAAATCAAATCAAAATAAACTATAGATCACTGTAGAAAAGCAACTGGGTTGTGTTCAGAACCTATAGATATATCTATAAATCACACTTCTATATAGGTCTCTGTTAGGGACTTCTGATGATTTATATACAGTATTGTTCTCCAAACCTGGCAATGTATTTCTTTAATTGTATGTGGATTTTCTATGTTCGCTATAGATTCCTATAGGGCTTGTTTCTAAGGGCAGAGTTAGCTGACTATAGCTGAAATATTACACAGCAGTACTCGTGGCACTGTAGGGCACGCTGTGGTCCTGCAGTGGATTACCTGCCTGGTGTGTATTGGCTTATTGCATTATAATACCATTCACTCTGTCAACATATATCACCATGTTCCATTCTCATTGCTGCTTGAGCACAGAACCACAGTTTGCACCCTCCTCTGCTGCTGGCGTTTGCTGAGGTCCCATTATAAATGCAGATTTAAGTCCTGACTGGTGCCAAGTCCTGAAATGGAATGGCCTGGATTTGGAATTTCAAAACTGTTGCCTGTCACAGTCATCCAGCTTCGTCACTGTATTGGTGTGTGCGTGTGCGTGTGCGTGTGCGTGTGTGTGTATGGAACTGGTATGTAAAGCGTCTTCGTAGTGAAAGTGCAGTGCAGGTGTGTGATTCACCTCGCCCAAGACCTGACATATGTACAGCAAGGGTTGTTTAGTCTCTGAGTGCAGGGAGTGTGGCTCACATGCTATCTGGCTCCAGACAGTCTGAGTGACAGTGAATGCGTCCCCCCTCCCCCGGGCACTCCTCAGTATGAGCTGGAGGAGCTCAGCCAGCCTGTGCTATTGGGTCATGTCTGCTTTTGCTGCAGTGCTCTCACTGCTCCATGTGGAAGTGATGTGTGTACAGGGAGGCCTCTAAGTGACAGCTCCTGAACAGATTCATCTGCACTGCCTGCTAGACTGGAGAAGCCGCTCTGGAGATCTGCCTAAAATATTGCCTTGTTTAAGCTGTGACTGGTTACCCTTTGGGTTCAAGGGCTGGGGTAGGCAAGCCCCTGGTTTAACAGGTGGAACTTGGGATAAAGGGTCTGACTGGGAGGCGATTATATTAATATCTTTATCACTTTGCTTCTGCATTTGCATTTAATGTTCTGTTTTGCTGTGGAAGTAATTTTTGCTCTTTTAATTCCAGAGCTTTATTAAAGCAGATTTACTTTCTGCACAGAAGTTACCAGCTTTGAAAATCGGGTCCAGGGGGCTGTACAATAGGCTGGAGGTTTAGTTTGGGGTATGCAGTATTTATTGCCCTTTGAACCCCAGCTGGTTTTCATTACTATTCATTACACTGCTAACGCAAAATGAGTGGGTGGGACATTTTGTTCTTCATTTCTCCGGCAGTCGTTATTTCCCAGTCACGCTGACCGCTGAAAGTTGCCTTGATTGACACAACAACAGATAGCCAGGTGCGTTCCAAAGACAGAAAGCTCTGTGCCTCCAAGAAAGACTGAGACCAGTACAGCGCTCCCTTCTTATAAGGAAACCCTTTCCAGGTTCTACGCAGCACGGTCATGGCTCCTATTTGCCCCTTAATGCCATTACACTAGCGCTTGTATTCTCTATAAGACCCAAACTGCATGGCCTCTTACCCGTGGCTCCCTACTACAGAATTATAAAGCAAGACCCCAGGATCTCACTACAATGAGAATCTCATACACACTGACGGCCCTGGTCCAGACCCCAGGATCTCACTACAATGAGAATCTCATACACACTGATGGCCCTGGTCCAGACCCCAGGATCTCACTACAATGAGAATCTCATACACACTGACGGCCCTGGTCCACCAGCCCAGGATCTCACTACAATGAGAATCTCATACACACTGATGGCCCTGGTCCAGACCCCAGGATCTCACTACAATGAGAATCTCATACACACTGACGGCCCTAGTCTAGACCCCAGGATCTCACTACAATGAGAATCTCATACACACTGACGGCCCTGGTCCACCAGCTCAGGATCTCACTACAATGAGAATCTCATACACACTGATGGCCCTGGTCCAGACCCCAGGATCTCACTACAATGAGAATCTCATACACACTGACGGCCCTGGTCCACCAGCCCAGGATCTCACTACAATGAGATTCTCATACACACTGACGGCCCTGGTCCAGACCCCAGGATCTCACTACAATGAGAATCTCATACACACTGACGGCCCTGGTCCAGACCCCAGGATCTCACTACAATGAGAATCTCATACACAATGACGGCCCTGGTCCACCAGCCCAGGATCTCACTACAATGAGAATCTCATACACACTGACGGCCCTGGTCCAGACCCCAGGATCTCACTACAATGAGAATCTCATACACACTGACGGCCCTGGTCCACCAGCCCAGGGCTGCGCCGGTAGGAAGTCAGTGCCAGTGCAGTCCTTTCAGGATGGAGGGCCGGCCCAGAACCAGCTGTACTGGTGACCCGGGGTCCAGCTTGTCACAACGAATCTGGCTCTGCTCCCATCTAACAGGAGAAGGGCACTTTAACGGCCTGGAGCAGATCCAGAGTGTTAAACTGGGAATGGGTAGCAGCTGTCTGTGCTTAGCAGGGGCTTGGAGGAGCAGGCAGGCTGACTGGCAGCACAGGAGGAGGATTCTGAATGCCAGGTAATGACCCTTTAAGATGGAGGCTAAAATCAGGGAGACAAACGAATCGGCCGGTTGCTCAATCAGTGAAACGTTTGCCTATAAAGTAGTCACAAGTTTAAACAGATTGATACGGCTGCTGTTTCACAAAGAGGTTTCTTGTTGATTGCTTCCGGTGAACACTTCCGAAGTTATTCTGAAGGGCTTGTGAAGTAAGGAAAACTACTTCAAGGTCTGCCTGCAAGATTACACTGATCAAGGCATTTCCCCTCTTCTAGCTGCAGTGCGGTTATACTGTAGCCTGACTCTGCTGCTCAGCTGTGCTCCACTCTACTGCAGTTTGCTTTGCATATTAAGTGAGCTGCTGGGTCCTGTAGCTCCCCTTCTGAGGAGTGGTGGCAGGTGTCTTATCTGAAAGGGTGCTGGTCCTGGCATTGATTAATGAGGGGCGGGCAGCAGGGTGAAGGACACCAGTGGTTAGAAGGTTCAGGTGTGGAGATGTGACCTCACTGACAATGTGAATACTATAGGGAAGTGACAGGTGAGTTAGCTGTAGGCATTATCTGGCTGGCATTGATTTTACGCATGCATGGCCAACTCGCTCTCAACACCTTCGGTGTTCCTGAGCAGCTCTGCAGGGCTGGTGAAGCCGGTAGCTCGCTGACATTGCTCTCGAGTTCCAGGGTGTAGAAGAGGAAGCTGGCTGGCTTCGTGGGATCGGGAGGGCGCTCACTGAACCTTCGGTGTTCCTGAGCAGCTCTGCAGGGCTGGTGAAGCCGGTAGCTCGCTGACATCGCTCTCGAGTTCCAGGGTGTAGAAGAGGAAGCTGGCTCGCTCGTGGGATCAGAGGGCGCTCACTGAACCTTGGTGTTCCTGAGCAGCTCTGCAGGGCTGGTGAAGCCGGTAGCTCGCTGACATCGCTCTCGAGTTCCAGGGTGTAGAAGAGGAAGCTGGCTCGCTCGTGGGATCAGAGGGCGCTCACTGAACCTTGGTGTTCCTGAGCAGCTCTGCAGGGCTGGTGAAGCCGGTAGCTCGCTGACATCGCTCTCGAGTTCCAGGGTGTAGAAGAGGAAGCTGGCTCGCTCGTGGGATCAGAGGACGCTCACTGAACCTTCGGTGTTCCTGAGCAGCTCTGCAGGGCTGGTGAAGCCGGTAGCTCGCTGACATCGCTCTCGAGTTCCAGGGTGTAGAAGAGGAAGCTGGCTCGCTCGTGGGATCGGAGGACGCTCACTGAACCTTCGGTGTTCCTGAGCAGCTCTGCAGGGCTGGTGAAGCCGGTAGCTCGCTGACATCGCTCTCGAGTTCCAGGGTGTAGAAGAGGAAGCTGGCTCGCTCGTGGGATCAGAGGACGCTCACTGAACCTTCACTTCTATTGTGGCAAGGGGAAAAAAAGTGATTGGACATTCTAAATGGGGGGAATCAGGGGTAAAATAATTGTGCACTCTAAATTATATATATATATATATATATATATATATATATATATATAAAAACATGCTGTAGACATTATACATTCATCAATAGCCCTGAATGTATCTGGCTCATATATTATTCTTCCTGGCAGTGAGTTGCTGTGCTAATTTAGTATTTCAGTGCCAGCATTGATTTTGATTTTATAAGGAATTGGTTTGGATGAAAATGAGAGCATGCAGTCTTGGGATAACCTCCACCTGCTGTGGCTCTAATTCATGCACAGAATTTAAAAAAGGAGTGAAGCCGATTGCACCAAGCTGAATTAGTTTCTAATCACTGTGTGTGTGTGTGTGTGTGTGTGTGTTGTGTGTTTGTGTGTGTGTGTGCGTTAGCCTGTATATGTGAATGTGTGTACAGTATGTGTGTGAGTGTGTGTGTACGGTATGTGTGTGTTCTAGGGTATGTGGGTGCTTTTACACTATATATATATATACTGCCGTTCCAGCAGTACTTGGAGGGGAGTGTGTATGAGCAGTAGGTAAAGAGGATTTACAATAATCTCACAGGAAGATAGTTGTACGTGGTAAACAGCGACATGTGTTAAATCACTGAAATAATCCAAACGGTTTGAGAAGCTGTGGATTATTTGAACACCGATTCAGCACTTTGTTTATCCCACTTGAAACATTTGTCATTCATGTGCTGCTCGTATAAAATGCTTCTGATAATCCAACACTTGTATTTGACTCCATGTATTTATAAAAACAGGAGCCGTTGACTAAAGGGACCCTTGAATAAAGGAGCTTGTGTTCACTGTGGCTTCTTAAGAAGGCATGTGCTCGGGTAAATGGGAACACTGTAACCTTGCTGCTGTAGCCAGTGCATGCTGTTGTAAAACGAGAATACTGTAACCTTGCTGCTGTAGCCAGTGCACGCTGTTGTAAAACGAGAATACTGTAACCTTGCTGCTGCTGTAGCCAGTGCACACTGTTGTAAAGCTTGAATACTGTAACCTTGCTGCTCCTGTAGCCAGTGCACACTGTAGTAAAGCTTGAATACTGTAACCCTGCTGCTCCTGTAGCCAGTGCACACTGTTGTAAAGCTTGAATACTGTAACCCTGCTGCTCCTGTAGCCAGTGCACACTGTTGTAAAGCTTGAATACTGTAACCTTGCTGCTGTAGCCAGTGCACACTGTTGTAAAGCTTGAATACTGTAACCTTGTTGCTGTAGCCAGTGCACACTGTTGTAAAGCTTGAATACTGTAACCTTGCTGCTCCTGTAGCCAGTGCACGCTGTTGTAAAGCTTGAACACTGTAATCTTGCTGCTGCTGTAGCCAGTGCACACTGTTGTAAAGCTTGAATACTGTAACCTTGCTGCTGTAGCCAGTGCATGCTGTTGTAAAGCTTGAATACTGTAACCTTGCTGCTCCTGTAGCCAGTGCACGCTGTTGTAAAGCTTGAACACTGTAACCTTGCTGCTGCTGTAGCCAGTGCACACTGTTGTAAAGCTTGAATACTGTAACCTTGCTGCTGTAGCCAGTGCATGCTGTTGTAAAGCTTGAATACTGTAACCTTGCTGCTCCTGTAGCCAGTGCATGCTGTTGTAAAGCTTGAATACTGTAACCTTGCTGCTCCTGTAGCCAGTGCATGCTGTTGTAAAGCTTGAATACTGTAACCTTGCTGCTCCTGTAGCCAGTGCACGCTGTTGTAAAGCTTGAATACTGTAACCTTGCTGCTCCTGTAGCCAGTGCACACTGTTGTAAAGCTTGAATACTGTAACCTTGCTGCTCCTGTAGCCAGTGCACACTGTTGTAAAGCTTGAATACTGTAACCTTGCTGCTGTAGCCAGTGCATGCTGTTGTAAAGCTTGAATACTGTAACCTTGCTGCTGTAGCCAGTGCATGCTGTTGTAAAGCTTGAATACTGTAACCTTGCTGCTGCTGTAGCCAGTGCACGCTGTTGTAAAGCTTGAACACTGTAACCTTGCTGCTGTAGCCAGTGCATGCTGTTGTAAAGCTTGAATACTGTAACCTTGCTGCTGTAGCCAGTGCATGCTGTTGTAAAGCTTGAATACTGTAACCTTGCTGCTGTAGCCAGTGCACGCTGTTGTAAAGCTTGAACACTGTAACCTTGCTGCTGCTGTAGCCAGTGCACACTGTTGTAAAGCTTGAATACTGTAACCTTGCTGCTGTAGCCAGTGCATGCTGTTGTAAAGCTTGAATACTGTAACCTTGCTGCTCCTGTAGCCAGTGGACGCTGTTGTAAAGCTTGAACACTGTAACCTTGCTGCTGCTGTAGCCAGTGCACACTGTTGTAAAGCTTGAATACTGTAACCTTGCTGCTGTAGCCAGTGCATGCTGTTGTAAAGCTTGAACACTGTAACCTTGCTGCTCCTGTAGCCAGTGCACGCTGTTGTAAAGCTTGAATACTGTAACCTTGCTGCTCCTGTAGCCAGTGCACGCTGTTGTAAAGCTTGAATACTGTAACCTTGCTGCTCCTGTAGCCAGTGCACACTGTTGTAAAGCTTGAATACTGTAACCTTGCTGCTGTAGCCAGTGCATGCTGTTGTAAAGCTTGAACACTGTAACCTTGCTGCTCCTGTAGCCAGTGCACGCTGTTGTAAAGCGAGACACCACTCAATTGCCGGTGTAAGTAATGAGCTTTGTAAGTGTTTGTGGCAATGTGCCCCGCCCCTGTGTGCTTATTATGTGTTGTATGTTGCGTGCGTGTGTTAATGTTGGTGTATAGATTGGTACACGGGATATAAACGGGTCTGTGTTTCACGTGTGTTTAAATTGTATATTTGTATTTAGGCACGGGATTGCACATCACGCACGTGCATTTAAAATATAATATGTGAACACAGGGTTTCACGTAATGAATTCACGTGCTGGGATTCAAGTGAATAATTAATTAGTAATTGAATCCCAGCACAACAGTATAAATAGGCACATTTTTAGTCACTCGTGGTTGGGTGTTCGGAAGAGGAGAACGGGTGAGAGAGAGAGGAGAATTAAAATAAGTAAAAACGTAAAGATAAGTTTGTTTGTACTCACCGTGTCTGTCAGTCTGTCCGTGCACCGTTTGTTTAGTGTTAGTCCGTTTTGTTTGTCTATTTATTTTGGCGCAAGTGCCGTGTCCTGTTTTGTGTTCTGTTTAAACCTTTTATTTCGTTTAATAAACGCTGAGCGCTACCATTCGCGCTCAGCTTCACCAAAACCACATCTCTGTCTGTTTATTGCCTGCTTCTGGTCTGACGCCACCCACTTCGGCCGTCTTTGTGACACGTGGTGTCATCGTGGGATAGCCGCGCCTCCAAGCGTCAGACCAGGAGGGGTTTGGATTAAAAAAAAAAAAAAAAAAAAAAAAAGATTACAAATATTGTTTTGGGGAAAAAAAAAAAAAAAAGTCAATGGCAGAAGACGCCATCAAACTGCGGGGCTGGTTCCTGGAGAATGCTGGGCTGGAGGCCCAGGCTCTACCCATAGTCGTCCGGGCCCTGTGGATGATGGACTGTGAGAGATGGGAGGCCTATCAGCAGGAACACACCCCAAACACCTTGCAGGAAGGTGTGGAGTTTGTCCTCAGCTACCTGGAGGCAACCATAAACGGAACAGCAGCCCAGGTAGCAGGACCACCAGCAGAGGAGTACCTGCTGTCCCCATCTCCACCAGCAGAGGGTGAGTACCTGCTGTCCCCATCTCCACCAGCAGAGGGTGAATGCCTGCTGGTTTTGCCTTCACAGCCCAAGCGGGAGGCAGAGACGGATAAAGAGGTGAAGGACAGGGAGGAGGAGTGCCGCCTAAGGGCCAGGCATCCACGGCGATGTAACAAGCCATCGCCGGGGTGCCTCCTCTGCGACCAGGATCACCTGTTCGCCCACTGTCCCTTCCGCAGTTATGGGGAGGAGCCAGAGCGTCCACAGCCCAAGCGGGAGGAGCCCGAGCGTCCACAGCCCAAGCGGGAGGAGCCCGGCGGCCCACAGCCCAAGCGGGAGGAGCCTGAGCGTCCACAGCCCAAGCGGGAGGAGCCTGAGCGTCCACAGCCCAAGCGGGAGGAGCCTGAGCGTCCACAGCCCAAATGGGAGGAGCCTGAGCGTCCAGGAGCCTGAGCCCAAATGGGGAGGAGCCTGGCGTCCACAGCCCAGCGGGAGGAGCCTGAGCGTCCACAGCCCAAATGGGAGGAGCCTGAGCGTCCACAGCCCAAAGCGGGAGGAGCCTGAGCGTCCACAGCCCAAGCGGGAGGAGCCTGGCGTCCACAGCCCAGCGGGAGGAGCCTGGCGTCCACAGCCCAGCGGGAGGAGCCAGAGCGTCCACAGCCCAAGCGGGAGGAGCCCGAGCGTCCCACGCCCGAGTGGGAGGAGCCCGAGCGTCCCCACGCCTGAGTGGGAGGAGCCGAACGTCCCCACGCCTGAGTGGGAGGAGCCCGAACGTCCCACGCCTGAGTGGGAGGAGCCCGAACGTCCCACGCCTGAGTGGGAGGAGCCCAACGTCCCACGCCTGAGTGGGAGGAGCCCGAACGTCCTACGCCTGAGTGGGAGGAGCCCGAGCGTCCCTACGCCTGAGTGGGAGGAGCCCGAACGTCCCACGCCTGAGTGGGGGAGCCCAACGTCCACAGCCCAAGAGGGAGGAGTCGGTGCGTCTACAGCCCAAAAGGAGGAGGAGTCGGTGCGTCCACAGCCCAAGAGGGGGAGTCGGTGCGTCCCACAGCCCAAAAAAGGGAGGAGTGGTAATCCCACAGCCCAAAAGGGAGGAGTCAAGTCCCACAGCCCAAAAGGGAGGAGTCGGTGGTCCACAGCCCAAAAGGGAGGAGTCGGTGCGCCCAGAGCCCGAAGGGAGGCAAGTCGGGGCTTCCACAGCCCTGGGACCCAAGCCACCAGCAGAGGGAGAATGCCTGCTGGTTCAGCCCCAAGAGCCGAAAGGGGAGGAGTTACAGGCTCAACCCCTGAAAATTTTTGGGGGGAGGGGCAGGAGGCTGGTGTCCCCAGCAGCCTCTATTCAGGCTGATGAGGGCAGCACGGCCCACACCAGCCCAGCCGCCACAGCAGAGGGAGCCAGCACTGCCACAGCCTCCCCTCTGAGTGGCCAGCATCAGCCCCATGGCCTCCGCCACCACCACCGCTTCCTCCACTAGGAGCAGAGGAGCAGGAGCTGCCTCTGCCTCCGCCACCTCCACCAGCAGAGGGTGAATACCTGCTGGTTCCACCTCCACCGCAGTGGGAGGACTGCTTGCCCCTCCACCTCCACCAGCAGAGGGTGAATACCTGCTGGTTCCACCTCCACCGCAGTGGGAGGACTGCTTGCCCCTCCCACCTCCACCAGCAGGGTGAATACCTGCTGGTCCCACCTCCACCAGCAGAGGGTGAATACCTGCTGGTTCCACCACCGCCAGGAGCAGAGGAGCTGGGCTGCCTCTGCCTCCACCACCGCCAGGAGCAGAGGGCTGGAGCTGCCTCTGCCTCCGCCACCGCCCGGAGCAGAGGAGCAGGAGCTGCCTCTGCTGCCCGCATCCGCGGGGAGTGGGGGGCGGAGCCCAGAAAGGGGAGCTGCCGGCCACGAAGAAGGGGAGGAGGTCTGAGACCACCAACCCCAGCAGCAGTTTCGCTGCCGGAGATCGTGGGGAGGTCAGGAGACCTGCTCCCCACTGCAGCAGTTTCGCTGCCGGAGATCGTGGGGAGGTCAGGAGACCTGCTCCCACTGCAGCAGTTTCGCTGCCGGAGATCGTGGGGAGGTCTGGAGACCTGCTCCCACTGCAGCAGTTCGCTGCGGGAGATCGGGGAGAGGTCAGGAGACCACTTTCCCCAGCAGCAGTTTCGCTGCAGGAGCAAACCAACAGGCTGTCAGCCGTGCCACTACCGGCAGGGTGCTGACAGCATGGCCAGCCATGGGCCCACTGAAGCCTCCCTTCCCAGCCCGAGACTTTGGCCTGGACTGCTGGATTTTTAGGGGGGGAGGTGGCCGTTGAGGCCATGTGTGCTTTGCACAGGGGGGGGTATATGTGGCAATGTGCCCCGCCCCTGTGTGCTTATTATGTGTTGTATGTTGCGTGCGTGTGTTAATGTTGGTGTATAGATTGGTACACGGGATATAAACGGGTCTGTGTTTCACGTGTGTTTAAATTGTATATTTGTATTTAGGCACGGGATTGCACATCACGCACGTGCATTTAAAATATAATATGTGAACACGGGGTTTCACGTAATGAATTCACGTGCTGGGATTCAAGTGAATAATTAATTAGTAATTGAATCCCAGCACAACAGTATAAATAGGCACATTTTAGTCACTCGTGGTTGGGTGTTGGAAGAGGAGAACGGGTGAGAGAGAGAGGAGAATTAAAATAAGTAAAAACGTAAAGATAAGTTTGTTTGTACTCACCGTGTCTGTCAGTCTGTCCGTGCACCGTTTGTTTAGTGTTAGTCCGTTTTGTTTGTCTATTTATTTTGGCGCAAGTGCCGTGTCCTGTTTTGTGTTCTGTTTAAACCTTTTATTTCGTTTAATAAACGCTGAGCGCTACCATTCGCGCTCAGCTTCACCAAAACCACATCTCTGTCTGTTTATTGCCTGCTTCTGGTCTGACGCCACCCACTTCGGCCGTCTTTGTGACAGTGTTGCTGAGCTGTGAGTCAGTGAAAGGTGTGATTGACCCCAATGTGCGAGCGGCAAGATGGGCAGGGCCCTTGTGTGTAATTGATGGAGAAGTGTACAGAACTGCCTCACTCCAGTGAGCCCAGCAGTAATAAGTCATGGTGAGAGCACCCCGGGTTTATTAATCTGTAATATACAGACTATAGCAGAACATAATTCAGACAGTCAGTCTCAGTTCAGTCACACTCCTGCCTCGATCCTGCTGGGAATGGACCCTTGTGCATCGCCGGTCAGGAAATCACAAGTATGTTTTTATATACGAGGGAGCAGAGATCAGGCTTAGAAACCTGTAAACCTGTTATTAATCCTGTTAGACATGCCTTGGGGGCTCTTTACATTCTAGCAGTATGATGCAGTGTGGTACATAATAAAGCCATGGCTTACCGTGTCGATGCACTAAAGCCATGCCTTAGCCGTGCTCATCACAGGGAGGCATTCTGCCCTCTTCTTCTTCAGGGGATGGAATGAAATGACCTCACAAAGTTCAGATTTTCTACGTGTAGTCTTTTCATTTGACGTTGTGTTCGTTGTTGTCGAATGGAGTGTGGCCAATGGTGTGCTTGTGACTGAAAAGTGAAAGTCCAGTCTTGAATCCTGTGCCGTCACCAGTCACTGCACTGGAACTCACCAGTCACTGCACTGGAACTCACCAGTCACTGCACTGGAACTCACCAATCACTGCACTGGAACTCACCAGTCACTGCACTGGAACTCACCAGTCACTGCACTGGAACTCACCAGTCACTGCACTGGAACTCACACACACAGAGCCCGCCATGCCTGGGAAAGAGGACAGAGCCCGCCATGCCTGGGAAAGAGGACAGAGCTCGCCATGCCTGGGGAAGAGGACAGAGCTCGCCATGCCTGGGAAAGAGGACAGAGCTCGCCATGCCTGGGAAAGAGGACAGAGCTCGCCATGCCTGGGAAAGAGGACAGAGCTCGCCATGCCTGGGAAAGAGGACAGAGCTCGCCATGCCTGGGGAAGAGGACAGAGCTCCATCATGCCTGGGAAAGGGACAGAGCTCGCCATGCCTGGGAAAGAGGACAGAGCTCGCCATGCCTGGGGAAGAGGACAGAGCTCGCCATGCCTGGGGAAGAGGACAGAGCTCGCCATGCCTGGGAAAGAGGACAGAGCTCGCCATGCCTGGGGAAGAGGACAGAGCCCGCCATGCCTGGGAAAGAGGACAGAGCCCGCCATGCCTGGGAAAGAGGACAGAGCTCGCCATGCCTGGGAAAGAGGACAGCGCTCGCCATGCCTGGGAAAGAGGAAAGCGCTCACCATGCCTGGGAAAGAGGCTCAGCGAATCTGCCCTGGAAACATCTTTTGTTCCATTTTCAAATCCCCAGTTTGCTGCTTCACGGTCGCGTTCAGGGCGCAGTGTAGGCAGTGTGATTGATCAGTAAGGATGAGTAAGGCTCTCTTATCTGGGCCTGGTAGAATTTGTGTAGTGGGCAGATAGTGATATCCAGCGTGAAAGCTCCCCCTCAAAATACAAATTGCTGCTGGCTGTCTGTTTCTCTGCCAGGCAGGCTCATGGTGGCTGTGAAGCGGAGATCGTAGAGAGAGCACTCACACAACAACCACTTCAAACAGCAGCAGCATGATCGCATGTCTAATTACAGCCCCCTGTGCAGCCCGGTTCCCTGTGTGCTCTATTCCCCCACACCCCCTTCCCAGTGGGAGGTAATCTTTGGGCTCCGAGCCCGGTGCTGGCTGGGCATCACGCTGCGGATGGTCTAGAGGAGGCTGCAGTGCGGCATTGATTGACTGGGCTCTGGTAATCCAGCAGCAGACAGCATGAGACAGAACAGCCAAGGGCAGCCCAACCAAGGGCAGCAGAATGATCTCAGTACAATTACACTGCTGCTGCAAAACGCAAAGTAGCCTCAAATCAGAAGAGGATTACGATCTTTCTAAAACACACCAGTCAGTGAATAACCTCGACCCTCCAGCCATGGCAGGTTGTTATTTGTATAAATCCACAGTGTTCCTCTGAATCCACTAGACCCTCCAGCCATGGCAGGTTGTTATTTGTATAAATCCACAGTGTTCCTCTGAATCCACTAGACCCTCCAGCCATGGCAGGTTGTTATTTGTATAAATCCACAGTGTTCCTCTGAATCCACTGACTGGCTTCACTGTTAGGCTGAGATTGTGCTACGGTCTGTATCCAAACCAATATCATTTCTGTTTGACAATTCAACATGCAAACGGGTAGAACTGTGGCTTACACAACTTACTGACATGAATGTGGATTGATATTGTGATGGGATGTGTTGCTATCAGTGGAAAACGTCTGAATAGTTGTAAGATTCAGAGCTGTCTAGTGAACAGGTATTGACTGTTGAGCAGCAGTGTTTTGAAATCAATACGCTGCTTCACGGGGAGACAATGTAGAGCAGGAGCCAAATGAATAACTGCAGAATGACTGGGGAGGGGAGGTTGTACCCCAAAAATGAGCTTGAAAGGTGACAGCTATCAGCAGTATAGCATGAACACTGGCTAGAGTCCATTGCAGAAATCCAGTTTTATTCTGGAGTAAAAAAACAAAGCAGAAATGTCCCAGCCTGTGGTAGTGAATGATTACAAATACTGTAACGACCGAGCTACAAACACAATGCCTTCCGTGCCTTGACAATTCATTTCTAAAGTAAGACAGAGAGAAAGTAACGTTTGGGACACTCCACTAACACAACTCATCTGCGTGACCATTTAATGAGATATATCGATAGTGAGAAATTAGGCATTGCCCCAGCCTTACGTCTGCGTGCACACACACTCTGCATACCCAGCTGCTGTGTACAGACTCACACCCTCTCTCAGCGTCTCATCTGATAGATTACCCAGCCAGGCTCACTGGCTCTCGATCGCTGGTGACCGGAGCTATTCATAGCGGGGAAGCTGCTGGCCTGTGCACCTGTGCCAGCAGGGAGTAAAGGACGACAGCGCAGGGGTGTAGCCCACTTCCAAATACAGCCTCTGTCCGGTGAGCAGGGAGTCTGTAAGGCACAGGAGAGAGAGACGCAGCACAGCCTGGTCCGACCTCAAACTGAGTGTGAAGTGTGAGGCTCTGCTGCACACACCTTCGCAGGGATGGAAACCTGCACAAGCTGTGCAGCCAGTCCTGGGTTTCAGAACTCCCCTTGTTCAGGTATATCATTGTGAAGCCCCTGCTCAACCTGCTTTGAACTGATCACACTTATCATCACAGCCTGAATAAATCTCACCTGAATCTATCGGTTTACTGAAGTAAAAAATGACTTAAGCAAGCAGCTATAAGAGAGGAACAATTCATTTCATTTATTTCTTTAGGTATGATTGCACCAACTCCTGGCCCCTGATCGTTTCAATATTATTCATTATTGAGAGTACTTCTGAAACCCAGGCCTCTGTGCAGGGCTAGGGTGAGCTTGTAAACCTGCCAGAGCTCAGCCCCAGTGTGTTTTCAAACCGTTCAGCCACTGAAAGGGTGTCTGGGAGGCCCCAAAGGGCACTGATTCATGGAGCTCAATGGGGGAGGTGACAGAACCCGTGCCCTGTGATAATCTAACTGCACTGATTCATGGAGCTCAATGGGGGAGGTGACAGAACCCGTGCCCTGTGATAATAATCACTAACTCAATGGGGACTGATTCAACTGGAGCTCAATGGGGAGGTGACAGAACCCGTGCCCTGTGATAATCTAACTGCACTGATTCATGGAGCTCAATGGGGAGGTGACAGAACCCGTGCCCTGTGCCACTGTGATAATCTAACTGCACTGATTCATGGAGCTCAATGGGGGAGGTGACAGAACCCGTGCCCTGTGATAATCTAACTGCACTGATTCATGGAGCTCAATGGGGGAGGTGACAGAACCCGTGCCCTGTGATAATCTAACTGCACTGATTCATGGAGCTCAATGGGGGAGGTGACAGAACCCGTGCCCTGTGATAATCTAACTGCACTGATTCATGGAGCTCAATGGGGGAGGTGACAGAACCCGTGCCCTGTGATAATCTAACTGCACTGATTCAGGTATGAGCAGGTCTGGCTGAACCACCATCACCCACCCCTTCCTCTCAGCTTCCTCGGGGCTTGTGACTCGCTTACAGGATTAGAAAAAGATGTGCTTTGAGTAAAACCTCTCTGTGTCTGCAGCCTGGTCACACCTTTCCACAGGCAGCGATTTAACCGGAGAAAACAAGCCACAGCTCCCCTCGCACTGCCAGCTTTAACAGTGGAATAAATTACAGGAAGGCTTAGCAATGGTTGATAATAATAATAATAATAATAATAATAATAATAATAATAATAATAATAATGTAGTTGCTACTGCTGTTGTGACATCTCCAGGAGCCGTTGCTTAGCAAATTCATTTTGATAATCACTGCATTGAAAGGGCATCAAAACAGCCTCCTTCACAAGCCAGCTCAGACATACCTAATTCAGGGGAATACAGCAAATGAACTGCCATGTGAAGACAGACAGCAGCGGCACTGCTTGTGGAATAACCAGCAGGACAGATGGGGAGCAGATGAGACTCAAAGCTAATCCTGGCTGTCAGGAGATGGGAGGCCGTCCAGGGTCACAACGCACTGTTGCAGTTGAGGCTCGTGCTGCTGAATTATGAGCTACTTTTACATTCCACTGCAGCAGCTCCAGATGCAGTGCTGACATCGTGAGTCAGCTTCAGTGAAAGCAAGCGGGAGGCTTGTGAAAGAGCTGTGTTGAAATATGTGAGCCTGAGAAAAACAAGAACCAATGGGAGCCCCAACCCCACCCAGACTCCTTGCAATGTAAGGACCCAGGGGCCTGTTCTGTTTTGGCTGTTGACTGTACAAGCTCTGCTGAGTGTCAGCGTCGCCTGCTTGCTCCTTTTAATCCAACCCCCCCTTCCCTCCCCCTCCTGTCCTCCTCATCATGTGACACAAGTGGGTGGAGGGGACAGCTTTGCTCAGGCATTCTTATGAGACAGTCAGTCGTTAGACCCCGATTCATTGTCACGAGAAGGCAGAGTCTGGCCTGTCTGCTGATGTTATGTTGAGAAGCGAACGAAGCTCAGTACTTCAGCCTCCTGTCACTTTTAATTCATTCAGCTAGAGAGCACAGGAACGGGGTGTTTCAGCTCAGCCTGACCGCACTGTGTGTTCAATAGCAGGGACAGTGCTGAGAATGGAGTGTGTTAGTGTTCATTATCAATGAGGACAGTGCTGAGAATGGAGTGTGTTAGTGTTCATTATCAATGAGGACAGTGCTGAGAATGGAGATTATCAATGAGGACAGTGCTGAGAATGGGTGTGTTGAGAATGGTGTTCATTATCAATGAGGACAGTGCTGAGAATGGAGTGTGTTAGTGTTCATTATCAATGAGGACAGTGTTGAGAATGGAGTGTGTTAGTGTTCATTATCAATGAGGACAGTGCTGAGAATGGAGTGTGTTAGTGTTCATTATCAACAGTGAGGACAGTGCTGAGAATGGAATGGTGTGTTAGTGTTCATTATCAATGAGGACAGTGCTGAGAATGGAGTGTGTTAGTGTTCATTATCAATGAGGACAGTGCTGAGAATGGAGTGTGTTAGTGTTCATTATCAATGAGGACAGTGCTGAGAATGGAGTGTGTTAGTGTTCATTATCAATGGGGACAGTGCTGAGAATGGAGTGTGTTAGTGTTCATTATCAATGAGGACAGTGCTGAGAATGGAGTGTGTTAGTGTTCATTATCAATGAGGACAGTGCTGAGAATGGAGTGTGTTAGTGTTCATTATCAATGAGGACAGTGTTGAGAATGGAGTGTGTTAGTGTTCATTATCAATGAGGACAGTGCTGAGAATGGAGTGTGTTAGTGTCCATTATCAATGAGGACAGTGCTGAGAATGGAGTGTGTTAGTGTTCATTATCAATGAGGACAGTGCTGAGAATGGAGTGTGTTAGTGTTCATTATCAATGAGGACAGTGCTGAGAATGGAGTGTGTTAGTGTTCATTATCAATGAGGACAGTGTTGAGAATGGAGTGTTAGTGTTCATTATCAATGGGGACAGTGCTGAGAATGGAGTGTGTTAGTGTTCATTATCAATGAGGACAGTGCTGAGAATGGAGTGTGTTAGTGTTCATTATCAATGAGGACAGTGCTGAGAATGGAGTGTGTTAGTGTTCATTATCAATGAGGACAGTGCTGAGAATGGAGTGTGTTAGTGTTCATTATCAATGAGGACAGTGCTGAGAATGGAGTGTGTTAGTGTTCATTATCAATGAGGACAGTGTTGAGAATGGAGTGTGTTAGTGTTCATTATCAATGAGGACAGTGCTGAGAATGGAGTGTGTTAGTGTTCATTATCAATGAGGAAAACAGTGCTGAGAATGGAGTGTTTTCAATGAGTTCCCATTATCAATGAGGACAGTGCTGAGAATGCAGGCGTGTTAATGTTCATTATCAATGAGGACAGTGCTGAGAATGGAGTGTGTTAGTGTTCATTATCAATGAGGACAGTGCTGAGAATGGAGTGTGTTAGTGTTCATTATCAATGGGGACACAATGTATAAAACACAGCTGTGCAGAGCAGCGTTTTCAATGAGATACCCATCAACACAATGTATAAAACACAGCTGTGCAGAGCAGCGTTTTCAATGAGATACCCATCAACACAATGTATAAAACACAGCTGTGCAGAGCAGCGTTTTCAATGAGATACCCATCAACACAATGTATAAAACACAGCTGTGCAGAGCAGCGTTTTCAATGAGATACCCATCAACACAATGTATAAAACACAGCTGTGCAGAGCAGCGTTTTCAATGAGATACCCATCAACACAATGTATAAAACACAGCTGTGCAGAGCAGCGTTTTCAATGAGATACCCATCAACACAATGTATATAAACACAGCTGTGCAGAGCAGCGTTTTCAATGAGATACCCATCAACACAATGTATAAAACACAGCTGTGCAGAGCAGCGTTTTCAATGAGATACCCATCAACACAATGTATAAAACACAGCTGTGCAGAGCAGCGTTTTCAATGAGATACCCATCAACACAATGTATAAAACACAGCTGTGCAGAGCAGCGTTTTCAATGAGATACCCATCAACACAATGTATAAAACACAGCTGTGCAGAGCAGCGTTTTCAATGAGATACCCATCAACACAATGTATAAAACACAGCTGTGCAGAGCAGCGTTTTCAATGAGATACCCATCAACACAATGTATAAAACACAGCTGTGCAGAGCAGCGTTTTCAATGAGATACCCATCAACACAATGTATAAAACACAGCTGTGCAGAGCAGCGTTTTCAATGAGATACCCATCAACACAATGTATAAAACACAGCTGTGCAGAGCAGCGTTTTCAATGGAGATAGTGATTTTTTTTTTAATTGCCTGGGTAATATTTCATGCAGATAAAGAGGAGGTAGTTGTTTTCTCTGCAGAGTGAGCAGCAGGGTGGCCCTGGACTGGCACTGGAAGCAGTGCATCCCTTTGAGATCCGAGTGCAGTGTTGCTGGCTGGCTCGGCCCATTTCTTTTCTAATTGAGCTGCACCGGTGTGCGATTATCGGCATTATTGCAATCAGTGCTCAGCGGAGGGAAGGGAATTAGCAGAACTTCAGAGGGGACTCAGTGGGCTGATGCTAAACATACAGAAAGATCATTTTTTTATTTATACATTATCAATGTTTATGTATTATTTAGTTTGCTAGGACCCTGCCCACAGAACAGTTATTATGGGATTATTACACATGCAGTTTACAGTTTGCAGTTCCCAAAACCTTTTTCAAATACTTTAGAGAAGATTTAGATTAACTATTTTTGTTGCTACTTTAAATAAGCCATCTGTAGAGCCATGTCCAGTTGCTGTTGACAATGTCTCTTATAAAAGTTTACTTGCATGCTCATTTTGCAGCTTTCCTATGCTTCTCCCATGGTTATACTATGCATTTACCATAGTGGAGCAGAGTTTGCCATGTTTTCTATATGCATTACCATACCTCTCTGTGAGGTCTTGGTTAGAGTGTTAAACCAGGCCTGTTATATGCCTGTGTAATAGCAATACTGACATCAGCATGAGCCCGTACTCGCCTCTTGCTCTTTCAGTTGAGCAGTAAGACGTTTTGTCTTGTGGTTTGCATCCAGCCCTCGTCTCTCCGTTGATTCAGTAATGGGAAAGTACAGAGACGTCTGGAATAAATAAAACACATCTAAACTAAACTAAACTATCCCCCCACCCCACCCAAGTGGAGTTCAAGAGCCACTGAGCAGGAGAGAGATGCCACTGAGAGACTGGAGCCAGAATCCACTGATTCACAACCAGAGACTGGAGCCAGAATCCACTGATTCACAACGATTCAGCCAGAATCCACTGATTCACAACAAGACTGGAGCCAGAATCCATTCTGATTGATTTCCAGCCAGAATGGAGCCAGAATCCACTGATTCACAACGAGACTGGAGCCAGAATCCACTGATTCACAACGAGACTGGAGCCAGAATCCACTGATTCACAACAAGAATGGAGCCAGAATCCACTGATTCACAACAAGACTGGAGCCAGAATCCACTGATTCACAATGAGAATGGAGCCAGAATCCACTGATTCACAACAAGACTGGAGCCACTGATTCACCACTGATTCCACTGATTCACAATGAGAATGGAGCCAGAATCCACTGATTCACAATGAGAATGGAGCCAGAATCCACTGATTCACAACAAGACTGGAGCCAGAATCCACTGATTCACAATGAGAATGGAGCCAGAATCCACTGATTCACAATGAGACTGGAGCCAGAATCCACTGATTCACAACGATTCCAGAATCACTGATTCACAACAAGACTGGAGCCAGAATCCACTGATTCTGACTGGAGCCAGAATCACTGATTCACAACGAGATGGAGCCAGAATCCACTGATTCACAATGAGAATGGAGCCAGAATCCACTGATTCACAACGAGACGGGAGCCAGAATCCACTGATTCACAACAAGACTGGAGCCAGAATCCACTGATTCACAATGAGAATGGAGCCAGAATCCACTGATTCACAACGAGACTGGAGCCAGAATCCACTGATTCACAACGAGACTGGAGCCAGAATCCAGATTCACAACGAGAATGGAGCCAGAATCCACTGATTCACAACAAGACTGGAGCCAGAATTCACTGATTCACAACGAGACTGGAGCCAGAATCCACTGATTCACAACGAAACTGGAGCCAGAATCCAGATTCACAATGAGACTGGAGCCAGAATCCACTGATTCACAACGAGAATGGAGCCAGAATCCACTGATTCACAACGAGACTGGAGCCAGAATCTCTCTCTCTCTCTCTCTCTCTCTCTCTCTCTCTCTCTCTCTGTGTGTGTGTCTCTGTTTCTTGGGGTACTGATGATTTCTTTTTTCTTTTCTTTTCTTTCGTTCCTCCTTTCACTCCCAGCACAGCCCTGGCTTATCTGCCGATGATCTGGAGCTCCTCGAGGGAGTGTCTCCAATGAGCTCTTTTCTTTCCCATTTGAAGGAAGCTCTATGAGACGGCTTGACCTGAAAAGCAACACCAAGGATAAAGTCCCTCTTTTCAAAGCTGAGCAGTGATTCTCGTTTCTTTAACAGTAACACCCTGGGTTTCAAAGCTTTTAGAAGATTTTAAGAATTTTTAATACAGCGTTTGGCAGAGCGCACTCACACACACACACGCTCACACACACACACACGTGCACACAGACCTTTTCAGCAAGCTCTAAGGAATCAAACCTTATCAAAGCTCCCAACGTGTCAAGCATCCCTTTCATCACAGTGTGGCTCCTGCAACAGGAAGAGCAAACACACTGGATCTGTCCCTGGAGCCGCTCCCCTCCCTTCTTCTGCAGTGTGGGGTGTCTCAGTCAGCCCCAGCCCCCTCCCCTTGTGATACAAACTGAGTACAGAAACAACTCCAAAGAAAATGCAGACAAGTCCTAAACTAAACAAACTGATTAAAAGACTTCTGGCACATCACAGTTACACCGGCCCAATTAACATAACCATGATGGCTTCCTGTGCCGTGCTGCTTCAAGTGAATCTTCAGATGTTCTTAGGATTTATCAAGAATACCCTCGCCTTGTGTTCTTCAGTCCTCGGCTCACTGACAGAAAGATCTGAAGCTTTTAGAGCTGTGAAAGAAGAGGAGGCCCCGTCCCCATCTCCTGTCTCTCTAAACCGGACGCCGCCAGTACCAGATCAGCTGACTGAGCTCAGTCACAGCCTGCAGAATAAAACCTGTTTGTAAACCGCAGACATTTAACATCTTCCAGTGCAGTCTGTTTATTACAGCATGTCAGAGTGCGAGGAGTCCAATTGAATGAGATGCTCGTGCTGAACGGCACTGTGCCGCGCACTCGGTGATTAACCTGGCCCTGCGGACAGACTCTGTCTCCCTGTAATTCACTGCGGAGAGCTCTAACAGCGCACAGGGCCCTGTCAGCAGCAGACAGGCAGTGGGATTGGAGTGCAGTCGGCAGGTTCTGGCAGGCAGGGTGCCCCTGTTCCTTTAAATACATCAGGTTCCTGTAAGTACTGTGCATCAGGTTCCTGTAAATGCTGTGCATCTGTGTTACCTGATACAGTAAATCAATCACTTAGATAAATGAGAGGTTATAAAGAGCAGATATTTCTGGTTTCATTGCACAAGCATGCCCTAATTACAAACATTCCAGTAAAGTTAGAGAGTGATTTGAAACACAGTAACAAACCCCTAACCCTCTTTGGAAACAGAGAAGATAATCAGCTCTGAATTGTCCTGACAATATGTTGGGCTGTGGGCTCTGCTTTTACAAGGACATATACCACAGTAAACCATGAGAAATCATTTATTAAACTTATTTAAATACTTTTTTTTAATGGCATATAAAAGCCATGGTATTAGCTTTTGATTTTCCACGAGTGCATCTCTGCAGTAACAGACCCTGGAGGTTTCCTGGCATAACGAGCAGCGTTGTGATGCACTGCCGTTACAGACACTGACCCCTGTGGGTGAGATGAGTTCAAGCTTTGTACCCAAGGGAGATGAGCCCGGACCTTATTGCATAGTGGTTAAGATGCTCGCTTGCAGTCTGCGTCGCCGCCGGTTCACCCTCAGCCTCCTCCCTGTTACACTGGCCCCTGGGAATTAGATTCAGAAGTTTCCTTCGAGAAATTGACTTAAGAACATAAGAAGAACATAAGAAAGTTTACAAACGAGAGGAGGCCATTCAGCCCATCTTGCTTGTTTGGTTGTTAGTAGCTTATTGATCCCAGAATCTCATCAAGCAGCTTCTTGAAGGATCCCAGGGTGTCAGCTTCAACAACATTACTGGGGAGTTGGTTCCAGACCCTCACAATTCTCTGTGTAAAAAAGTGCCTCCTATTTTCTGTTCTGAATGCCCCTTTATCTAATCACCATTTGTGACCCCTGGTCCTTTTTTCTTTTTTCAAGTCAAAGAAGTCCCCCGGGTTGACATTGTCTATACCTTTTAGGATTTTGAACATTTGAATCAGATGCCAGCGTAGTCTTCTTTTGTTCAAGATTGAATAGATTCAATTCTTTTAGCCTGTCTGCATACGACATGCCTTTTAAACCCGGGATAATTCTGGTTGCTCTTCTTTGCACTCTTTCTAGAGCAGCAATATCCTTTTTGTAACGAGGTGACCAGAACTGAACACAATATTCTAGGTGAGGTCTTACTAATGCATTGTAGAGTTTTAACATTACTTCCCTTGATTTAAATTCAACACTTCTCACAATATATCCGAGCATCTTGTTAGCCTTTTTTATAGCTTCCCCACATTGTCTAGATGAAGACATTTCTGAGTCAACATAAACTCCTAGGTCTTTATCATAGTTCCCTTCTTCAATTTCACTATCTCCCATATGATATTTATAATGCACATTTTATTGCCTGCGTGCAGTACCTTACACTTTTCTCTATTAAATGTCATTTGCCATGTGTCTGCCCAGTTCTGAATGCTGTCTAGATCATTTTGAATGACCTTTGCTGCTGCAACAGTGTTTGCCACTCCTCCTATTTTTGTGTCGTCTGCAAATTTAACGAGTTTGCTTACTATACCAGAATCTAAATCATTAATGTAGATTAGGAATAGCAGAGGACCTAATACTGATCCCCGTGGTACACCACTGGTTACCTCTCTCCATTTTGAGGTTTCTCCTCTAATCAGTACTTTCTGTTTTCTACATGTTAACCACTCCCTAATCCATGTGCATGCATTTTCTTGAATCCCTACTGCGTTCAGTTTGAGAATCAATCTTTTATGCGGGACTTTGTCAAAAGCTTTCTGGAAATCTAAATAAACCATGTCGTATGCTTTGCAGTTATCCATTGTCAATGTTGCATCCTCAAAAAAGTCAAGTAGGTTAGTTAGACGATCTCCCTTTCCTAAAACCATGCTGGCTGTCTCCCAGGATATTGTTACCATATAGGTAATTTTCCCTTTTGGATCTTATTATAGTTTCCATAAGTTTACATATAATAGAAGTCAGGCTTATTGGTCTGTAGTTACCTGGTTGGGTTTTGTCTCCCTTTTTGTGGATCGGTATTACGTTTGCAATTTTCCAGTCTGTCGGTACAACCCCTGTGTCAAGAGACTGCTGCATGATCTTGGTTAGCGGTTTGTAAATAACTTCTTTCATTTCTTTTATTTTTTTTAATTGATCTATTAAACCATTTTGGCCATTTTGTTTTAGATTTAGATTTGTCTACTTTTGGGATGTAATTGTTTTGTGCCTCTAGTACTACATTTTTAAAAAACAGCCACCCTTTTTCTGTGGATGTTTTCTCTATTTTACTCCAATCTACTTCTATTAGTCTCTGTTTCATACCTTCATAGTTTGCTTTTCTAAAATTGTCAACCTTAGCTTTAGTTGTTACTTTGGGGTTTTAAAAAACACTTCAAATTAGACCATGTTGTGTTCTGAGTTTGCCAATGGCTCTCTGACCTCTGTTTTAGTTATTCTGTCTTCGTTATTTGAAAAGACTAAGTCAAGGCATGCCTCCCCTCTAGTCGGTGCCTTGACAAATTGCGTTAGGAAGCAGTCATTTGTCATTTCCACCATTTCAATTTCGTCCGTCGTGCCCCCCATCGGGTTTTCCCATTTTATACAGGGGAAGTTGAAATCCCCCCATTAGTATGGCTTCTCCTTTTCTACACGCATTTCGAATGTCATTGTATAACAGATTATTTTGCTCAGCATCTGAATTTGGCAGTCTATAGCATGCTCCTATTATTATGCCCTTTGAATTTGTGTCCATTATTCTGACCCATATTGATTCTGCATTGTTTTCTTTGTCCTGATTTAACACCTGGGCTTCAAGACTATTTCTTATGTATAGTGCTACCCCTCCGCCTCTTCTGTCCTGCCTGTCTTTCCTATATAGTGTGTACCCACTAATATTATATTCATCTCCATCACTCTCAGACAACCAAGTTTCTGTAACACCTATCACATCGTAGTTACTTGTTAGTGCAGTAGCTTCAAGTTCTAACATTTTGTTTCTGAGACTTCTAGCATTAAGATAAATACATTTAATAGTGGTCTTACCTGAGTTGTTGCCCTTGTTTTGATGTGGTCTCCCTTCTGTTTTTTTGTTTTCTCCCCCCTTCCTTTATAGTTTAAATGCTTCTGTACCGCCTGAAGGATCCTTTCTCCGAGTAGATTGGTTCCCTTTCTGTTTAAGTGCAGTCCGTCCCACCTGTATAGATAGTCCTTGTTGTAGAAAGTGCTCCAATGTTCAAGAAAGGTGAAGCCTTCCTGTGTGCACCACGATTTCAGCCATGCATTCTGATTTTGTATTTCCAGCTGTCCATATGGTCCTTTGCAAGGCGCCGGCAGTATCCCAGAAAATACCACAGTTTTGGTCTTTTAATTTCCTTCCTAGCTCTCTCAATTTGTTTTGCAGGGATCTTGGCCTGTCTCTACCAATGTTGTTTGTACCAATGTGGACGACTACTACCGGGTCGTCTCCTGTTCGTTTTAGGAGCCTGTCCACATTCTCAGTGATGTGCTTGACTGAGGCTCCTGGAAGGCAGCACACTGTTGTAGTAAGGGGGTCCAAACTGCGAACTGAACTTGCTGTGTTTCTCAGTATGTAGTCCCCAACAATCATGACCTCCCTTCTTTTTGCTGCCTGGCCAGCACTGTTTATAGGGTCCTGGATGTTGTTTCTTTCATTCTCTTGATGTTGGTTTTGGGCATCTAAATGTTGAAGTGGCTCAAATTTGTTGGATGTCTGGATTTCTGGTGGTTGTGTTTGACGAAGTTTCCTTTTTTCCCTGCTTCTGCCTATCTGAACGCAGCTGTTTCGACTCTCTTCCATCTCCCTGGTGGCTTTCAGTCTGCTAGGGGTGCAGACTTCCATGAATTGTGGGTGTGTCAGCTCCTCAAGCTCCTATTGCTGTCTCATTTCCTCCAGCTCCTTTTCTAGCAGGCTTAATCACTGAAGCAAGTCCTGGATGGTGCGGCACTTTACACAAACTTGGTTGAGCTCTGTTGGGTTTTCTCGGATTTCCCACATCATGCAGTTGTCACAGATTACTGGCTTGAAGACCATTTTTTTTTTTTAGTTTAGTGTAGCTTCTGCAGCTGTCAACCTGCTTTCAAACTACTTCTAACTGCGTTGTATTTGTCCACTCGTACTTCTCACACAATGTCGCTTCCACACGCTGTCGCTCTTCAAGAAAAATTTGGGGCTATTGAACCGATGAACCATCTTACAAATGTTTTACTTAAAAAAAAAATCTGGAGCAGGTTGTCTGAAGAAGTAGTTCATATTGTGCATTTTATTTATTTATTATATATGGAAACAGTGAACGATGAAGGCAGTGAATCCCCAGACTCTCAGAACATGTCCCTGAATCCCCAGACTCTCAGAACATGTCCCTGAATCCCCAGACTCTCAGAACACGTCCCTGAATTCCCAGACTCTCAGAACACGTCCCTGAATCCCCAGACTCTCAGAACACGTCCCTGAATCCCCAGACTCTCAGAACACGTCCCTGAATCCCCAGACTCTCAGAACACGTCCCTGAATCCCCAGACTCTCAGAACACGTCCCTGAATCCCCAGACTCTCAGAACACGTCCCTGAATCCCCAGACTCTCAGAACACGTCCCTGAATCCCCAGACTCTCAGAACACGTCCCTGAATTCCCAGACTCTCAGAACACATCCCTGAATCCTCAGACTCTCAGAACACGTCCCTAAATCCCCAGACTCTCAGAACACGTCCCTGAATCCCCAGACTCTCAGAACATGTCCCTGAATCCCCAGACTCTCAGAACACGTCCCTAAATCCCCAGACTCTCAGAACACGTCCCTGAATCCCCAGACTCTCAGAACACGTCCCTGAATCCCCAGACTCTCAGAACACGTCCCTGAATCCACAGCTATTTACTTACCTGGAGAAACCCTGTCACTGTTTATTAGCTGCACATATGCAATTTGCAATGCAATGGCATTTTTAAGGAGTATATGTTTTATTTATGATTTAAAATGCCTGTTTTGATTAAATAAATAGAGTTTGACGTTCATGGAACCCCAGCACCAGCAAATGCAAAGCTGCAAGGTCATTGTCGCGCACCCACCTTTTTGTTCATGCACACCCTGCTGGTGGAGTTGTTAGTGCACACCCTGCTGGTGGAGTTGTTAGTGCACACCCTGCTGGTGGAGTTGTTCATGCACACCCTGCTGGTGGAGTTGTTAGTGCACACCCTGCTGGTGGAGTTGTTCGTGCACACCCTGCTGGTGGAGTTGTTCGTGCACACCCTGCTGGTGGAGTTGTTCATGCACACCCTGCTGGTGGAGTTGTTCGTGCACACCCTGCTAGTGGAGTTGTTCGCACACACCCTGCTGGTGGAGTTGTTCATGCACACCCTGCTGGTGGAGTCGTTCATGCACACCCTGCTGGTGGAGTTGTTCATGCACACCCTGCTGGTGGAGTTGTTAGTGCACACCCTGCTGGTGGAGTTGTTCGTGCACACCCTGCTGGTGGAGTCGTTCATGCACACCCTGCTAGTGGAGTTGTTCGTGCACACCCTGCTGGTGGAGTTGTTAGTGCACACCCTGCTGGTGGAGTTGTTCGTGCACACCCTGCTGGTGGAGTCGTTCATGCACACCCTGCTGGTGGAGTTGTTCATGCACACCCTGCTAGTGGAGTTGTTCGTGCACACCCTGCTGGTGGAGTTGTTCATGCACACCCTGCTGGTGGAGTTGTTCATGCACACCCTGCTGGTGGAGTTGTTCATGCACACCCTGCTGGTGGAGTTGTTCGTGCACACCCTGCTGGTGGAGTTGTT
>CM072674.1:712694-717694 GCA_036884735.1 Huso huso | reverse complement strand
CTCCTGAGCAGTAAAGCCTGTCCCGTCTGTGCGGGTCTAACCCCTCAGCCCCGCAGTCCGGTCCCGCTCCTGAGCAGTAAAGCCTGTCCCGCCTGTGCGGGTTCAACCCCTCAGCCCCGCAGTCCGTCCCGCCCTGAGCAGTAAAGCCTGTCCCGCCTGCGGGTCCAACCCTCAGCCCGCAGTCCGGTCCCCCCCCTGAGCAGTAAAGCCTGTCCCGTCTGTGCGGTCTAACCCCTCAGCCCCGCAGTCCGGTCCCGCCCTGAGCAGTAAAGCCTGTCCCGCCTGTGCGGTCTAACCCTCAGCCCCGCAGTCCGGTCCCGCCCTGAGCAGTAAAGCCTGTCCCGCCTGTGCGGGTCTAACCCCTCAGCCCCGCAGTCCGGTCCCGCCCTGAGCAGTAAAGCCTGTCCCGCCTGTGCGTGTCTAACCCCTCAGCCCCGCAGTCCGTCCCGCCCCTGAGCAGTAAAGCCTGTCCCGCCTGTGCGGGTCTAACCCCTCAGCCCCGCAGTCCGGTCCCGCCTCCTGAGCAGTAAAGCCTGTCCCGTCTGTCTGTTCGGGTTCAACCCCAGCCCCGCAGTCCGGTCCCGCCCCTGAGCAGTAAAGCCTGTCCTGTCTGTGCGGGTCTAACCCCTCAGCCCCGCAGTCCGTCCCGCCCCTGAGCAGTAAAGCCTGTCCCGCCTGTGCGTGTTAAACCCCTCAGCCCCGCAGTCCGTCCCGCCCTGAGCAGTAAAGCCTGTCCCGCCTGTGCGGGTCTAACCCTCAGCCCCGCAGTCCGTCCCGCCTCCTGAGCAGTAAAGCCTGTCCCGCCTGTGCGGGTCAACCCTCAGCCCCCGCAGTCCGTCCCGCTGCTGAGCAGTAAAGCCTGTCCCGCCTGTGCGGGTTCAACCCCTCAGCCCCGCAGTCCGGTCCGCCTCCTGAGCAGTAAAGCCTGTCCCGTCTGTGCGGGTCCCAACCCCTCAGCCCCGCAGTCCCGTCCCGCCCCTGAGCAGTAAAGCCTGTCCCGCCTGTGCGGGTCAACCCCTCAGCCCCGCAGTCCGTCCCGCCTCCTGAGCAGTAAAGCCTGTCCCGCCTGTGGGGTCAACCCCTCAGCCCCGCAGTCCGGTCCCGCCCCTGAGCAGTAAAGCCTGTCCCGCCTGTGCGGGTCTAACCTCAGCCCCGCAGTCCGTCCCGCTCCTGAGCAGTAAAGCCTGTCCCGTCTGTGCGGGTCTAACCCCTCAGCCCCGCAGTCCGGTCCCGCTCCTGAGCAGTAAAGCCTGTCCCGTCTGTGCGGGTCTAACCCCTCAGCCCCGCAGTCCGGTCCCGCTCCTGAGCAGTAAAGCCTGTCCCGTCTGTGCGGGTCTAACCCCTCAGCCCCAGTCCGTCCCGCCCCTGAGCAGTAAAGCCTGTCCCGCCTGTGCGGGTCTAACCCCTCAGCCCGCAGTCCGTCCCCCGCCCCTGAGCAGTAAAGCCTGTCCCGCCTGTGCGGGTTCAACCCCTCAGCCCCGCAGTCCGTCCCGCCCTGAGCAGTAAAGCCTGTCCCGCCTGTGCGGGTCTAAGCCCTCAGCCCCGCCTGTCTGTCCGGTCCCGCCTCCTGAGCAGTAAAGCCTGTCCTGCCTGTGCGGGTCTAACCCCTCAGCCCCGCAGTCCGTCCCGCCCCTGAGCAGTAAAGCCTGTCCCGCCTGTGCGGGTCTAACCCCTCAGCCCCGCAGTCCGGTCCCGCTCCTGAGCAGTAAAGCCTGTCCCGCCTGTGCGGGTCTAACCCCTCAGCCCCGCAGTCCGTCCCGCCCCTGAGCAGTAAAGCCTGTCCCGCCTGTGCGGGTCAACCCCTCAGCCCCGCAGTCCGGTCCCGCCTCCTGAGCAGTAAAGCCTGTCCCCGCCTGTGCGGGTCTAACCCTCAGCCCCGCAGTCCGTCCCGCCCTGAGCAGTAAAGCCTGTCCCGCCTGTGCGGGTTAAGCCCTCAGCCCCCCCGCAGTCCGGTCCCGCCCCTGAGCAGTAAAGCCTGTCCCGCCTGTGCGGGGTCTAAGCCCTCAGCCCCGCAGTCCGGTCCCGCCCCTGAGCAGTAAAGCCTGTCCCGCCTGTGCGGGTCAACCCCTCAGCCCCGCAGTCCGTCCCGCCCTGAGCAGTAAAGCCTGTCCCGCCTGTGCGGGTTCAACCCTCAGCCCCGCAGTCCGTCCCGCCCCTGAGCAGTAAAGCCTGTCCCGCTGTGCGGTCTAACCCCTCAGCCCCGCAGTCCGGTCCCGCCCCTGAGCAGTAAAGCCTGTCCCTGCCTGTGCGGGTCCAACCCCTCAGCCCCGCAGTCCGGTCCCGCCCTGAGCAGTAAAGCCTGTCCTGCCTGTGCGGGTCTAACCCCTCAGCCCCGCAGTCCGGTCCCGCCCCCTGAGCAGTAAAGCCTGTCCCGCCTGTGCGGGTCTAACCCCTCAGCCCCGCAGTCCGGTCCCGCCCTGAGCAGTAAAGCCTGTCCCGCCTGTGCGGGTCTAACCCCTCAGCCCCGCAGTCCGGTCCCGCCTCCTGAGCAGTAAAGCCTGTCCCATCTGTGCGGGTCTAACCCTCAGCCCCGCAGTCCGTCCCGCCCCTGAGCAGTAAAGCCTGTCCCGCCTGTGCGGGTCTAACCCCTCAGCCCCGCAGTCCGTCCCGCCCCTGAGCAGTAAAGCCTGTCCCGCCTTTGCGGGTCCAACCCCTCAGCCCCGCAGTCCGTCCCGCCCCTGAGCAGTAAAGCCTGTCCCGCCTGTGCGGTCAACCCCTCAGCCCCGCAGTCCGGTCCCGCCCTGAGCAGTAAAGCCTGTCCCGCCTGTTCGGTCCCTAAGCCCTCAGCCCCGCAGTCCCTGTCCCGCTCCTGAGCAGTAAAGCCTGTCCCGCCCTGAGCGGGTCCAACCCCTCAGCCTCGCAGTCCGTCCCGCCCTGAGCAGTAAAGCCTGTCCCGCCTGTGCGGGTCTAACCCTCAGCCCGCAGTCCGTCCCGCCTCCTGAGCAGTAAAGCCTGTCCCGCCTGTGCGGGTCTAACCCCTCAGCCCCGCAGTCCGTCCCGCCCCTGAGCAGTAAAGCCTGTCCCGCCTGTGCGGGTCTAACCCCTCAGCCCCGCAGTCCGGTCCCGCCCCTGAGCAGTAAAGCCTGTCCCGCCTGTGCGGGTTCAACCCTCAGCCCCGCAGTCCGTCCCGCCCCTGAGCAGTAAAGCCTGTCCCGCCTGTGCGGGTTCAACCCCTCAGCCCCGCAGTCCGTCCCGCCCCTGAGCAGTAAAGCCTGTCCCGCCTGTGCGGGTCTAACCTCAGCCCCGCAGTCCGGTCCCGCTCCCTGAGCAGTAAAGCCTGTCCCGCCTGTGCGGGTCTAAGCCCCTCAGCCCCGCAGTCCGTCCCGCCCCTGAGCAGTAAAGCCTGTCCCGCCTGTGCGGGTCTAACCCCTCAGCCCCCGCAGTCCGGTCCCCCTCAGCCCCGCAGTCCGTCCCGAGCAGTAAAGCCTGTCCCGCCTGTGCGGGTCAACCCCTCAGCCCCGCAGTCCGTCCCGCTCCTGAGCAGTAAAGCCTGTCCCGCCTGTGGGGTCTAAGCCCCCGGGCCCTCAGCCCCGCAGTCCGGTCCCGCCCCTGAGCAGTAAAGCCTGTCCCGCCTGTGCGGGTCTAACCCCTCAGCCCCGCAGTCCGGTCCCGCCCCCTGAGCAGTAAAGCCTGTCCCGCCTGTGCGGGTCTAACCCTCAGCCCCGCAGTCCGTCCCGCCCTGAGCAGTAAAGCCTGTCCCGTCTGTGCGGGTCTAACCCTCAGCCCCGCAGTCCGGTCCCGCTCCTGAGCAGTAAAGCCTGTCCCGTCTGTGCGGGTCTAACCCCTCAGCCCCGCAGTCCGTCCCGCCCTGAGCAGTAAAGCCTGTCCCGCCTGTGCGGGTCTAACCTCTCAGCCCCGCAGTCCGGTCCCGCCCCTGAGCAGTAAAGCCTGTCCTGCCTGTGCGGGTTCAACCCTCAGCCCCGCAGTCCGTCCCGCCCCTGAGCAGTAAAGCCTGTCCCGCCTGTGCGGGTCTAACCCCTCAGCCCCGCAGTCCGGGTCCCGCCTCCTGAGCAGTAAAGCCTGTCCCGTCTGTGCGGGTCTAACCCCTCAGCCCCGCAGTCCGGTCCCGCTCCTGAGCAGTAAAGCCTGTCCCGTCTGTGCGGGTCTAACCCCTCAGCCCCGCAGTCCGGTCCCGCTCCTGAGCAGTAAAGCCTGTCCCGTCTGTGCGGGTCTAACCCCTCAGCCCCGCAGTCCGGTCCCGCCCTGAGCAGTAAAGCCTGTCCCGCCTGTGCGGGTTCAACCCCTCAGCCCCGCAGTCCGTCCCCCGCTCCTGAGCAGTAAAGCCTGTCCCGTCTGTGCGGGTCTAACCCCTCAGCCCCGCAGTCCGGTCCCGCTCCTGAGCAGTAAAGCCTGTCCCGTCTGTTCGGGTCTAAGCCCTCAGCCCCGCAGTCCGGTCCCGCTCCTGAGCAGTAAAGCCTGTCCCGTCTGTGCGGGTCTAACCCCCTCAGCCCGCAGTCCGGTCCCGCCCCTGAGCAGTAAAGCCTGTCCCGCCTGTGCGGGTCTAAACCCCTCAGCCCCGCAGTCCGTCCCGCCCCTGAGCAGTAAAGCCTGTCCCATCTGTGCGGGTCTAACCCCTCAGCCCCGCAGTCCGGTCCCGCTCCTGAGCAGTAAAGCCTGTCCCGTCTGTGCGGGTCTAACCCCTCAGCCCCGCAGTCCGGTCCCGCTCCTGAGCAGTAAAGCCTGTCCCGCCTGTGCGGGTTCAACCCCTCAGCCCCGCAGTCCGTCCCGCCCTGAGCAGTAAAGCCTGTCCTGCCTGTGCGGGTCTAACCCTCAGCCCCGCAGTCCGGTCCTGCTCCTGAGCAGTAAAGCCTGTCCCGTCTGTGCGGGTCTAACCCCTCAGCCCCGCAGTCCGGTCCCGCTCATGGGGAGGAAACAGCTCAGCAAAGGGACATGGCAAATGGATTCAAATACAAAAACGTGTGTGAGAGTGTCTGTATGAGTGTGTGTGTGTGTCTGTATGAGTGTGTGTGTGTGTCTGTATGAGTGTCTGTATGAGTGTG
>CM072674.1:630194-710194 GCA_036884735.1 Huso huso | reverse complement strand
CCTCCCGAAACTGAACCTGACCTGAACCTGAACCTGAACCCCTCCCGAACCTGAACCTGAACCTGAACCTGAACCTGAACCTGAACCCGAACCCATCCTGAACCTGAACCTGAACCTGAACCCGAACCCGAACCCGAACCCGAACCCGAACCCGAACCTGAACCTGAACCTGAACCCCTCCCGAAACTGAACCTGACCGGAAACCTGAACCTGAACATGAAACTGAACCCAAACCCCTCCAGAAACTGAACCTGAACCCGAACCCAAACCCCTCCCGAACCTGAACCTGAACCTGAACCCCTCCAGAAACTGAACCTGAACCCGAACCCGAACCCGAACCCCTCCCGAAACAACCTGAACCTGAACCCGAACCCGAACCCGAACCCCTCCCGAAACTGAACCTGAACCTGAACCCGAACCCGAACCCGAACCCCTCCCGAAACTCAACCTGAACCTGAACCCCTCCCGAAACTGAACCTGACCTGAACCTGAACCTGAACCCCTCCCGAACCTGAACCTGAACCTGAACCTGAACCTGAAACTGAACCCAAACCCCTCCAGAAACTGAACCTGAACCCGAACCCCTCCCGAAACTGAACCTGACCTGAACCTGAACCTGAACCCCTCCCGAACCTGAACCTGAACCTGAACCTGAAACTGAACCCATACCCCTCCAGAAACTGAACCTGAACCCGAACCCAAACCCCTCCCGAACCTGAACCTGAACCTGAACCCCTCCCGAACCCGAACCTGAACCTGAACCTGAACCTGAACCCCTCCCGAACCTGAACCTGAACCTGAACCTGAACCTGAACCCCTCCAGAAACTGAACCTGAACCCGAACCCCTCCCGAAACTGAACCTGACCTGAACCTGAACCTGAACCTGAACCTGAACCCCTCCAGAAACTGAACCTGAACCCGAACCCAAACCCCTCCCGAACCTGAACCTGAACCTGAACCCCTCCCGAAACTGAACCTGACCTGAACCTGAACCTGAACCCCTCCCGAACCTGAACCTGAACCTGAACCTGAACCTGAACCTGAACCCGAACCCATCCTGAACCTGAACCTGAACCTGAACCTGAACCCGAACCCGAACCCGAACCCGAACCCGAACCTGAACCTGAACCCAAACCCCTCCCGAACCTGAACCTGAACCTGAACCCTCCCGAAACTGAACCTGACCTGAACCTGAACCTGAACCCCTCCCGAACCTGAACCTGAACCTGAACCTGAACCTGAACCCGAACCCATCCTGAACCTGAACCTGAACCTGAACCTGAACCCGAACCCATCCTGAACCTGAACCTGAACCCCTCCCGAACCTGAACCTGAACCTGAACCTGAACCCGAACCCATCCTGAACCTGAACCTGAACCTGAACCCGAACCCGAACCCATCCTAAACCTGAACCTGAACCTGAACCTGAACCCGAACCCAAACCCATCCTGAACCTGAACCTGAACCTGAACCCCTCCCGAACCTGAACCTGAACCTGAACCTGAACCTAAACCCCTCCCGAACCTGAACCTGAACCCGAACCCGAACCCATCCTGAACCTGAACCTGAACCCCTCCCGAACCTGAACCTGAACCTGAACCTGAACCTGAAACTGAACCCAAACCCCTCCAGAAACTGAACCTGAACCCGAACCCAAACCCCTCCCGAACCTGAACCTGAACCTGAACCCCTCCCGAACCCGAACCTGAACCTGAACCTGAACCCCTCCCGAACCCGAACCTGAACCCGAACCCGAACCCAAACCTGAACCTGAACCCGAACCCAAACCCATCCTGAACCTGAACCTGAACCTGAACCTGAACCCGAACCTGAACCTGAACCTGAACCTGAACCTGAACCCCTCCCGAACCTGAACCTGAACCCGAACCCGAACCCATCCTGAACCTGAACCCGAACCCGAACCCATCCTGAACCTGAACCTGAACCTGAACCTGAACCTGAACCTGAACCTGAACCTGAACCCGAACCTGAACCTGAACCCCTCCCGAACCTGAACCCGAACCCGAACCCCTCCCGAAACTGAACCTGAACCCGAACCTGAACCTGAACCCGAACCCGAACCCATCCTGAACCTGAACCTGAACCCGAACCTGAACCTGAACCCGAACCCGAACCCATCCTGAACCTGAACCCGAACCTGAACCTGAACCCGAACCCGAACCCATCCTGAACCTGAACCTGAACCCGAACCTGAACCCGAACCTGAACCTGAACCTGAACCTGAACCTGAACCTGAACCTGAACCCGATGTTACACATTGTGGTAATTTAAAATGCATTGGAGCAAAACAAAGCCTCCCAGTGTGAAGTATACATGAAAATACCAACATTAGACAATAACAAACAATGAACGCTTCTGAACGCCCGCTGCCCCTGGTGGTACAGCTCCCTCACTGCAGCTCTCTGACACGCAGCCCAGAACACAATGATGGGGCTCCATCACTGCAGCTCTCTGACACGCAGCCCAGAACACAATGATGGGGCTCCATCACTGCAGCTCTCTGACACGCAGCCCAGAACACAATGATGGGGCTCCATCACTGCAGCTCTCTGACACGCAGCCCAGAACACAATGATGGGGCTCCATCACTGCAGCTCTCTGACACAGTGATGGGTAGAATGAGAGGAATGTACAAGGTGTTGGAGTGAGGAATCATTTGTGTTTGATTTCTTTTTCTTTGTCTCCACAGATAATGGAAATGCTTAACAGAGAGCAAGGTATGAAGCAGGATGAGCGAGCGCTTAAACATGCTGACATTGCACAGCCCGTGCACAAGGGGGCGCTGTGAGGCGCTGGTGCCAGGATTCCAGATCAGCCCTGATTCTCTCTCTCTCTCTCTCTCTCTCTCAGTTCGGTTCAATTCAGTGGAGCTTTGTGGTGTAGTGGTGAGAGCTGAGGGGCTGGGAGGGAGGCGGTGTGGTGTAGAGTGAGAGCTGAGGGGCTGGGAGGGAGGCAGTGTGGTGTAGTGGTGAGAGCGGAGGGGCTGGGAGGGAGGCAGTGTGGTGTAGTGGTGAGAGCGGAGGGGCTGGGAGGGAGGCAGTGTGGTGTAGTGGAGAGAGCAGAGGGGCTGGGAGGGAGGCAGTGTGGTGTAGTGGTGAGAGCGGAGGGGCTGGGAGGAGACAGTGTGGTGTAGTGGTGAGAGCGGAGGGGCTGGGAGGGAGGCAGTGTGGTGTGGAGAGCGGAGGGGCTGGGAGGAGGCAGTGTGTGTAGTGGTGAGAGCGGAGGGGCTGGGAGGAGGCAGTGTGGTGTAATGGTGAGAGCGGAGGGGCTGGGAGGAGAGGCAGTGTGGTGTAGTGGAGAGAGCGGAGGGGCTGGCAGGGATTCAGTGTGGTGTAGTGGAGAGAGCGGAGGGGCTGGGAGGGAGGCAGTGTGGTGTAGTGGAGAGAGCGGAGGGGCTGGGAAGGAGGCAGTGTGGTGTAGTGGAGAGAGCGGAGGGGCTGGGAGGAGGCAGTGGGTGTAGTGGTGAGAGCGGAGGGGCTGGGAAGGAGGCAGTGTGGTGTAGTGGTGAGAGCGGAGGGGCTGGGAGGGAGGCAGTGTGGTGTAGTGGTGAGAGCGGAGGGGCTGGGAGGGAGGCAGTGTGGTGTAGTGGTGAGAGCGGAGGGGCTGGGAAGGAGGCAGTGTGGTGTAGTGGTGAGAGCAGAGGGGCTGGGAGGAGGCAGTGTGGTGTAGTGGAGAGAGCGGAGGGACTGGGAGGGAGGCAGTGTGGTGTAGTGGAGAGAGCGGAGGGGCTGGGAGGGAGGCAGTGTGGTGTAGTGGAGAGAGGAGGGGCTGGGAGGGAGGCAGTGTGGTGTAGTGGTGAAAGCGGAGGGGCTGGGAGGGAGGCAGTGTGGTGTAGTGGTGAGAGCAGAGGGGCTGGGAGGGAGGCAGTGTGGTGTGGTGAGAGCGGAGGGGCTGGGAGGGAGGCAGTGTGGTGTAGTGGTGAGAGCAGAGGGCCTGGGAAGGAGGCAGTGTGGTGTAGTGGTGAGAGCAGAGGGGCTGGGAGGGAGGCAGTGTGGTGTAGTGGAGAGAGCGGAGGGGCTGGGAGGGAGGCAGTGTGGTGTAGTGGAGAGAGCGGAGGGGCTGGGAGGGAGGCAGTGTGGTGTAGTGGAGAGAGCGGAGGGGCTGGGAGGGAGGCAGTGTGGTGTAGTGGAGAGAGCGGAGGGGCTGGGAGGCAGGCAGTGTGGTGTAGTGGTGAGAGCGGAGGGGCTGGGAGGGAGGCAGTGTGGTGTAGTGGGGAGAGCGGAGGCAGTGTATAATTATTTAGAAGATACTGACAATACAATCTGCCTGCGCTGTGAGGATTTCATAGGATAATAGCCCTCGAGATAATAGCTTCTCATACACAGCCATTTTACTGAAGTAGCTTTAAAAAATACAGACAGCATAACAGCAGTGTACAGCCGTGGTGCTCCTCTCGCAGTGGAAAGCCCTTTGCTGCAGTGCTGGTTCAGTAATGAACAGAGCCTGCTTCTGGAGATCTGTACAGATACCCTGCTGGTCTGTATTAATCAGGGAGCTCACACCCTCGTCCCAGGACCTTGTTCCAGCTCGGATCTTTATTATTCAGTGGCTAGTTAGAGGACTACCAGGGCTGCTGTGTGAGTGGATGCCGTTCTTCAGTAAGGTATGAGTGATGCACTAGCCAGCACGCTTAATCAGGATGCGATTCCTGTGAGTGTGCGACACAAAGAAGAAGAACGTTCATGTATTATATAGCGCCTTTCACACCAAGGTGTCTCAAGGTGTCTTTATAGAAACAATATACATGCTTTTATTACAGGACAATGTAATTCAGAGAATTAGAACAAAAGCCTAAATAAACAAAAACAGCACATGCTTTAATTAGCACACATTTCAACTTCTAAATAACGCAGCCCTTTATTGAAAGATTATTATTATTATTTATTTATTTCTTAGCAGACGCCCTTATCCAGGGCGACTTACAATCGTAAGCAAAAACATTTCAAGCGTTACAATACAAGTAATACAATAAGAGCAAGAAATACAATAACTTTTGTTCAAGTAAAGTACAAGTTTGACAAACCACAATTCAATAATACAGCAGGTAATAGTGATAGTTACATCAGGATGTGATTAAATACAAAGTACTACAGGTTAAAAACTTGGCAGATTACAGTATTCTGAAGTACAGGATTAAATGCAGTAAAATAGGGGCTGATAAGAGCAAAATAAAGCACATTTACATGAAGGGTGATAGTGTCCCAGGATACAAACAGAGGAGTTCTACAGGTGCTCTTTTTGAAGAGGTGAGTCTTAAGGAGGCGCTGAATGTGGTCAGGGACTGGGCAGTCCTGACATCTGTAGGAAGGTCATTCCACCACTGCGGAGCAAGGGTGGAGAAGGAGCGGCTTTGGAGGCAGGGGAGCGAGCGGTGGTAGAGCTAGTCTTCTAGTGCAGGCGGAGCGGAGCGAGAGGTCGAGTGGGGGGGTAGGGAGAGATGAGGGTCTGAGGTAGCTGGGTGCAGACTGGTCAAGGCATCTGTAGGCTAGTACAAGAGTCTTGAACTGGATGCGAGCGTGATCGGGGAGCCAGTGGAGCGAGCGGAGTAGTGGAGTAGCGGGGCGGGCAGGCAGAGAGAACACCAGGCGGGCAGCAGAGTTCTGGATGAGCTGGAGCGGACGGGTGGCGGACGAGGGAGGCCAGCCAGGAGGGAGTTGCAGTAGTCTAGGCGGGAGAGTACCAGGGCCTGGACCAGGAGCTGGGTAGCATAGTTGGTGAGGAAGGGTCGGATTCTTCGGATGTTGCTCAGGAAGAATCGGCAAGTGCGTGTCAGAGTGGAGATGTGCTGGGAATAAGAGAGGCAGGGGTCCAGGGTGACTCCAAGGTTCTTAGCTGAGGAAGAGGGAGAGAGTGTGGTAGATTCCAGAGGAACAGAGATAGAGAGATCAGAGGAGGGGAGGAGGAGGGAAAGAAAAGGAGGTCAGATTTAGAGAGGTTGAGTTTGAGGTGATGAGAGTGCATCCAGGAGGAAATAGCAGACAGACAGGTAGAGATACGGGAGGAGATGGTGGAGTCAGAGGTGGGAAGGAGAGGAAAATCTGAGCATCATCAGCATAGAAATGGTATGAGAAACCATAGGATGCGATGAGGGGCCCAGGGAGCGGGTGTAGAGAGAGAACAGGAGAGGACCCAAGACTGACCCTTGGGGACTCCAGTTAAGAGAGGATGAGGTGTGGAGGTTGCTCCACGCCAGGTTACCTGGTAAGTGCGGTTGGAGAGGTAGGAGGAGAACCAGGCCAGAGCAGTGCCAGAGATCCCCAGGTCAGCAAGAGATGATAGTAGAATAGAGTGATCAACAGTGTCAAAGGCAGCAGAGAGGTCGAGGAGAATTAGGACAGAGGAGAGAGGGCAGCTCGGGCACATTTAAGTGAGTTGGTGACAGACAGGAGGGCGGTTTCAGTGGAGTGAGCAGAGCGGAAGCCAGATTGGAGAGGGTCAAGCAGAGTGGTTGGACAGGAAAGCAGAGAGCTGGCGTGTACAGTCCGCCGAGGGTTTTGGAGAGGAAGGGTAGGAGGGAGACAGGACGGTAGCTCTGGAGGGAGGTGGGGTCGAGGGTAGGTTTTTTGAGGAGGGGAGGATAGAGGCTTTTTTGAAGGCAGAGGGAAGATACCAGAAAGTAGAGAGGTGTTGAGGAGGGAGGAGATGGGGGGAGAGCAGGAGCAGCAGCTTGAAAGAGGTGAGTGGGAGGGGGTCCAAGGCACACGTGGTGGGTTTGTGACCCTGGAGTAGGGAGGAGAGGTCAGAGTCTAAGAGGGGCAAGAAGGTGGAGAAGGAGGGTGAGTTAGTAGGGGTTGCAGTGGGTGTAGGAGTTGGAGCGGAGGGGGCGGGGAGGGAGAGGTGTTAAAGAGTTTGCGGATATCTGAAATTTTAGAAGAGAAGAAGGAGGCAAAGTCATCAGGGGAGATAGAGGAGGGAGGAGGAGGGGGGGAGGGTTTAGGAGGAGGAGAAGGTAGAGAATAGTTTACGTGGGTTGTTAGTGGAGGCTTGGATTACAGATTGGAAATAAGCACATTTAGCAGAGGAGAGAGTAGAGGAGAAGGAGGAGAGGAGAGTGCGGTAAAGTCTAGGGCAGCAGGGAGTTTGGTTCTCTTCCATTTCTTTTCAGCAGATCGCAGTGTGATTCTTGCCGAGCGGAGCGCAGAGGAGAGCCAGGGATGGGGGGGGAGGGGCGAGCAGGACGGGAGGTGAGGGGACAGAGGGAGTCGAGGGAGGAGGTGAGGAGAAAGAGGGTGGAGGTAGCAGAGTCTACGGAGAGTTGTGAGAAGGAGTCGATAGGGAGGGAGGTGAGAGAGAGCAGTGGAGGCAAGGACAGAGGGGGAGAGAGAGCGGAGGTTACGGGAGAGAGGTGACAGTGGGGGTAGGAGGAGCAGGGAGAGGGGAGACAGAGAAAAGAGATGAAATAGTGATCAGAGAGGTCCAGGGGGTGACAGAGAGGGTGGAGGGGCAGCAGGCCCTGGAGAAGGTGAGGTCCAGTTGACGGCCAGCTTTGTGGGTAGGAGGGGACGGAGAGACAGAAGTCGAAGGAGTGCAGGAGAGGGAGGAATCCAGCAGAGTGGCTGGGGTTGGAGAGATGGATGTTGAAGTCACCCAAAGGACAGTCGGGGTAGACAGGGAGGGAGGGGAGAGTAGATAGTCGAGTTCATCCAGAAAGTGGGAGGAGAGGCCCAGGGGGCGGTAAAGAACAATGAGCAGGAGTTGACAGGGAAAGGTTAGTTGGACTGCATGAAATTCAAAGGTACTGACAGAGAGTGAGATGAGATCGGAGGGGACAGAAAAGAGTAAGGAGGGAGAGAGGAGAAGACCCGTCCCACCTCCCCGTCCAGTGAGGCGCGGGGTATGGGACAGGACGAGAGAGAGACAGGGCAGCAGGAGTAACAGTGTTATCAGGGGACAGCCAGGTTTCAGTGAGAGCAAGGAAATCCAGCGAGAGGTGGGAGGCAAAGGCAGATATGAAATCAGCTTTGTTAGCAGAAGAGTGACAGTTCCAGAGTGCACCAGAGAGTGTGCGGAGGGGAAGAGGCAGAGAAATGAGGTTAGAGGGGTTGGAGGAGCAGCAGCGGAGGGAGGGCAGAGGACGAGGACGGGAGGACAGAACAGGGATGTGAGAGACAGTCATAGCAGGACAAAAGGCACAGTAGGAGCAGTAGGGTGGAGGGTACAGACCTGACTAGTAGATAGCTTCTTCTAGAGCCCCGTAGGTTTGGATCTATTGGAACAGTGTCTCAGTGCAGGCCTCCCTCGCTGGACTCCCACAGCTAGACTCCGCCTTTTGTTGAGGTTTCTTCGTTGGCTGGCGCTAAAATAGGCTGCTTAATATATAAAAACAACTGCGTGGGAAACCAATCAGATAGCAAAACAACTTATTCAATTAAACCACTCACCTGGTACTAATCACACACCAACTCAGCTAATTCAAACACCACCTTACAGAGTTACCAAATGTAGTTAATTAAAGATTACTTGAAGCAGGAGCTAGCCTATCTGCCTCAGTCCCTGGTTCCTGTAGACTGACCACTATTATATGCACACCCTTAAATGGGTTCCACCTCACTTTGCAAGGGGACTGGCACAACTGCTAACTGCTCTATTGACAATACTTTTACACACTTCAAAGGGGATCACACCACTACAGGAGGCTGTGTGGAGACCAATCCAAATGCAAACCACCCTCCCTGAGAAATTACAAATTGCAAATCACCTTAATATTCAAATAACCACACTACCTGGTTTAAAATCACATACACACACTCCTCCCTAAATTGAAACACCAACTAATAAAAATAATACTTAAATAGTTCATTAAAAAATTAGTAGGAGCAGGACCAATTACCTATCTTGCCTCAGACTCTGGTTACCTGTAGACTCCCACAGCTAGACTCCCGGCTTTTTTGTTGAGGCTCTTCGGTTGGCTGGCGCTAAAATAGGCTGCTTAATATATAAAAAACAACTGCGTGGAAACCAATCAGATAGCAAAACAACTTCTATTCAATTAAACCACTCACCTGGTACTAATCACACACCAACTCAGCTAATTCAAACACCACCTTACAGAGTTACCAAATGTAGTTAATTAAAGATTACTTGAAGCAGGAGCTAGCCTATCTGCCTCAGTCCCTGGTTCCTGTAGACTGACCACTATTATATGCACACCCTTAAATGGGTTCCACCTCACTATTGTACACTATTGTATTATTGTATTAAATGGGTTCCACCTCACTATTGTACACTATTGTATTATTGTACAAAACATGAGATCCGCCGGGACAAAACCATCACGTGACGGGACGGGAGCTGTGTATATCTTATCGATAAGTCCTGAGCTGGAACAGGAGGCTGTGCTGGTGCAGGAGAGAGCAAGCGGTGGGAATGCGGGCGATGCAGTCCTGTGCGTGTTGCACTGTTCTCACTGCATGCTCTGCTGTAAGCTGCATGCCCAGCCCACAGGAGAATCAAACCAGCTTCTTCCATTCCATCCTGGTGTTGTGTGTGTCTCTCTCACTGCAGCCCTGTGTCCCAGCCAGGTTTGGAATGCTTTCATTGAATTGGGCGCCCCTGCCCTGCCTGAGTGTTCATTTCTGGCTTGTGGAAGCACGTCTGGGAGAGGCATTGATATTTTCAACGCTCTGCAGTTTAACTGAAACTCTGCTGTGAATTTGTTTTCTTGCAGGTCTTGTTGCCGCTCAGTAGATGGCGATCATGAAGCTTTTTTACCCATCACCCAGAGGGTGGGAGGCAGGCCGCGGCTCTGGAGAGCTGAGAGAGCGTGAGAGAGCGTGAGAGAGCCGCCGCTCTCCCAGGCTTTAACAACAGCGCCCCCTGCAGGTGACTGGCAGCAGCCCACCCATCATTGAGACGGCAGGCTTCCACAATGCGGGAGACAGCAAATACTTAGAGCTGACTTTGTATAGCGTAGCGTTAGATCAATATGAAAAAAACTAAAACAACACAAAAACAATGACCATTACGTCATTGTGGTATCATGCACATTACAGACTTTGATATATGTAAAAAAAAAAAAAAAGATAACATTCACCTACCCTGCATTTACTTCTCAATGTTTAATTAGCTGGCTCTCAGATCCCCAGTACAGTACAGCGATCTCTATACTGTAAAGTATTGAATTATCTGGCTCTCTCAGATCCACAGTACTGAGTTCTCTGTACTGTAGGGTATTGAATGTGCTGGCTCTCAGATCCACAGTACTGAGTTCTCTATACTGTACTGTATTGAATGTGCTGCCTCTCAGATCCACAGTACTGAGTTCTCTATACTGTACTGTATTGAATGTGATGGCTCTCAGATCCACAGTACTGAGTTCTCTATACTGTACTGTATTGAATGCGCTGGCTCTCAGATCCACAGTACTGAGTTCTCTATACTGTACTGTATTGAATGTGCTGGCTCTCAGATCCACAGTACTGAGTTCTCTATACTGTACTGTATTGAATGTGCTGGCTCTCATCCACAGTACTGAGTTCTCTATACTGTACTGTATTGAATGTGCTGGCTCTCAGATCCACAGTACTGAGTTCTATACTGTACTGTATTGAATGAATGAGTTCTCTATACTGTACTGTATTGAATGCACAGATCCACAGTACTGAGTTCTCTATACTGTACTGTATTGAATGTGCTGGCTCTCAGATCCACAGTACTGAGTTCTCTATACTGTACTGTATTGAATGTGCTGGCTCTCAGATCCACAGTACTGAGTCGTCTGTACTGTACTGTATTGAATGTGCTGGCTCTCAGATCCACAGTACTGAGTTCTCTATACTGTACTGTATTAAATGCGCTGGCTGTCAGATCCACAGCACTGAGTTCTCTATACTGTACTGTATTGAATTATCTGGCTCTCTCATATCCACAATACTGAGTTCTCTATACTGTACTGTATTGAATGTGCTGGCTCTCAGATCCACAGTACTGAGTTCTATACTGTACTGTATTGAATGTGCTGGCTCTCAGATCCACAGGACTGAGTTCTCTATACTGTACTGTATTGAATGCGCTGGCTCTCAGATCCACAGTACTGAGTTCTCTATACTGTACTGTATTGAATGTGCTGGCTCTCAGATCCACAGGACTGAGTTCTCTATACTGTACTGTATTGAATGCGCTGGCTCTCAGATCCACAGTACTGAGTTCTCTATACTGTACTGTATTGAATGTGCTGGCTCTCAGATCCACAGTACTGAGTTCTCTATACTGTACTGTATTGAATGTGCTGGCTCTCAGATCCACAGTACTGAGTTCTCTATACTGTACTGTATTGAATGTGCTGGCTCTCAGATCCACAGTACTGAGTTCTCTATACTGTACTGTATTGAATGTGCTGGCTCTCAGATCCACAGTACTGAGATCTCTATACTGTACTGTATTGAATGTGCTGGCTCTCAGATCCACAGTACTGAGATCTCTATACTGTACTGTATTGAATGTGCTGGCTCTCAGATCCACAGTACTGAGTTCTCTATACTGTACTGTATTGAATGCGCTGGCTCTCAGAGCCCCAGTACAGTACTGAGTTCTGGCTCTTGAAGTATTGTAAAGACATCTATTGATTGTGTTCATGGTATTTCAGTTACAGTGATTTCCTCAAACCTTCCTTTTAGCATGGATCCCTGTAATCATGTGACCCCGAGACCCAGCCTTTGAACTCCCTGTCCAATAGCTGTGCCTCCTCTGAGTCATGTGACTGTGTGATATCAAACATGAAGCATGGGGCAATCTGAAAACAGTTCCAGATACAAAGCTGTTGATTGTTAAGAATGTACCGAACAAGCACAGCAATTCAAGGAAGATGTATTACAACCCTTCCATTTACTAACCCTTATACAGTGCATCCTCTTTATTTAGCACACCAAACGAAAAACCATATATGTGTATATATATTGAAAACAGTGAATCAGTGAAGGGCCCCTATACAGGAAAACCCAGGCCTGACAAACAGGGAGCCAACCAAAGCAAAGGTGCAATACTGAGGCAGCACAGCAGAGACATTCTGCACACAGTCGCTAATGAGAATCAATGGAAGCCATGCTGACGTTTAATGAAGTGCTTGAACAGCAGGTGAGCCCCAGCACTCAGCCTCTGCAGTGATCACAGGCTGCTCTCTCTGTTAACCAGGATCATTCTCATTTAAACAAACCCCAGCGATCCCGCCCGCCTCCCATCTCTTCAATACGGAAGTGTGTCGCAGCCTGGAAGGATCTGTAAAGGAGAGAGTCAAATCAAGACAAACTCCCACATCCACCGAGACGTGCAGTACTGTGTGGCCCCCCTAGATGGCAGCATTCTGTTCTTCAAGAGTCTGATTCTAAGCAGTATGCTTGTGGTTGCCATTGGTTTCTCTGTTTGTTGTGTGCTGTGACTGCCATGTCTGAGGATGCCTCGCCAGCGCGGCCGTGCGGAGGCGGGCCTTTCTGTTTCCTAAAAGGAATCAAAAGAATAACCTGTGACTGTTTCAGAGATTGTTCGTGCAAGAAGGGCTCCTGATGGGCACCAAAGACATTTCTCAATCATTTTGTAACTTCCAACAGTTATTGCATTTTTCTTTTCTTTAGAAACAAAAGGGGTCAAACTTTCCGCTTGAGCAAACGCTGCATCGACCCGTCTGTGCCGTGCTGGGATAAACCACAGCTGGGATATGCAGAGCGCTATACAGCAGCGAGGAACTCCCTGCACTGCAGCAGCACCTCAGAGCAAAGACGGGTGGGTTATACAATGCAGGTTCATTCCACAGTGCTGTACAATGCTCTACAACACCGTGTGGCTCATCCCAGTACAGGCTGATCAAACCAGCAGAATGGAACATGGCGCTGTGTCCCGCCTCCAGTGTGCTTGTAGGAGGGATCAACAGACAGAAACAGTTATATTGTGATAAGTATGTCATTATTTTATGATAAAAAAGGGTTAAAAATGGTAATTTAAATGTAACATTTTACCAAAATTTGTCAAACTTGTAAGATATTCCGGGTACAGTAAATACCAACATCATACTCCATTCTGTTCAGTATTACATCTTCTGTACAGATTTCTGAGGCTAGCAGTAAGTACCTGTGTGTGAGTGTGTGTGTGTGCGTGTGTGGGTGGGTGTGGTGTGTGCGTGTGTGCGAGTGCGAGTGTGCGTGTGGGAGCGTGTGTGTGTGGTGTGTGTGTGGTGTGTGTGTGCGTGTGTGTGAGTGTGTGTGTGTGTTGTGTGTGTGAGTGTTTGTGTGTTGGGTGTGTGTGTGTGTGTGTGTGTGTGTGTTCTACTCCAGTGTTTCCAGAGCACACTGTGCATTGATACTGCACTCACTGCATTGTAAACAGAGGCTGAGGGGCGTGTTAGGAGTCATTGCACTGGGGGGACGTCACTTCCACGTCACGTTTAAGCACTCTGTAAAAAACAAAGGTGTTCATTGTATTGATTTTGTGGTCATTTGTATATTCCAGTGTAAATATCCCATTAAAGTTTAAAACTAAAATGAAAAATCATCATTTTCCACAAAGCCCTTCTACTTAATAAAAGTTTTCACTGTATAAACGACTTGCTATTCTGGGACTGAGTTAATGCTTTCCAAACGCACGTCAAATACCCCCGAACTGTACACACCACGCAGAGCTGGCAGTGCCACTGTCAGGCCACAGGGGGGCAGAGCACAATCACAGAAGCACAATACCCCCGAACTGTACACACCACGCAGAGCTGGCAGTGCCACTGTCAGGCCACAGGGGGGCAGAGCACAATCACAGAAGCACAATACCCCCGAACTGTACACACCACGCAGAGCTGGCAGTACCACTGTCAGGCCACAGGGGGGCAGAGCACAATCACAGAAGCACAATACCCATTGAACTGTACACACCACGCAGAGCTGGCAGTGCCACTGTCAGACCACGGGGGCAGAGCACAATCACAGAAGCACAATACCCCCGAACTGTACACACCACGCAGAGCTGGCAGTACCACTGTCAGGCCACAGGGGGGCAGAGCACAGAAGCACAATAGATTTGGAAAATGGCGTGCACAGCCTTGCCTCACTGTGGAGTGGTGCACAGAGAGAGTGGCATTGCTGTGGAGTGGTGCACGGGGAGTGGCGTTGCTGTGGAGTGGTGCACGGAGAGTGGCGTTGCTGTGGAGTGATGCACAGGGAGAGGCGTTGCTGTGGAGTGGTGCACAGGGAGAGTGGCGTTGCTGTGGAGTGGTGCACAGGGAGAGGCGTTGCTGTGGAGTGGTGCACAGGGAGAGTGGCGTTGCTGTGGAGTGATGCACAGGGAGAGTGGCGTTGCTGTGGAGTTGTGCACAGAGAGAGTGGCGTTGCTGTGGAGTGATGCACAGGGGGAGTGGCGTTGCTGTGGAGTTGTGCACAGGGAGAGTGGCGTTGCTGTGGAGTGGTGCACAGAGAGAGTGGTGTTGCTGTGGAGTGGTGCACAGGGAGAGTGGCGTTGCTGTGGAGTGGTGCACAGGGAGAGGCGTTGCTGTGGAGTGATGCACAGGGAGAGTGGCGTTGCTGTGGAGTGATGCACAGGGGGAGTGGCGTTGCTGTGGAGTGATGCACAGGGAGAGTGGCATTGCTGTGGAGTGGTGCACAGGGAGAGTGGCGTTGCTGTGGAGTGATGCACAGGGGGAGTGGCGTTGCTGTGGAGTGGTGCACAGGGAGAGTGGCGTTGCTGTGGAGTGGTGCACAGGGGAGTGGCGTTGCTGTGGAGTTGTGCACAGGAGGGGGCGTTGCTGTGGAGTGATGCACAGGGGAGTGGCGTTGCTGTGGAGTGATGCACAGGGGAGTGGGCGTTGCTGTGGGTGATGCACAGGGGGAGTGGCGTTGCTGTGGAGTGATGCACAGGGGGAGTGGGCGTTGCTGTGGGAGTGGTGCACAGGGAGGTGGCGTTGCTGTGGAGTGGTGCACAGGGAGAGTGGTGTTGCTGTGGAGGTGCACAGGGAGAGTGGCGTTGCTGTGGAGTGATGCACAGGGGGAGTGGCGTTGCTGTGGAGTGGTGCACAGAGAGTGGTGTTGCTGTGGAGTGGTGCACAGGGAGAGTGGCGTTGCTGTGGAGTGATGCACAGGGGGAGTGGTGTTGCTGTGGAGTGATGCACAGGGGGAGTGGTGTTGCTGTGGAGTGGTGCACAGGGAGAGTGGCGTTGCTGTGGAGTGATGCACAGGGGAGTGGTGTTGCTGTGGGTGATGCACAGGGGAGAGGGCGTTGCTGTGGAGTGGTGCACAGGGGGAGTGGCGTTGCTGTGGAGTGATGCACAGGGGGAGTGGTGTTGCTGTGGAGTGATGCACAGAGAGAGTGGCGTTGCTGTGGAGTTGTGCACAGGGAGAGTGGCGTTGCTGTGGAGTTGTGCACAGAGAGAGTGGCGTTGCTGTGGAGTTGTGCACAGGGGGAGTGGCGTTGCTGTGGAGTTGTGCACAGGGAGAGTGGCGTTGCTGTGGAGTTGTGCACAGGGAGTGGCGTTGCTGTGGAGTTGTGCACAGGGAGAGGCGTTGCTGTGGAGTGATGCACAGGGGAGTGGTGTTGCTGTGGGTGATGCACAGAGAGGGCGTTGCTGTGGAGTTGTGCACAGGGAGAGTGGCGTTGCTGTGGAGTTGTGCACAGGGAGAGTGGCGTTGCTGTGGAGTTGTGCACAGGGAGAGTGGCGTTGCTGTGGAGTTGTGCACAGGGAGAGTGGCGTTGCTGGAGTGATGCACAGGGGGAGTGGCGTTGCTGTGGAGTGGTGCACAGGGAGAGTGGTGTTGCTGTGGAGTTGTGCACAGGGAGAGTGGCGTTGCTGTGGAGTTGTGCACAGGGAGAGTGGCGTTGCTGTGGAGTGATGCACAGGGGGAGTGGCGTTGCTGTGGAGTGATGCACAGGGGGAGTGGCGTTGCTGTGGAGTGGTGCACAGGGGGAGTGGCGTTGCTGTGGAGTGGTGCACAGGGAGAGTGGTGTTGCTGTGGAGTTGTGCACAGGGAGAGTGGCGTTTTATAGCAAGTCGTTACATTGTGTTTAGGATGTCTCTTAATGGATGTTATCTTGTGTGGCCCCAAAAAATCATTCTGTTATAAAAAGAGACCCCAACACACTACCAAGGAAGTGCCATGAACTGCTATTAAACATAAAGAGGGCCTGTAGCAAAGTGGTTTGTAGTGCACAGGTGCAGCGGGGATGCTCAGGAATGAGAGACACAACACAGTTCACGGTGAAAAAGCAGCTCTTTATTTGCTGACAAATAATAATACCTGGCTCTACACAACGATGTGTATCACTCAGGCAAACCACGGGGTTCAGTCCCGTAATAGTAATACACTAAACAAGACACACACAAACACACCACGGTCCCAAGTCCAGAGTGAGTGCTCTCAGTGAACGTGGTGATTTACAGGGTTATTCGTGCACAATGGTGAAGTGGAGTCCGGGTTTGATTGCCGGGGGTTTAGCTACAGCTCCCGGAGGTTAGCCTTCTATAACGACAAGCACAGACAGTTAGACACAAACAGAACACTTAACACAGTCCCTTTCCTTTCTCGCTCATTCTCATAATTAGTGTACGTAGCAAACACAACAACGGTGTGTCAAGCAGGCTTCATCTCATGCTTTACAGTTATTTATTATTATTATTATTATTATTTATTTCTTAGCAGACGCCCTTATCCAGGGCGACTTACAATTGTTACAAGATATCACATTATACATTATTTCACATTATACAGATATCACATTATTTTACATACAATTACCCATTTATACAGTTGGGTTTTTACTGGAGCAAACTAGGTAAAGTTACCTTGCTCAAGGGTACAACAGCAGTGTCCCCCACTGGGGATTGAACCCACGACCCTCCGGTCAAGAGTCCAGAGCCCTAACCACTACTCCACACTGCTGCCCCAAGTTATTTTAGTTGTCTTTATCGATGTGTTCTTTTCCCTCCTCTGTTGACAGAAGATAATCTAATCCCTGCAGTGCAGCCTCACTCATGAGATAACGTACCACTGCAATAGGTCAGCACAGTGCTTCAAAACATGACAGGCAGCAACCATCAGTCTTTATTCAGCCTTGCGTGGCTAGATATGGGCACTAGGGGGCAGTGTGCTCTCAAATCCAGATGACTCCAGTCTGCCCGTGGTTTGTATGCTTAACTACACTTTAGTTATCATATCAGGCTGTGCAGATAAAGCTCTCTCGGCACTGTAATGCCACCTCTGTACACTAGGCGTCGCTGTGCATTATCTTCACAGTCATCATGATACAATGGAGCGGAAGAGGTGGTTGAAGGTGCCGCAGAACAACAGGAAACAGTTTAATGCCGCTGCGGAGATGCTTCAGTTATTTTGTGCGGTTTCCTGTTTTGTTCGGCGCTGGGTCTTCAATCAATCAACAAGACATAATCAATGCGATTTACAAGACGTGTCGCGCGGGACACCAAATAAACTATTAAAAACGCGTTCTGCAACACAAAGCACGTGGCAGTGGCGTCAGTCATGCTCCAGTATTTACTGTTTTTAAAATGATTGTAGTATTTGATGTCATCGTCTCTGTACTGGCAGTCACGGCGTTGCATGTGTTTGCTAGGCGCCAGGTTTAGGGATTTTAGCATGTAAAGTCATCTGTGCAGCGCGCTGTAGTTATATCTTAACGCAGTGCGCTGTAGTTAAATCTTGTAACAATTGTAAGTCGCCCTGGATAAGGGCGTCTGCTAAGAAATAAATAATAATAATAATAATAATAATAATAGTTAGAAATCAGAATCGGTGTCAGCCTCTCTCTGTATACATGGCTAGAATGTGACGTCATACCTGCTGTTGCTGTAGCTGCAGCGTTACATTCAGCCCGTGTTCATTGTGTCGATGCGCAGGTAGGTCTGTTAACTGCTTCCAATGATTTCTTTTGACTTTGAGTCCTCCCCAGTGAAAATGAAAGTGTCTCCGCTATTAGTAACATGTAGTGCCGCGGCAGATGTTTAAAGTTTCAGTGTCTCACCAGTGTAATGCTGTGGGAGTGCAGTCCGTGGGGGGTCGGATCTTGTTATTATTATTATGATTATTATTTATTTATTTCTTAGCAGACGCCCTTCTCCAGGGCGACTTACAATTGTTACAAGATATCACATTATACATTATACAGATATCACATTATTTTTACATACAATTACCCATTTATACAGTTGGGTTTTTACTGGAGCAATCTAGGTAAAGTACCTTGCTCAAGGGTACAGCAGCAGTGTCCCCACTGGGATTGAACCCACAACCCTCCGGTCAAGAGTCCAGAGCCCTAACCACTACTCCACACTGCTGCCCCATCTTGTTGTACACACGCTTATTGGGCTTGCAGTTCATTTCATGAGAGATATTGATGGCTTATTTAATGTCACTCGGGCTGTAGTATTAATGCTGCGCACAATGTCAGTAGTACAGACTAAAGCAAAAAAAAAAAAATCGTGTCTTACAAGAGTATTTATTGCCCTTCAGATATCATGTTACAAAAATACGATATGTGAACGCATTGTCAATTACAAATAATACGATCTGTAAACGCATTGTCAATTACAAATAATACGATCTGTAAAGGCATTGTCAATTACAAATAATACGATCTGTGAACGCATTGTCAATTACAAATAATACGATCTGTAAACGCATTGTCAATTACAAATAATACGATCTGTAAACGCATTGTCAATTACAAATAATACGATCTGTGAACGCATTGTCAATTACAAATAATACGATCTGTGAACGCATTGTCAATTACAAATAATACGATCTGTGTCGGCATTGTCAATTACAAATAATACGATCTGTGAACGCATTGTCAATTACAAATAATACGATCTGTAAACGCATTGTCAATTACAAATAATACGATCTGTGAACGCATTGTCAATTACAAATAATACGATCTGTAAAGGCATTGTCAATTACAAATAATACGATCTGTGAACGCATTGTCAATTACAAATAATACGATCTGTAAACGCATTGTCAATTACAAATAATACGATCTGTAAACGCATTGTCAATTACAAATAATACGATCTGTAAACGCATTGTCAATTACAAATAATACGATCTGTGAACGCATTGTCAATTACAAAATAATACGATCTGTAAACGCATTGTCAATTACAAATAATACGATCTGTAAACGCATTGTCAATTACAAATAATACGATCTGTAAACGCATTGTCAATTACAAATAATACGATCTGTGAACGCATTGTCAATTACAAATAATACGATCTGTGAACGCATTGTCAATTACAAATAATACGATCTGTGAACGCATTGTCAATTACAAATAATACGATCTGTGAACGCATTGTCAATTACAAATAATACGATCTGTGAACGCATTGTCAATTACAAATAATACGATCTGTAAACGCATTGTCAATTACAAATAATACGATCTGTGAACGCATTGTCAATTACAAATAATACGATCTGTGAACGCATTGTCAATTACAAATAATACGATCTGTAAACGCATTGTCAATTACAAATAATACTGATCTGTGAACGATTGTCAATTACAAATAGCGATCTGTAAACGCATTGTCAATTACAAATAATACGATCTGTAAACGCATTGTCAATTACAAATAATACGATCTGTAAACGCATTGTCAATTACAAATAATACGATCTGTAAACGCATTGTCAATTACAAATAATACGATCTGTAAACGCATTGTCAATTACAAATAATACGATCTGTGAACGCATTGTCAATTACAAATAATACGATCTGTGAACGCATTGTCAATTACAAATAATACGATCTGTAAACGCATTGTCAATTACAAATAATACGATCTCAGAACGCATTGTCAATTACAAATAATACGATCTGTGAACGCATTGTCAATTACAAATAATACGATCTGTAAACGCATTGTCAATTACAAATAATACGATCTGTAAACGCATTGTCAATTACAAATAATCTGATCTGTAAACGCATTGTCAATTACAAATAATACGATCTGTGAACGCATTGTCAATTACAAAATAATACGATCTGTGAACGCATTGTCAATTACAAATAATACGATCTGAACGCATTGTCAATTACAAATAATACGATCTGTGAACGCATTGTCAATTACAAATAATACGATCTGTAAACGCATTGTCAATTACAAATAATACGATCTGTGAACGCATTGTCAATTACAAATAATACGATCTGTGAACGCATTGTCAATTACAAATAATACGATCTGTGAACGCATTGTCAATTACAAATAATCCGATCTGTGAACGCATTGTCAATTACAAATAATCTGATCTGTAAACGCATTGTCAATTACAAATAATCTGATCTGTGTCGGCATTGTCAGCAGCGAGTAGGCCCTGGACGGAATCATGAGGCCAGGCTGTGTCTTTAGTGTTTGCATGCGTGGGGAGGGGCTGAGCGGAGTCTGTAGTGCAACTCAGGACCGCTTTTCACTGCACTCAGATCATGTTGGTGCTTTTCCCCAGATAACCAGAGACTGAATCCCACTGCAGCGGTGTGGCTTCCTGGAATCAGCGACGGGGCTGCGCAGCCCAGATGGCTGGCATGTCTGAAAACAGCTTTTATAAAACGCTGCAGTGTCACTTACTGGGTGTGGACGGATCATACACTTGAGCATCAGGCTCATTTTCATGCCTTGTGATTAACCGGAAGTCTCTTTATTGGGTCACCTCCACTGCATAGAAACGAAGCAGATATCCAAGGGAAACGCTGTCCAGCACATGGCATTAGGATCTGCAGACCAACTTAGCAAAAACTGGGCTACTCTCAATAATCTTTCAGTTCGTAACATATTTGACATGTTTCACCACTACCACATTTTACTAAGGTCATGTTGCCAGTGTTTTTTTGGATCGACAGTCCAGAAGAGATTCACGACACAGGGTTTCATTTTTAATTCAGTACATTTTTAGAGCTTGCATGTTCTCATGTTGCAGTATATCCTGGAAAGCAGGTGCAGCCCAGCTCGGTGAATGTGATGCCTCATGCGGTACACTTCATAACTTTATATGGAACAAGCAGGCAGTCCAGGGCTCTGCCAGTCTCAACTTGACACTGTTGTGACAGATTCATATCAGTAATTCACCTGGATGGAAGCTACACTGAATCAGTACTTTGCAACAAGACTGGAGTTACACCCGATTTCAAAATAATCATGACAGTGTACCACCAGTAATAACAATACTCTTTATTTTATATAGCACCTTTCATAGCGGACCACCATCACAAAGCACTTTACAAGATAGGAGACTAGGGTGTGTGAACTATGCATCAGCTGCAGAGTCACTTACAACATCTCACCTGAAAGACGGAGCACAAGGAGGTTAAGTGACTTGCTCAGGGTCACACAGTGTGTGAGCTCGGATTTGAACCAGGAACCTGCTAGTTCCAAGCCTGTTGTCTTTAACCACTGGACCACACTGCCTCCTAGAACACAGCTGCAAAACGTTGTGACATCCAGCGTTCATCCATCTGGAGCCCGCTTCAGATTTAGTAGCCTGCTCTAATAAAATCAAAGTTTCAGTCAGTGGTTCTCTTGGTGTAATTCAAACTGGAAGTGTGACATACATACATACATGCTGCTTATAGCCCCACATTGAGATGCACTCAGTTACATGCAGTAAATCATTTCCTAACCCAAGTTTCATCACAAGCCTCTGTTATATGCTGTAGCTGTTCAGGCAGGAGAATGCATTGTAAACCCTTTGTGGGTTTTATTGTTTTCCTTTTATAAAAAGCTGCTTACAAAACTGTTTGTTAATCTCCACCATTCCCAGACCTGAATTGAATCTCAGCAGTAAAAGCACTTCAGCCTGATGGAAACTCCCTTTCAACACCAGCAGCTACTGTGAGATAACAATTGTTCAATCATCACATTATACCCAGAGTGTTTTAAATGCAGGAACAGAATTGATTTTCTTCCAGTAGTACCCTTTATTGAACAAACACACATGTGGCAGCTTCCAGGGCCCAGCGCGGTTCTTAATCTCATAAACTTAGTATCTCACTGTTAAAGGCTCAGTTAAGACTCTGCAGCATTACATCTGCTTCATTCCAAATTAACACTATAACAACTCTGTTCTACACGCATTTAGAGAAATACTTTGTGAGGAGTGTTTCAATGATGACTATACAGAGATAAGTGTGATTTGGAGACTCCTCCAATCTGGAATAGGGCTGCAGTGCTCTTTTTAAGATGGAGTTGTGTTTAATATACACACTACTACATGTTCTTTTGAAAGACTCTTTACAATATATAGAGAAAAACAAACCTGATTAACTCCAATCATTGCTATTACACCTACAAAGCCATCACAGCAAGATCAGGGACGGGACACATTGATGTGGGTGCTTAGCAATGGCAATGCTGATCACAGCAAGATCAGGGACGGGACACACTGATGTGAGTGCTTAGCAATGGTAATGCTGATCACAGCAAGATCAGGGACGGGACACATTGATGTGAGTGCTTAGCAATGGCAATGCTGATCACAGCAAGATCAGGGACGGGACACACTGATGTGAGTGCTTAGCAATGGTAATGCTGCCATCACAGCAAGTTCAGTGACGGGACACATTGATGTGGGTGCTTAGCAATGGTAATGCTGATCACAGCAAGATCAGTGACGGGACACATTGATGTGAGTGCTTAGCAATGGTAATGCTGCCATCACAGCAAGATCAGTGACGGGACACATTGATGTGGGTGCTTAGCAATGGTAATGATGATCACAGCAAGATCAGTGACGGGACACATTGATGTGAGTGCTTAGCAATGGTAATGCTGATCACAGCAAGATCAGTGACGGGACACATTGATGTGGGTGCTTAGCATGGTAATGCTGATCACAGCAAGATCAGTGACGGGACACATTGATGTGAGTGCTTAGCAATGGTAATGCTGATCACAGCAAGATCAGTGACGGGACACATTGATGTGAGTGCTTAGCAATGGCAATGCTGATCACAGCAAGATCAGGGACGGGACACATTGATGTGAGTGCTTAGCAATGGCAATGCTGATCACAGCAAGATCAGGGACGGGACACACTGATGTGAGTGCTTAGCAATGGTAATGCTGCCATCACAGCAAGTTCAGTGACGGGACACATTGATGTGGGTGCTTAGCAATGGTAATGCTGATCACAGCAAGATCAGTGACGGGACACATTGATGTGAGTGCTTAGCAATGGTAATGCTGCCATCACAGCAAGATCAGTGACGGGACACATTGATGTGGGTGCTTAGCAATGGTAATGATGATCACAGCAAGATCAGTGACGGGACACATTGATGTGAGTGCTTAGCAATGGTAATGCTGATCACAGCAAGATCAGTGACGGGACACATTGATGTGGGTGCTTAGCAATGGTAATGCTGATCACAGCAAGATCAGTGACGGGACACATTGATGTGGGTGCTTAGCAATGGTAATGCTGATCACAGCAAGATCAGTGACGGGACACATTGATGTGAGTGCTTAGCAATGGCAATGCTGATCACAGCAAGTTTGAGAGGCAATGATGCACTGCAACCAGACATGAAGCAACTTGTACAATATGAGGCTTGTGTTCCACTCGCACATAACATCACCTGCCAGCAGTGGCAACACAATCTTTGTAACATACTTGCCTGCTTTATGGGCTGGGTGCCAGCACCTGGGTTACAGTTCCAGGATTGGGGGCTTATTTTAATAAATGATAGACGTAGTAACATGTTGACAAGAGTCTGAAGTTATTGTTTTGGTTTAGGAGATAGGTCGTCACCTGATCATTTTTAATAAACCTAAAAACAGAGCCTTTTATAACGTTACTCCCCTCAAACATATTCAAACCTTTCAGTTACATATAGGTTGTTTTACTGAAATTACAACAACAGTCCAGAAGCCATTCCTCAAGCTCCTTCTATATAAACAGTGTATGACATCCTTTGAGCCTGACCTACATACAAGAGTGGGCAGACTGGGCTTGTGCTTCCTTTTACATTGCAGGAGTCACACTTTGTTGGTATTGTCTTAGTATTATACAAGACCAAAAAGCTGTCTGGAGAAATGAAAGGAGCTTCACCCAACCCTTTCCACATTTCTTTGTAATGTAATGGTGGTTTCATGGGGCAGTCAGAAGTCTGCAGCTCTTCCTGTGACAAACAATAACGCGGGCCAGCTGAGGCACATCCCTCTGTGTGAGCAGCTCAGTGCACTGCAGCAGCCAGCCTGGGGCTCCTGCACCAAGGCACACCAGTGCTAATGAGCCCTCAGTGTGTGGGTGGCACAGGGGGAGAGATCCGGGCTCTCTCTAGCCAATCCAGCAGCCTGCATCTCCTCCTTCAGCAGCTATGGTACCTCCCACTTAGCCATCTTGCTGCCAACGACCTTGACTCCCTCGGCAGGCACTTTACACACTGTAGAAACACAGCACTAGTGCACCAAGAAATGAGGAGAGCATTGGAGGTCTTGTTTGTGAATGAGGAGATGTAACAATTTTAAAGCTGAGGCGATGCATCGATTTATCGTTTGACAACTATCGATAGTTAAGCCTGTGTATCGTTTTTGTGTAAAGGGTTGAAGCAGAGTTTTTAATTTTGTATTAAATTTGGAATCGATAATTATTGTTTGCATTAAACGCAGCGCTTCTCTGCTCCCCTCAGCTGTGACTCCCTGAATCTGCATGCGATTGAGCTCCCCTTCTCCTTGCTGCCCCGCCCCTGGGAGTGTTTACTGAGGGGATTGTATCTGTGCAGGAGTCTTCAAAGTAACAGAGCAAGTTAAGAGCGCTGTGCTACAATTACAAATACTGTATCGACCGAGCTACAAACACAATGCCTTCCGTGCCTTGACAATTCATTTCTAAAAGTAAGACAGAGAGAAAGTAACGTTTGGGATACTCCACTAACACAACTAATCTGCGTGACCATTTAACGAGATGGCACCCTACAAAACTTCAAACAAAATCCACATTTTTTCATCTGAACTACCCCAGAGTAAAAATGATGAAAAATGACCAAGATCGTTCCTAACGTCGTGTCTTTGGTCAGAAGCGTGAAGCATCCCGGCAGCGGCAGCCCTAGTGAGCAGGTATTCAGTAATGCTGGGCAGATTGTAAGCAAGTGCCAGTCACTGCTTCAATGAAAACAAAATGTGGACACGATCATGTTCCTTAACACAATTCAAATATAACCCATGGACAGTGACTGAACTGCTGTGGACAGCGATAACCTTTTTTTTTTTTTTTTTTTTTTTAAATGAGTTTTTTCTCTTGATTGATTGTTACTCTGACCTTGCTGGGGATTTAAACAACTTATTTTTATTGGATTTTGCTTTGACCCCCAACTGGTACAAATCGACATGAATAAGGTAATATTAAATATATATATTTTGTAATTACTATATGCACAAACAGATGTAATCAATGTAATATGCATAATAGTTTTTAAAGCATTACTAGCAATGTTACACAGTAATCCACAGCTCCACCTGTATTACTGCAGGTTCTTTGTTGTTTTCATAAGATCAATAAATCTGCATCTGCTTTTTTGGAGAATGATATATCGATAGTGAAAAATTAGACAAACAAATTCAAACAAATTTCAAAAGATAAAATAAATACATTCAAATGAATGTCTGCATCTTTTAAAATGAGGAAACCGAGCTGTTCAACATGGGGGGTGTGACATTCAATACAAGCAGCTACACACGGAGCTTCATTGCTGTCTATTAGGGTTGAGTAGAACTCAAATGCACTCGAAACCAATATAGGATAACCTTTCAAGGACATACAGCATCTATACTTAAACTGAACACCATAGTATTCCAAAGTATTAATGTGAAATAAAAAAACATTAGAAAAGTATACTAGTAGTACACCAAAACACAGAGGGCAACTTCCAGGTTTTAACCCAATGCAAAGCCCTTCAACTTGCACTACAGCTCCCAGTCCCAAAACCCTTCAACTTGCACCACAGCTCCCAGTCCCAAAACCCTTCAACTTGAACCACAGCTCCCAGTCCCAACGTAAAGCCCTTCAACTTGAACTACAGCTCCCAGTCCCAACGCAAAACCCTTCAACTTGAACCACAGCTCCCAGTCCCAACGCAAAACCCTTCAACTTGCACCACAGCTCCCAGTCCCAACGTAAAGCCCTTCAACTTGAACTACAGCTCCCAGTCCCAACGCAAAGCCCTTCAACTTGCACCACAGCTCCCAGTCCCAAAACCCTTCAACTTGAACCACAGCTCCCAGTCCCAACGTAAAGCCCTTCAACTTGAACTACAGCTCCCAGTCCCAACGCAAAACCCTTCAACTTGCACCACAGCTCCCAGTCCCAAAGCCCTTCAACTTGAACTACAGCTCCCAGTCCCAACGCAAAACCCTTCAACTTGAACTACAGCTCCCAGTCCCAACGCAAAACCCTTCAACTTGCACCACAGCCCCAGTCCCAACGTCCCAAAGCCCTTCAACTCCCAGTCCCAACGAACTACAGCTCCCAGTCCCAACGCAAAAACCCAACTTCAACTTGAACTTCACACTACAGCTTCCCAGTCCCAGTCCCAACGCAAAACCCCTTCAACTTGCACCACAGCTCCCAGTCCCAAAACCTTCAACTTGAACTACAGCCCCCCCAGTCCCAACGAACCACAGCTCCCAGTCCCAACGCAAAAACCCTTCAAGCCCCAGTTTAACTTGCACCACAGCTCCCCCAATCCCAACGCAAAGCCCTTCAACTTGAACTACAGCTCCCAGTCCCAACGCAAAACCTTCAACTTGCACCACAGCTCCCAGTCCCAACGCAAAACCCTTCAACTTGCACCACAGCTCCCAGTCCCAAAACCCTTCAACTTGAACCACAGCTCCCAGTCCCAACTTGAACCACAGCCCTTTAACTTGCACCACAGCTCCCCCAATCCCAACGCAAAAACCCCCTTCAACTTGAACTACAGCTCCCAGTCCCAACGCAAAACCCTTCAACTTGAACTACAGCTCCCTCTCCCAAAACCCTTCAACTTGAACTACAGCTCCCAGTCCCAACGTAAAGCCCTTTAACTTGCACCACAGCTCCCAATCCCAACGCAAAGCCCTTCAACTTGAACTACAGCTCCCAGTCCCAACGCAAAACCCTTCAACTTGCACCACAGCTCCCAGTCCCAACGCAAAGCCCTTCAACTTGCACCACAGCTCCCAGTCCCAACGCAAAGCCCTTCAACTTGAACCACAGCTCCCAGTCCCAACGCAAAGCCCTTCAACTTGAACTACAGCTCCCAGTCCCAACGCAAAACCCTTCAACTTGAACTACAGCTCCCAGTCCCAACGTAAAGCCCTTCAACTTGAACTACAGCTCCCAGTCCCAACGCAAAGCCCTTCAACTTGAACTACAGCTCCCAGTCCCAACGCAAAACCCTTCAACTTGCACCACAGCTCCCAGTCCCAAAACCCTTCAACTTTAACTTGAACCACAGCTCCCAAAGTCCCAACGTAAAAAGCCCTTCAACTTGAACTACAGCTCCCAGTCCCAACGCAAAGCCCTTCAACTTGAACCACAGCTCCCAGTCCCAACGTAAAGCCCTTCAACTTGAACTACAGCTCCCAGTCCCAACGTAAAGCCCTTCAACTTGAACCACAGCTCCCAGTCCCAACGTAAAGCCCTTCAACTTGCACCACAGCTCCCAGTCCCAACGCAAAGCCCTTCAACTTGAACCACAGCTCCCAGTCCCAAAGCAAAGCCCTTTAACTTGCACCACAGCTCCCAGTCCCAAAGCCCTTTAACTTGCACCACAGCTCCCAGTCCCAAAGCCCTTTAACTTGCACCACAGCTCAGTCACAATACTGTTTTTAAGATGGCAGGTACGACTGTTCTGGCGTGGACACCATTATTGCCTACAGCACAGGACAATGCCGTGATTAGTGCACATGCGCAACACAGAAGGTTCGAGAAGAGAATGGGGACGGGACGGGTCAGGGGGGTGCAGGTCAAACAGAACGGCAGTTCTCACAGTCTGTGCGCGTACAGTGCAATAGGGCTCTCGATACATTGCTTTTAAATTGCATTTAACATTATAAACTTAGTTACAGTATGTGGTAAACAAGTAAGTAAATAAACAGTGAATACCACATAACACGCACTCTTCTACCACTGCTCGAAGCCAACTGTCACAATTGTAAATGGAATCCTTTCTAAGGCTTCATTGATTTGTAAACAAGCCCCTCTGCCAGACATTGTACTCCAACAAAATGGCGTACGCAGTAAACATACCACGTTGCCAAGAACCGTAGCGATCGGAGTGATAGGTTAATCAGATGGTCTAAAAAGAGTGCCTTACCGCAACATACTAATCGTTTTGTCGCGTCGCACCTCCAACACACTAGAAATTGCCTGCAATGCAATTATATACTTGTAGTAAAGACTTAAATGATTCACTGAAACCCGTTTTATAAAAATACATAAAATGCACGGTTAAAAAACAGGAAGTTCAACCTCCTGTCTTTATTGTCTTGGCTTCTTGCCCATCGCTCGGTGCAGGGAGCGCGCCGAGTCTCGCCCCCGCGCTGCTCGCTCTCGACGAACCCCACAGGGAGCCTCAGGCGCCATCTTGTACAACAGCTTCTCCGTCTCCGAAACAACCACTACTTGTACCTTGAAGATACGACATTCCGATATGAAACTATACTAACAGAACGTGGCGTTATAGATACATATTTTTTCGCTTAAATTTCCATATATGTGTATGTAAAAAAATATATAACAAAATCTGTGCCTACACATCATCCCGATACCTACACTTCCATCTAATGGCGCCTGCAGGACCTCCGCTCGCGCCCCTCTCCCCTTGCAGCTCAGAGCCCGCCCACATTCTCTACTACATGATGTCATCGACAGCCAATGATCTTGCCCGGAAACTAGCAAGACGTTTTTCATTGGATACATTAGTTGTCAATTTTAAAGCAACAGAGACGGTGTGGACAGAGACGACAGAGCGGCGCCATTTCGCGAACTACACAAAGCGTACATTACTGAAAAACAAACAGATTTCAAATTCAAGCTTTTAAATACCCCCACACACCACGTTGATCTCACACAACAAAAACACATGTCAATCTTATTCTATATAAACTTATACGTATAGACATATTTTTAAACATAACCAAAAAACAGTTGTTAACACATTTTCACCTTATCAAGCCTAAAAGAAGAAAGTCCAATATTTCGGTTGAAGGTGTTTTTTTGTTTTGTTTTTGTTTGTTTGTTTCGGGCGGGCAGTTTCTACTCCAAAGACATTCTTCCTGTTTTTTTTCCCCCAAAATGACTGCTCTGCTCACTCGGCACGGAGCACTGGCCAGCAGATTTTATATGTTGTAAAGCGCATGCGCAGCGCAGTCTGCAGCGGGGCTGGGAAACCCTGTAGCTTTGGGGTGGGGACGGGCGTGCGCAGCGCAGGGTAGAGGAATTCGTGATGCGTCGACATTACTCATACGCTGCACAATCAATCATTTGCCGTGTTGCTATACAAGTTTGAATTTATATACGTAACACAAGTACATCGCTTGAAAATAAAAACATGTTCCCCTGTTTTATGAATACAGAAATATTATTTGCGTTTTGTTTTATGATTGGTGGTTAATATATATTATTAATTTCCTAGCAGACACCCTTATCCAGGGTGACTTACAATTGTTACAAGATATCACATTATTTTTACATACAATTACATTACTTTTTACATACAATTACCCATTTATACATGGAGCAATCTAGGTAAAATACATTACTCATGGGTACAGCAGCAGTGTCCCCCACCTGGGATTGAACCAACGACCCTCCAGTCAGGAGACCAGAGCCCTAACCACGTGAGCAGTCCACACTATTGTACCTGGATGATGCCCAGTATGTCTCTCACTCCACGATCAGTATTGTACCTGGACGATAGTTATCTCTCGAGCCAGCGTGAGCAGTCACTCCACGATCAGTATTGTACCTGGACGATAGTTATCTCTCGAGCCAGCGTGAGCAGTCACTCCACGATCAGTATTGTACCTGGACGATAGTTATCTCTCGAGCCAGCGTGAGCAGTCATCAGTATTGTACCTGGACGATAGTTATCTCTCGAGCCAGCGTGAGCAGTCACCCACGCCTCAGTATTGTACCTGGACGATAGTTATCTTCGAGCCAGCGTGAGCAGTCACTCCACGCCAGTATTGTACCTGGACGATAGTTATCTCGAGCCAGCGTGAGCAGTCACCCACGCCAGTATTGTACCTGGACGATAGTTATCTCGAGCCAGCGTGAGCAGTCACCCACGCATTGTACCTGGACGATAGTTATCTCGAGCCAGCGTGAGCAGTCACCCACGATCAGTATTGTACCTGGAGTATTGTACCTGGACGATAGTTATCTTCGAGCCAGCGTGAGCAGTCACTCCACGCCAGTATTGTACCTGGACGATATAGTTATCTTCGAGCCAGCGTGAGCAGTCACTCCACGATCAGTATTGTACCTGGACGATAGTTATCTCTCGAGCCAGCGTGAGCAGTCACTCCACGCTCAGTATTGTACCTGGACGATAGTTATCTCTCGAGCCAGCGTGAGCAGTCACTCCACGCTCAGTATTGTACCTGGACGATAGTTATCTCGAGCCAGCGTGAGCAGTCACCCACCATCAGTATTGTACCTGGACGATAGTTATCTCTCAGCGTGAGCAGTCACCCACGCCAGTATTGTACCTGGACGATAGTTATCTCGAGCCAGCGTGAGCAGTCACTCCACGATCAGTATTGTACCTGGACGATAGTTATCTCTCGAGCCAGCGTGAGCAGTCACTCCACGATCAGTATTGTACCTGGACGATAGTTATCTCTCGAGCCAGCGTGAGCAGTCACTCCACACTCAGTATTGTACCTGGACGATAGTTATCTCTCGAGCCAGCGTGAGCAGTCACCCACGCCTGGTATTGTACCTGGACGATAGTTATCTCTCGAGCCAGCGTGAGCAGTCACTCCACGCTCAGTATTGTACCTGGACGATAGTTATGTTGGCAGCAGGTAAAGCGAGAGCCCATTGGTTCATAACTCAAAATATTCGGTTGTTGCCACAGAGTGAGAGAATCAGATCTTATTTTCTATTCGGTTGTTGCAAACTTCAAAAAAAATCCTTGCAAGTACTGTACTAGCAACCAGCTGTGTGCAATGACCAACCAATCAGGGGCCATCACATCCAAGACTGACAGCACGGCTGCCCAATAGGAGCCACTACACAACTCATGGGCAGATAGATGTGCTGATGCAGAACTGAACTTGAATGAAAACTGAACTAATTAGTGCACTCCGAGACTGTTACAGGAACGAGGGAACTAGCGGTTATATTGAAGGGAAAGCAGCAAGGGGAAACAGAATTAAATGTTCTTACTAATATTTTCCTAATGTTAAGGAGGAAGTGCCTAGGCAGAATTGTGGATTATGCAAGTCACCCAAGAAAGACTATAAGCCCTCATAAAGATGGCAGCCCCATTGACTGTACATATTTTTCATTGGTTGTTTTGTTGGTTTGTGCGTGTGTTACCAAGTTGCCCCTCACAAATATGGCGTCGTTTTATTTCGCACTGGGGAAACCAGCCGTTACCTAACCGCGCGTGTGCACGCACAGCAACGGCGGGGGCGCGCCTGCCCGCTCTCTGCCGGCGCCCCTGCGGTCGTGGGTGGGTGAACCCCGCGGGGTGTGGAGGCGGGGTCGGGGCAGGGGGGGCGGGGCCACGTCGGTCCTGCCTGAGCCGCCATTTTTGCAAATAGGTAGGAGAGGAGAATCTGTGATAACACAAGGAGAGAGACTAAAGAAAAGTAAAGCAATTACAACACGTTTCTCCGCAGAAAATCTCCAGATAGCGGGCTCGGGTTGAACTGCAGCAGCAGCTGTAAGAGTAGGGGGGGTCTGTCTGGGGGCTGCTTGGTTGTTTCTCGTTTTTCTCTTTGTTATAGTAAAATCCGCAGTGGAGGTGGTGTATTGTTTTGGTTTTCCGGAGGCTCAGGCGGGGGTTTTTTTCCCGACTCCCCTGTTTTGTTGACATTATCTCTTGTGGACATTTAAGGTAAGATATTTACTTTTTTACGTCAACATGTTTATCATAAAAAATAAATAAAATAAAACGCTCACAAGTGGGTCTCTCCGGTTGCTCTCCGGGTCTGTCTGTTGTCAGCGGTACTGTGATGCTGTGTTACATTGAACCTGGTGTAAATAGTAAGAGTTTCGTATTCTGTAAAACAGTGTGCCACTTCGTACGCATGCTTGTTTATCTTCAAACCGAGGTGGTTCGTGGTGTTTTCTGTTGAATGAAACAAGGGCAGTAATGACATGGATTGTGATGCTGTGGTTGATAAATATGGCGGGTTTATGGCGCTTGGTCTGACTTTATACAAACATATATAGAAACAAATACTTCTAGCCTGTTGCCGCTTTTAAAACCCCTTGCAGAGTCTAAATTCATGTTTGTTTTTAAATATGTCAGACTTTGCTTTTGTTTCACGTAAAATCATTTTTTTGAAGAACGAGATTATTTATAATCCTAAATCGTGCGTGTACTATAATCTCCAGTCATTGTGACAAACGTGTGATTATATATATATATATATATATATATATATATATATATATATATAACGTGTGTAAATAATTTGCAAAGGCTATTTTTGGGAGCCCCCCTCGCTATTATGGAAATCGTATTTGAATTCTGAAGACAAGCTCTACTGCTGCAAATGTGGGGGAGGGGAGGCAGGCATACTACATGTCATTATATTGAACACTGTCTGTATGGATGGAGGCAATACAGTATAGCCACATAATTGGGACTTGGTACAAGTCTCCATTTTAAGACAGATATCTTTGTGTACAAAATGAAAACACCTCCGGATTTTAATAGCAATGAACTCCTGTTTTCACCGCAAGAAAACAACAATCGCGCTCCTTTTGAATACAGGATTAGCAATTTCTGTGGATTGATCGTTTCTTCTTCCTTATTGCAAGCACAGCTCCGTAGTTGTGCTATTGTTTTTGTAGTCGTACCAGTGAGGTGTTGTTAACGGTAATCGCTTGTGTGTGTGTGTGTGTGTTGGGTACAGTGGGTACAGTGAAAGCCCCGCCAGGGTTGTTTTAATGCGAGCTGTCCCTGATGGTAGTACAGTGTTACTTTTGTCCCCAGGAAAGTGCTGTAAAAATGGCGGCCCGGGCTTGATGTGGTAATTGAATCAGTTTGGGTCTCCACACCCCTGCTTGTGTACGTGGGTCTATCACTGCAGCGTTTCACACATAATACATGATATTGAACATATTAGCACGATTAAGCCGCTGTAGCTGGTTTCTAACAAGATGCGTCGTTTCTAAAGTCCCCGTTTTAGTTCTGCTTCTTTTCTCCATATAGCGTCTGGTCTATTTAAAACAGCGGGACCCCGCCCCCTTAGAAAATGTACGCGTTCACACTGCTGTGTGTGTGTGTGTGTGTGTGGGTAAGACTGCTGCAAAAAATGACAGCCCCAGTATCCTCGCAGTACACCCTTCCCGTTTGGAGGAAACGCCTAAGAGAGGTCTAATCCCAGCGTTTCGACGTTTGCATCGCTATCTCGATATACAGTCGAATGACCTTTGTTTAAAAATAATTGTAGCAGAGTTTGCAGGTTATTGTTTTGACTTGGATTAGACAAAACACAAAAACACACTGCAGGTTTAGTCTGTGAGCAGCGGGGGGTATTTATTTATGTATGTATGTATTTTATTGGGGGATGATGCAGTACCAGAACCTACTGCTGATCAGTTGATTTGTTAAAAGGAACAAAAGGGGATTTAGTATATTTAACACTCCAACTAAACAGGAAAAAATAAAACTGTATCCAACATTGGAGACTTCACTGCCAGATTTTACAGATCAGCTGCAGAGCAGGACTGGGCTGTAGGGGATCCGTGTCCAGATTGCTCAGCAGCTCCGAGCTGTGAGTGCAGTTGCTTACCAGAGATATAAAATGATTTCTTCGTCCACACTGGAACATTCAGCAGAGACACACTTCCACAATTAAGTAGATTCATTTATTCTGCTTCAAATTCCTCAAAGATGAATGGTCAGTGCTGGCATGAGAGCACAGGTGTCACTGGCTGTAGGGTTTTGTCTGGGGTCTTGTAGTACAGTCTTTGTTGGTGGCTGCTGCGGCAAAACCGTTGAACAGAATAACTATAGCACAGACCTGCCAATGATAGCGCAGGATATTGTATTTGACGTAATTCATCTCTTTAATAGATCACAAGACCACGTGTGCATTTTCACAATTATCTTTTCTGAATCATTTTATTTAAAAGCACCATTGGGCAGGTCGTAATTTCTTTAACAAAATGTTTACCAGATTAAATCTCTATGAAATTCAACACTTGTTACTGGCTTGGCAGAGAGTAACAGTTAATTCTTAATTGCATTGTTGTAGTTTTTATAACTATCTTTTAAAAACATTAACAGCTAAATACTCTCCTGCGAGACTAACCCCCTCCAGTGACCCTACACTCCACCTGCAGGCAATCTCCTGCGAGACTAACCCCCTCCGGAGACCCTGCACTCCACCTGCAGGCAATCTCCTGCGAGACTAACCCCCTCCGGAGACCCTACACTCCACCTGCAGGCAATCTCCTGCGAGACTAACCCCTTCGAGACCCTACACTCCACCTGCAGGCAATCTCCTGCGAGACTAACCCCTCCGTGACCCTACACTCCACCTGCAGGCAATCTCCTGAGACTAACCCCTCCGTGACCCTACACTCCACCTGCAGGCAATCTCCTGCGAGACTAACCCCCTCGTGACCCCACACCCACCTGCATGCAATCCCTGCGAGACTAACCCTCCGGAGACCCTGCACTCCACCTGCAGGCAATCTCCAAGTAGACTAACCCCTCAAGTGACCCTACACTCCACCTGCATGCAATCTCCTGCGAGACTAACCCCCTCCGGAGACCCTGCACTCCACCTGCAGGCAATCTCCTGGACGTTCCCTGTGTGAGTGCTTAACGTTTACACCAGTGATGCACTCTGTTGTAAACAGGAGCGCCGCTCATCTTCCCAGGACCTGCACTGCTGAGAGCGCCCGAATCTCTGTTTCCAGTAGCAAACCGCTCCCTGTGCTGGTCATTTCTTCAGCAGCTCCAGTCTGATCTGCCTTCCCCACTGCAGCCTGGACAGGTGGCCAGCCCCCAACTCACCCCTCTGGATGTCAATGTGAAGATCACACACCCTCGGCCTCCCAGTCCCACAGCATCTGTGCAGAAGGAGACACAAAGAGCTCTGTGGACCGCAGGCTTGCAGCGCTGCTGCTGGTTGATTGCAGCGTTGCACAGCTGGTGTGATTAGCTCTGATGAAAGCTCCTTTTTAGCTGCTTCTTGTGCTCTCATGTCCTGCTAGTGAGGGGTTGGGGGAGGGGGGTGGGCGCTGTCTGGAGGCACCTGAAGTGTGAAGTCCTGGTCGGGGGTTAATGTAGGGTTTTAAAGCGCTCTGAGAATTGAGATTTGTTGTAAGGGTGCCACATTTAAAAGTGTGCAGTACATACACCTGCCGTCTGCCCTAGAACATGTTTATCTGTTAGATTTGTAATGCTTTAACCACAAATGAGACGTCCGAGTGGCTTCATTAAATGGCTCGCAGTGCTGAGTTGAATCACACAATTGCGGAAATGTTAAGTTTTACTTTCTTTGCTTGTTTCCGGCACAAATGTGTAAACGTGGCTGACGTACTGATTGGTGTAAATCTGATACTCCGAGTCCTATTGGTGCAGTGTTTTGTGAAGGTTTTTGTAAATGCATGGGAAGCCTGCAGTGAGTGTGCCAAGCTGGCTTTCTGTTCTAAGGTCTGTGGCAGCTCCGCTAATAGCAGTAACAGCGAGACGTGTGTGTGTGTGTGTGTGTGTGTGTGGGGGGGAGAGAGAGAGAGAGGGAGAGAGAGAGAGAGAGAGAGAGAGAGGAGGCTCTGTCAGTGCTGCGTGCTCTGTCTGAAGCAACTCAATCACTCTAGCGTTTGCATCAGTCGGAGAAGTTTTGTAGTGTTTTATGCAGTACTTTTAGTTTTCAATGTTTTGTATCTGTAGCGTAAGGCAGTGAAATACAAGAGAGGTAATTCTTACATGTTGAAAGAAAGACATTGTTGCGTTTAATCAGATTCTATGGCAATACACATTCTGTTCTGGATTTTAAACACTCTGCTAGTTTGGTGTTGGATCCATTTTTTGGAGGTTTTAATGTGGTTGCCCAACAGCAGGGTATTACATTAAAAAATGTGTTTTGCTGTGAAATGGTATGCAGATTGCAGACATGCAGTTAAACACTGTAGCTGGTCAGCTAGAATACTTCTCCCTGTTTCAGCCTGCTGGCTACAGACAGGGAAGCCAGAGTGTCATGGCTGGCAGTGCACTACACTTGAAACGTGGTATGACTGAGGCTTTGTCTTGAAGTCCGAGGCCATAGTTAGTTGTCTCCTGATTCCATTGTAAGATTATAGTAAATAAAAAAAATAATACAAAGAAAAATACTTCTTAGTTTTTAAAGAGTTAGAAGAAGCTGGTGGAAAGAAAGAAAAAAATAAATAAATAACTTCAGCTTTTATGTATTTTTATTTTCTCAAACCAATTTGATAATGGATCACGTGCCATGTTAATAATTTACAGGCAGAGTTTTCGAGCAGTACTTCTGAACTTTGGTATCAGCAGCAGCTGCCCTGCTGGACACTTACCTGTGTGTGTGTGTCTCTGTGTTTGCGTGTGTGTTTGTGTGCGTGTGTCTCTGTTTGCGTGTGTGTGTCTCTGTGTGTCTCTGTTTGCGTTTGTGTCTCTCTGTGTGTGTGTGTGTGTGTGTGTGTGTGTGTGTGTGTGTGTGTGTGTGTGTGCGCGCCAACCCGCACCCTGGAGGAAACTGCAGTCCAGCAAGAGTTAGGTCTATCAGACAGAAGTTCCGAGCGCCTGATCTTGTTGTAGCCATGTTGGCCCATACTGCAGATAAACAAGCCCCTGTCCCTCCTAAGCCAGCACAATCCCACCTCCATAAAATCAGCCTACGCTTCCAGAGACAGCAGTGAGCTCGCACTGTGAGTGCATTCCTCAGCCCCAAGATAATTGTTCCAACACGTAGCTGAGTTTCCGGCAGTCTGAGACTAAGAAAGCAAAACTGAGCACAAGTCCTAGCTTTTAGAGCAGCGTTGGAAATAGCCAGGTGGCATTGGCAGTGACAAGAACAGAGCAGAGACTCTCCGCTTGAATTGGATTGCATCAGGGATTGCAATCACTAAGCGCCTGGCAATTTGTGAACTATACATTGCAGACCGTGCTGTACCGGACAGAGACTGTAATAACCTGGTACATTGCAGACCGTGCTGTACTGGGCAGAGACTGTAATAACCTGGTAATGAACTATAATAACCCAGGTGACTAGGTCTGATTTGTGAGGCTTGTTAACGGGAGATGCATCTCTTACTGGGTAATAGGGTGTGAGTAGCTGGTCTGTGCTCCAAATGGAAGGGACAGGCAGCGATGACTGACTGAGGCAGGTTTCTGCTGCAACTTAAATACTTTGATACTGGAATAAATTGCTGTCTGGAATTCAGCGTGGCTTTAACATTGGATATCTGATGGAGGTTGGCCCTCGATGACGGTGAGCAGCTGCAAGCAGCCTGTGCTGCTCCAGGCCATTATTGTTTCTACAGCCATGAAAATACCTGTGTGTTCAAACCATGTCCACTCCACTGCACTGCACTGCACTGCACTGCACTGCACTGCAGCATGATAAAACACAGTGCGTTCAAACTGCAAACAAACTCCAGGCTCCCCTCTCCTGCCCCTTTTATTGTTATATAACGAGAGGGTGGCAGCTGATCAGAGTGCCTTTATCACTTGGTTACAAATGAGAGGAGGCTGTGTGCTGCAGTCCATCGACGCTCATCAGGTTCCTAGTATCTGCTTGATGTCTAAACTGTCAGGTTCTTAAAAAGATCCCCATGATTCAGGATCAACAACATGGCCCTGCTTTCATGGTCATGGAGTCATTCTTCACTTTTCCTCTGTATATTGTGATATGTATTTATTATTTCTATTCCCGGTTTCTTTCTCAGGCGATTGATTGCTTTTCTGCAGGAAAGGGAATCCAGGGCTTCTCCTTAAACAGAAGGGATGCACGAGAAGCTTGTAAGATCAGACCGCCTTTACATCCCTGCCAAAAGCCAGCCGGCTCGTTCACGGAGTTCAGGCTCAAGCCGAGGCTCACAGTGTAATCTGAGTGGGGCTAGCGCAGATGGCAATGGGTTTCTGCATTCCCTTGAAGGGTCCTGTGTTGATAAGCATTAGTAAGAGCCCAGTAACTGGGGGCTACATTGTTTCTGCAGGGATGGCTCTGCTGTTTGCTTCCCCAGGTTTCTGCATACTGACATATGCTGCACCTTTCTCCTGTCGGCAGTACTTGGAGCAAAGCAGCCGGACCTGGTGCATGTTCTTTATCTTTCTAGGAATGTGATGCCACACCTCTTGTGTGGTAAAGAGCAGGCACTGCCACACTGCTCCTGACCGCCTCGGCTAGTAACAGCCTGCCAAAGCTCTTGGTCATTTTTATAAAGAAAAGCATGCTGACGTTCTGGAAAATGCTTCACAGAATTGGCCTGTGTGTTGGTCCAGTTGTTGCTTCTGCTCATGAATGTGTTTCTACAAGGTGCTGAGGCACAGGCTGGTTGAGAGCCGGTTTCTGTGTTTGAGTCGGACGCTCGTAAAGATCAGCCTGATGCAAGAACAGTCATGTTGTGTTCCGAGCAGACCTGGTTTACAGAGCCCTTGAATTGCAGTCTTCAGGGTTAACGCTGGCTGCGCATCAGGACGCCCCTGTTACGTTCTAATGCTTTGAATTAGAAGTCTAACTACAGATGCTGTAATCATAACTGTGTGGTGTGGTGCGTGTATTCATTCCCACAAGATGTCTTGAGTGTCGTATATCAAGGCATGCAGTAACGCTTGGAGAATAATCCTATTGATTGCTGTGTCTTCGTCCAGTTCCAGTTCCGGGTCAGAGGCACTGCTGTTGCAGAAGGAAGGGGGAGGGACCTGTTTGTAATTCCCTCAGGATTCAGCACAGCTTCCCAGGCAAGGGGGGTCATGAGAAGATGTGACGGAATGCAATCTCCTCAGATGGTCTGTTGAGTGAGGGTGCTGGCGCTCTGCTTCAGAGTTACATTAATAACAATGTGAGCATGTCAAGCTGAAGCAATGCCAGCCTGTCTCCATTCATTATTCATGTAAATGTTTACCATGCAGAATTGGGTCTTATTGTGTGATTTATAGAGTGGAGGCTGGAACAGTGCATGCAAGTAAAACATGACCCCAGGAGAATGTGCTGTTCCTGAATATTGCAGTGTAATTGAGTGTGTGTAATGGGTAGCTGGGTTATGAGTTCTTAGTAGACAGGTTTTGTTTGCACTTCCTGTTACGCAGTAGGAGTGGCCAACTGTCGGTGCAAAGGGCGATTCATTTTTGAGAGGCCAGGGAATGTTTAGATCAGCTGGTAGAGTGAGCAGACCGTATCCATGCATTGTGGAGTGAAGCGCTGTGTAGAGAGGATTATTGAAGCAGCAGGGGTGGCTGACTGTCTCTCTCCCTGCTGTATCTCACTAGAGATCAGTGCTCGCTGTCCACTGCTGGTAAAGGGGACTGAACCCTTCCTACCTTTTTTCTTTACAGTTGAGAGAGCGTCCCTCCCCTCACTCCCCCTTGCTTGGACACACGGACCTGTGCTAACTTGTGCCAACGGGGAAGACAAGGCAGACTCGTCCGCTTAAACTGCGGGTCCGCGCTCTCCGTCGGACCCCTGCTTTCTCATGGCATCTGCAGCTGGACGCCAACTCCCAGACTAACAGCCACGCTCCTGTCTGGCTCAACTTTACATCCTAGTGGCATGCATGTGCACTGGACTTGGACTGATGTGTTTAATGCTTGTTTTTCCAGTAGCTGCCTTGATACCGGAAGCAGAACAGGACAATGTGATGGGTGTAGAAAGCTTGTTTGTGTGGTGATTGTGTACTTGGGGAGAGGTGGGTTCAAGTGCATGGCAAGGCTGTTGGCAGTGACTGCACAGTGTTGTGTAAACTTTTAGTGTATCTTTGTATGGAATAATTCACTGTAAAATGTAAGATGATATGGCTGGATCTGAATAGAAATGGGAAAACCTACCTGTAAAGCCTCACTTTGAATGACTTTAAAATGTGAACAGTGATCCATGCATCCTTTTTCACGAGGCTCGGATCACTGCTTGTTTTCTTGGTAAATCTGACACTGTTCTACATGTTCTATTGAAATGTATTCAATGCTAATGAACAATAAAAGTTGTATTTATGTAGAAGTGATTAAAGCTGTCCAGATCCCTGCAGTGCTTGTGCTGTGTTAGGTGCTGGAGCTGCATTGCAAGCTCACGTGTGACGTGTTTGAAAGGGTCTCTCCAGCTCCAGCATACTCTGCTGAGGTTTCCTGACAGGATGAAAAGAATCCCCTCTCTCGCCAGCGCTGCACTTCGAGGTCCAGGGCCTCCTACACTACGGCAGCGCTTCTTCCTTTGAAATGGCATCTGTTTGAGCATTCTCCATTTGACTCATTCAGAAGAACATGAGGCTGGTGGACCGGTGCATTGCTGTGACTGTGAGGGTAGTGTTGGAGTTCATGCATCAGAAACATTGCTGACCCACAGGGGCGTGCTCTGCATTATGAGAGCCACCCATTGCAGCACGGAGCTTGGTTTGAAATTCTAATTTCAATGTGGACCTGCTTGTTCTAGAATGTATGTAATGGGGTGGTGGGGTTTTATATCTGTTAGTTTCAGATATGTCAGTTAGTGTCTAGGTATCTGTCTAGCTAATCAATATAGGCAACTGCATGTCCTGTTCTTGATGGAGCCGTTGGTTTGAATTGCAGTCCAGAGTGCTCTCCTGGCTAACTGCCTGTCTGTTGTGTGAGTTATGTTGAGTTTGCTCTTGTGTGACAAACACTGAGCCCCCCCCGGCTCCCTCCCACTGTGCTGATTGGCAGGAGCAAGCGACAGCTCATTAATAATATCTGGGGGGCTGGCCACATATGTTTGGCTTTGCTTTTATAGTGTCAGATCCATAGAGAGCCGCTGCTAGCAGCCACCCCTTTGTTTAGTGACCCTCCTGACTGTGCAGTGCAGTAGCGGGTCTGCTTCTCACAGCCGCTGCTAGCAGCCACCCCTTTGTTTAGTGACCCTCCTGACTGTGCAGTGCAGTGCAGCAGGTCTGGTCTGTTCTCACAGCCTCTGCTAGCAGCCACCCCTTTGTTTAGTGACCCTCCTGACTGTGCAGTGCAGTGCAGGTCGGTCTGCTCACAGCCGCTGCTAGCAGCCACCCCTTTGTTTAGTGACCCTCCTGACTGTGCTGTGCAGTGCAGTAGCGGGTCTGCTCCTCACAGCCGCTGCTAGCAGCCACCCCTTTGTTTAGTGACCCTCCTGACTGTGCTGTGCTGTGCAGTAGCGGGTCTGCTCCTCACAGCCTCTGCTAGCAGCCACCCCTTTGTTTAGTGACCCTCCTGACTGTGCAGTGCAGTAGCGGGTCTGCTCCTCACAGCCGCTGCTAGCAGCCACCCCTTTGTTTAGTGACCCTCCTGACTGTGCAGTGCAGTAGCAGGTCTGCTTCTCACAGCCGCTGCTAGCAGCCACCCCTTTGTTTAGTGACCCTCCTGACTGTGCAGTGCAGTAGCGGGTCTGCTCCTACACAGCCTCTGCTAGCAGCCACCCCTTTGTTTAGTGACCCTCCTGACTGTGCAGTGCAGTAGCGGGTCTGCTCCTCACAGCCGCTGCTAGCAGCCACCCCTTTGTTTAGTGACCCTCCTGACTGTGCAGTGCAGTGCAGTGCAGCGGGGTCTGCTCACAGCCAGCCGCTAGCAGCCACCCCTTTGTTTAGTGACCTCCTGACTGTGTAGTGCAGTGCAGTGCTGTGCAGTGCAGTAGCGGGTCTGCTCCTCACAGCCGCTGCTAGCAGTCACCCCTTTGTTTAGTGACCCTCCTGACTGTGTAGTGCAGTGCAGTGCTGTGCAGTGCAGTAGCGGGTCTGCTCCTCACAGCCGCTGCTAGCAGTCACCCCTTTGTTTAGTGACCCTCCTGACTGTGTGCAGTGCAGTGCTGTGCAGTAGCGGGTCTGCTCCTCACAGCCTCTGCTAGCAGCCACCCCTTTGTTTAGTGACGCTCCTGACTGTTCATGTTGGTCTAAGGATTGTTCTGTGTTTTTTTTTTTTTGTGCTTTCTGGCTTGCTCTTTCTTTTCTTGCAGCGGGTTCCACAGTGTTTCTTTTAGTTGTAAGTATGCCGAGTGCTGCTCTAATCGCAGTGTTTCACACCTTGCGTAACAGTTTGTAGAAGATGATAAAAGTGGGTGTACCACCGCTGCTGCACTGATAAATATAATCTGTGCTGTGAGCTCTATCGTTGCTAGGAGGAGGTTCCAATTCTGCATTGAAATCGGTTGGAACAGCATCCTGCACACCGGCTATTTTATGAAGTGGTTCAGATAGTGGTTTTTTAGTTTTTTTTTTTGACATTAACATTTTAAAAAGAAAATCTGTTTCTAATGTTGGTGGTGATATTTTTTCATTCACTTCTATACTGGATAGTCCAGCAGGACCAATGAAAATGACCCAGGTAATAATTAATTAATAATTAATAAATTAATAATAATAATAATTAATAATTATTATTATTTGTTTATTTAGCAGATGCCTTTATCCAAGGCGACTTACAGAGACTAGGTGTGTGAACTATGCATCAGCTGCAGAGTCACTTACAATTACGCCTCACCCAAAGACGGAGCACAAGGAGGTGAAGTGACTTGCTCAGGGTCACACAACGAGTCAGTGGCTGAGGTGGGATTTGAACCGGGGACCTCCTAGTTACAAGCCCTTTTCTTTAACCACTGGATCACACAGCCACAGCAAAATAACAAACAAAACCAGAAAAAAACTAAATACATTTTTACCAAAACCAGTTCTCCATAGACCTGAAACTATCCAGCCCTGAGAAACAAACCAGTACCGTCCTGCCTCTGTGCATCAGTTGTTCAGGCAGGTACAGTCCAGTCCAGGCCTTCTCTGCAGTGTAGATGAATGTGTTTAATAAGATGTCACTGTGGCAGGTTACAGTCTCTGCTGAATAAACCATTTCAGCAGTGTGGATAGACAGCCGCTCTCTCGCTCCTGGGTGTAGAAGAGGAAGCTGGCTCGCCAGGATCGGAGGACGTCCGCTGAACCTTCAGTTCTCCTGAGCTGTGTGGGGAATTGCTGCGGTGAGGGGGAGAGAATCCGGGGTAAAATAATTGGGTGCTCTAAATTTCAAAAATAAATAAAACTTTTGATGTTGTTTTGACATTACTCTGAAGAAGACATTCTGGGAAATGCTTCTACTACTACAGCCTGTGGACAACCACCATAGCCATCTACAAACAGCGGGGGAGAAGAAACAACAGCTGGAAATGTTGTGTTAAAATGGGTTTTTTAATGTGGCGGCTCATACTACAGAGTAACTGGCCCACACTGGAAACTGGTTTCTACAGTGAAGGATCGGGGGACCCCTTAACAAGAGGAGATGTCAGCTGACTTGTGTGCCTTAATTAAAGTGCAGTCTCACGGGATGAGGTGCTGCAGTAACATTAGCACACGCAGACAGACAGACACACACAAATACATATACATGAAGCACAATGTTATTGTTTAGCTGTTGTAGAAGAAGAAACGCGCAGCTCCGGTGGATCTGTTGTGCAGCGCAGCTCCGGTGGTTGTCTTGTGCAGCGCAGCCCCGCGGAGCTCTGGTGGATCTCTTGTGCAGCGCGGCCCGCTGAGTCTGTGCATTCGCAGCCCGAGCTCTGGTGGATCTCTTGTGCAGCGCAGCCTGCTGAGCTCTGGGATCTTTGTGCAGCGCAGCCCCTTTGGAGCCTGGTGGATCTCTTGTGCAGCGAGCCCATGAGCTCTGGTGGTTCTCTTGGCAGCGCAGCCTCATGGAGCTCCAGTGGATCTCTTTGCAGCGAGCCCTCATGGAGCTCTGGGATCTCTTGCCAGCCCTGGGAGCTCCGTGGTTGTCTTGTCAGATGTCTTGTGCAGCGCAGGCCTCGGGCGAGTTCGTGGTTTGTCCCGCGGAGCTCTGGGGTTCTCTTGTAGCAGCTCGTGGTTCTCTTGAGCTCCAGCTCTGGTGGTCTTGTGCAGTCTCCCTGAGCTCCTGTGGTTCTCTTGTGCAGCGCGGCCCGGAGTCCGGTGGTTGTCTTGTGCAGCGCCTCATGGAGTCCGTGGTTGCCCGGAGCCCGGAGTGGTTTCTCTTGTGCAGCGCTAGCCCTCCGGAGCTCGTGGTTCTCTTGTGCAGCAGCACAGCTCCGGTGGTTCTCTTGCAGCAGCCCCAGCTCTGGTTGTTCTCTTGTGCAGCTCCTGGATCTCCTGGGATCTCTTGTGCAGCTTGAGCCTCCCGAGCTCGGTGAGTGCAGCGCAGCCCTGCGGAGCTCGGTGGATCCTTTCAGCCAGGTTCTTGCGAACTCCGTGGTTCCTATTGCAGGCAGCCCGAGTGGAGTCCTGGGGTGATCCTCTTGTGCAGGCGCCGTGATCTCAGGCAGCTTGTGAGGAGTTCTCTTGTGCAGCTGAGCCCTCAAGGAGTCTCGGTGGATCTCTTGTGCAGGTAGCCCAGGCCTCATGAGTCCTGTGAGCCCTCAGCGGCTTAGCCCCGGAGCTCTAGGCAGCTGTTCTCTTGGGTGATCAGGGCAGCTTGCCTCACGAGCTCCTCGTGGTTCTCTTGGTGGTTCTGTGTGGTTCTTTGTGCAGCGCAGCCCCGCGGAGCTCCGGTGGTTCTCTTGTGCAGCGCAGTCTCGCGGAGCTCCGGTGGTTCGAGGCTGCAGCGTTGTCATGGCAGCTGGGGTGTGGGAGGACCGGGAAGGGGGCTACACTTGTTAATATCTGAATGTAAAGGGGTCTTTGTAGACAATGACCCGTGTCATTACACACAAACTCCATGGTGACCTAGCACAGCAACGCGCTCTTCAGCACCTGAGCTCCAAGACAACCGCGTCAAATTAAGCCTAGATTTTGTCTCCTTGTTTTTATGACTTTTTTTTAAATGATTTTATTTTATTATAATAGGCCTAATACAAAAAAAATCAACTGGATTGATAATTCTACTATAAAACTTGCAAGTGGCTAGTGAATGTCTTCATTAAAATAATACAGTATAGCAATGAAGCAACACATATAGAAATGAATGCAGCTTAGTGATTGTAATGGTTTCCCCTTCGTTGTGCGTCTCTGTGGAACTTTAAAAGAACCCAGGCTGTCCTGTGCTCTGTATGGTGGATAATAATAATACTAATAATAATAACAATAATAATAATAATAATAGTGATTTGATCTGTCTCTGACACACAGCAGCTTTACAGAGAACAGGGCCGCTGCCACACAGGATGCATCTCTTTCTCTCCAGCACCTCCTAGAGGCCTTTTTGGTTTATGCAAGTTAACCATCTGCTTACAACTCTGGCCAAACCTGCAGTTAGAAATGTATGGAGGGGTTAGAGAGGATGGAGACAAACGCTGGTACGGCATTAACCCAGCACAGCACTGTCAGCTGCTACTGCATTAACCCAGCACAGCACTGTCAGCTGCTACTGCATTAACCCAGCACAGCACTGTCAGCTGCTACTGCATTAACCCAGCACAGCACTGTCAGCTGCTACTGCATTAACCCAGCACAGCACTGTCAGCTGCTACTGTCACAGCACTGTCAGGTGCTACTGCATTAACCCAGCACAGCACTGTCAGCTGCTACTGCATTAACCCAGCGCAGCACTGTCAGCTGCTACTGCATTAACCCAGCGCAGCACTGTCAGCTGCTACTGCATTAACCCAGCGCAGCACTGTCAGCTGCTACTGCATTAACCCAGCACAGCACTGTCAGCTGCTACTGCATTAACCCAGCACAGCACTGTCAGCTGCTACTGCATTAACCCAGCACAGCACTGTCAGCTGCTACTGCATTAACCCAGCAAAGTACTGTCAGCTTGCAGTCACACTGTGAGAGGGCAGAGCAGAGCTGGAAGAAAGTGGGCTGGTTGTGCTCTGACACTGCCAATCATTGTGAAGATTTTCCGTTCCTCCACGCCAGCCTGTCACAGCTGACAGTGCAGTCAGCACAGCATGATTATAATATTATAATATCCACCTCTATAAATAACAGGCCTGTGCTGTTAAGCAGCTTGGGAAAAGAAATCCAGCACTGTTTACATCAGTGTTCTCATGGGTGCGGCTGCGTACACACAACTGCGTCATGTGCCTGCCTGTAATCCTTGTGCATGTCTCAGTTTTGCATTGTTTTTTTTTAATTTGTATTATCTGTTATTTGGCAGTCATTTTTTTTTCTCTGAATAGTTTTACAGAAAAGCTAATGCAGCTGGAATCTAGATCCAATTTTGACATTTTGTGGGTTATCAAGGGATTGCATTGAAAGTCCTCCCCTCCTCTCTTTTATAATGTAAATGCTCCATAGCATTTCTGATAACCAGATCCACAGCTGTTAACCTGTCTTCTGTGTGACTTCACTTCAGCAGCACCTTGCAGTCCAAATGAGCGATGGGTCATTGATTGTGTGCCACTGTATGTATTGTTGTTGCAGTAGTGTGTTTGGGGGTACACTGTGTGCACAGTACTGCACTTTGAATTGATCTGTGCTTTTCTCTCCCCTGTAATGCAGTGTTGTGATGATCACTAACCTCGTCTCTCCCTTGTGTCTCTGCAGGCTTTGTGGATGCACTTAGATGTTTGCAATGAGCACTGTGGCTGGCATGCCTCAGTGTTTTGGATACCAATGCTTAGGACCCCGTAGGAATCGAATTTTTCAGACGCGAACGTCATGAGCATAGTGATCCCGATTGGGGTTGATACAACAGGAACCTCATACTTGGAAATGGCTGCAGGTTCAGAGTGAGTACAGTGTCTCTGTTTGTTTCTGCTGTCCTGCCACCTCTGAATGCATTGCTCTCAGGATAGGGTTTTCCTGAAATTCATCTGCAACTTTACTACTGAATCACGAGTACAGTCTGAGCAACTTGCATCCTGTCCAAGCTGCTTGAGGTCATGGAAAGGGCTTGTATTAAGCAGTTTACAAATAAAGGGGTTTACATAGAAACTGCAGTAATAAATGTACTGCAGGTTATGAAACACATTGTCAGCTATAGTAAGTATAGTCATTTCCCACACTATGTCAATGTAAACCTTGCTTAACGATGGTTGGATTGAGACATTTGAGGTTGGTGTCAAAACATACCCACACTATGTCAGATCAAACTGTAAACCTTGACCAAATTGATGGGGAAGAGATCACCTGAGGGGACTAATTTGGCAGCCACATTGTTGAGGTTGTCGTGGCTTTCAAGATCCAAAACATGCCAACACTAATGGGGGCTTCTCCTCCAGGGCTTTCTTTGAGATCAAACTGTTTAGATGTGGAAGTGACCAAATTGAGAACAATGAAAGGGAAGAGAGGCACCTGAGGGGACGAGTCTTCAGTACTATACACAGAAATGTTGCACACTTGTCGTCTCACACACAGAAATGCTGTAGTGCATCCAAAACATAACAACACTAATGGAGGGCTTCTCCTCATGAGGGCTTTCTTTGAGCGGTTACAGAAATACCCATTCTGATTATATAAGGTTAAACTGGTTTAAGATGTTTAATCCTTGAGTTTATACAGACCCTAACCCCCTGGTTGTGAGCCCTCCCTTGAGAGCGTGGTCACTGCAGCTTTCCATGGAGGAGCGTGGTCACTGCAGCTTTCCATGGAGGAGCGTGGTCACTGCAGCTTTCCATGGAGAGCGTGGTCACTGCAGCTTTCCATGGAGAGCGTGGTCACTGCAGCTTTCCATGGAGGAGCGTGGTCACTGCAGCTTTCCATGGAGAGCGTGGTCACTGCAGCTTTCCATGGAGAGCATGGTCACTGCAGCTTTCCATGGAGAGCGTGGTCACTGCAGCTTTCCATGGAGGAGCGTGGTCACTGCAGCTTTCCATGGAGAGCGTGGTCACTGCAGCTTTCCATGGAGGAGCGTGGTCACTGCAGCTTTCCATGGAGGAGCGTGGTCACTGCAGCTTTCCATGGAGGAGCGTGGTCACTGCAGCTTTCCGTGGAGGAGCCGGTCACTGCAGCTTTCCATGGAGGAGCGTGGTCACTGCAGCTTTCCATGGAGGAGCGTGGTCACTGCAGCTTTCCATGGAGAGCGTGGTCACTGCAGCTTTCCATGGAGAGCGTGGTCACTGCAGCTTTCCATGGAGAGCGTGGTCACTGCAGCTTTCCATGGAGAGCGTGGTCACTGCAGCTTTCCATGGAGAGCGTGGTCACTGCAGCTTTCCATGGAGGAGCGTGGTCACTGCAGCTTTCCACTGCAGCTTTCCATGGAGGAGCGGTCACTGCAGCTTTCCATGGAGAGCGTGGTCACTGCAGCTTTCCATGGAGGAGCGTGGTCACTGCAGCTTTCCATGGAGAGCGTGGTCACTGCAGCTTTCCATGGAGAGCGTGGTCACTGCAGCTTTCTGCAGGGCAGCCCAGCGATACTGGAAGGGAAGCTGCGGTGCACTGATTGGTACTTTTCCTGTCATGCCCAATATTTTATTATAATGTTCTTCTGTAGGCTACTCTTTCATGTCTGTAGGACACCCCCTGGCGACTCTGCTTTGATGTCAGTTGGATTTCTCTCTTGTAAATCCTTTGAATGATTGAGTTTTACATTCGCTGCCGCTTGGTTAACACAGCCTGTCCTGTTTTCCTGTGGATCTGCCTGGCAAGACTGAAATCTGCTCCGCTGTTTATCCCTTGTAAGGATAGTAAGACAGCCCCCTCCCCTTCTCCACGGAGGGGCAAGCTGTGGGCTGAGCACTGTCCTCCTTCCTGCAGCTTTGGCATTCCTAAGGCATTAGCTCACCAGTATTTGCTTGGGATGGCTATAGCATTGCAGGGATGGAAATAAGACACCTATTGCATAGCAGTCTCACCCATTCCAGATTTTACTATGAGCTTGATTAGCCACAGTGTGTATAGGTAACAAACTCAGGTGTGTCTTATTAAACTCATAGTAAATCCAGGGATGGAACTGCTATGCAATGGGAGTCTTATTTCCATCCCTCCAGCATTGCGCCTGCTAATAATTTGTGAATGATACAGCTTTCATTCTCCAGTGTGGGTTACATTTCAAGAGAATTAACTTGCAGTATTCCGCTGTCTTTCCAGCTGTTCAGTATGTCAGTAAAACACAGTGGGGGAGTCATGTTTTGAGCGACAGGGACTGCTGGGGTTATTGAAGCCCTTTGTGTGTCGGATGGATTGTTCGAGTGTGTCTCTGTCTCTGAGTGCTAGCGCCGCAGAGCTCCGTTGCTGTGGTAGTGTTTGATCTTGATCTGGGTGTAAAGGGAATGGTGGAGTGTGTGTGTGTGTGTGTGTGTGTGTGTGCCTGTCTCTGTCTCTGTCTCTGAGTGCTAGCCCCGAGGAGCTTGATCTTGATCTGGGTGGAAAGGGAATGGTGTGGAGTGTGTTTGGAGCAGGCTGTGGCAGTGCTTTGCTGAATTCAGATACAGGAGCAGATGTCAGACAGGGACACAGTCCGCAGCTCTGTGTGTGTCTCTGCAGTGACCCGGGCTGCAGGGCCAGGCTATTGTACTGCTGCTCCACATGCGAGCTGGACCCATGTTATTCACCAGGTAGAATTATTCATTTATATGCAATGTCTAATATACAAGTCTACAGTAAGTGGCCAGTACAGACATGAAAACAAGACTCCCATTGCATAGCAGTTATGGAAACATGATCCCCTGCGGGAAAGCTGAGCTGCTCAGTGCACCATGTGGGGTGTCACGAGTTGGTCCGTCCCTATTCTACCAAGTCTAAGTTTTGTTTTGGAACTAAAGGATGTCAAGTGGCTTGCATGAGGCCACCTCAGTGAAAGCTGTCCTCATCGGGGTAAAGACTGAAGCAGCAAAGCTGGCTGGTTCCAGTGAAGTGTATTAATATTCTCAGTGTCGTCATCAGCGCTCCCCGTGTAGCGGCAGCTGCCCCTAGCAACCAGGCCGCGCCCCTCCCCTGGGTACCAGCTGCCTGGGTGCCAGGAGCTCGAGGGTCGCTGGCCAGCTGTCTGTCCTCCTGTCTGCAGACTGGACACATACCGTACACCACGGCAGACCTGGGGCCGGTTCTAATCACAGTTACAGCTACAGCACAATTGGGTGCTGGAATTGCTATTACACTTGCAATGCTATTTTGTTCCATTACAACTGCAGTTACACAACATGCTGCAGTGATTACAATTCTAACTGCAATTACAATAAAGTACCATGAACAGCTCCACGCATTAACATGCTCACTGTCTTTATTCTGAATAAGCAGCAGGAATCACAGGTACAAATGCACACACATACTAAAACAAGCGGGGTCACTAAAAGTGTTTGAAAATACAACAATAACGATCGTTTGACAAAGAAATGCATAACTGAACTGTAATCGATCAATTCTAGAATTCCATTTGCAGTTCTGTAGGTGTGCCAAGGTTCCAGTGCAATGACTCTGTGACTGCAGTCAATATGAATTGGAATTGACCGCTGGCCTGCAGCACAGCTGCGCGTCTCTCACACAGGTTGTGGATGCTGGCTCTGTGGGGTCGGGTTGGTAGGTATCTTAAAAGCCAACCCTCTCAACAGCAAACAAAGGCAAGCTGCAATTGGAAGGAAAAGCCTCCATGCTCCCTTACTGCTCTATGCTCTACAGTCTTCAGCAGGGTGTTCTCAACATGCCATGGGTTTACATTTACAAACAAAACAGCTGTGATGGTGATGAAAGTAGAGCAGGTCCTTTGATTAACCAGCGGTGTGAGTCTGTCTGACTCCACCCAGCCCTGCTTCCTCAGCTAGATATCCTGTTCACAAGTTCACAAGCACCGCGCTTCACTTACAGAAGGGGTTAAACTGCACTCACACCCAAACTGGTCAGGAGCCAAAATAGACAACCAGCCATTACTGATGGTCAGGACTAGCTGCTTAACTATTTTAAAACAGACCATTGCTTAGCGGGTTCTGATTTCGGTAACACGCTCAGTCCTTGAAACTGACCCCGTCTCGCTGTTATCTTGCCTGATTTGGTGACTCGTGACAGCTCAGCGCTACAGTCACTTCACTGAAACGTTATTAGACATCAGTTTTAAACAGTGATGATGATCATGGGTGATTTTAAAAGGGTTCATTCAGTGTGTGTGTGTGTGTGTGGAATACAAACAGTAACCTGGCAAAATAATACATGCTAAAACTTTTACAAAATGAAAGAATTATTATGGAGGTTGTTTCATCTTTAATGGAACTACCATAGGGGGGATAGTTGCTGAAATGAATTGCCCAGATTATGAAATACTTTTACATTCATTGTTTAAGCGAGTGTCATCCGTTTAACTTCAGTGTCCAGCATTGTGAGATGGGACGAATGTTAAAGGATTCAGTGTCCAGCATTGTGAGATGGGACGAATGTTAAAGGATTCAGTGTCCAGCATTGTGAGATGGGACGAATGTTAAAGGATTCAGTGTCCAGCATTGTGAGATGGGACGAATGTTAAAGGATTCAGTGTCCAGCATTGAGATGGGACGAATGTTAAAGTTCAGTGTCCAGCATTGTGAGATGGGACGAATGTTAAAGGATTCAGTGTCCAGCATTGTGAGATGGGACGAATGTTAAAGGATTCAGTGTCCAGCATTGTGAGATGGGACGAATGTTAAAGGATTCAGTGTCCAGCATTGTGAGATGGGACGAATGTTAAAGGATTCAGTGTCCAGCATTGTGAGATGGGACGACTGTTAAAGGATTCAGTGTCCAGCATTGTGAGATGGGACGAATGTTAAAGGATTCAGTGTCCAGCATTGTGAGATGGGACTAATGTTAAAGGATTCAGTGTCCAGCATTGTGAGATGGGACGAATGTTAAAGGATTCAGTGTCCAGCATTGTGAGATGGGACGAATGTTAAAGGATTCAGTGTCCAGCATTGTGAGATGGGACGAATGTTAAAGGATTCAGTGTCCAGCATTGTGAGATGGGACGAATGTTAAAAGATGGTGCTTAAAACGAGCAACATTGTGTAGAATCAGACCTCCTAATTTCCGCTGCTAGAATTTGTGAAAGCCTGAGATATCCACGTAGTTCTGAGACTCGAGCCACGTATCATTACATTGAAGCTGATTGATGGCATTAATGCGAGTGATAAGCGCTGCTGCTGTTCTTTTTGTGAATGGTGAATCAACAGGATGCCCCCCCTGCTTTCTCAGAATGACTGCAGAACCTTTGAGATACAAGCGGCTCTGCTCTGTCTCATGGTTCAGAGCACTTTACTGGTCAGAACCAACATAGAGATTACATTCATAAATAAATAAACAAAACATTTAAAAAAAAAAAAAAAAGTACCAAGCACTTTGTTTTTTCTGTTCTCGTTTTATATTTTTTCATAATTGGCTTTTCATTAGTCATTCTTTGTTTGGATATATACAGTATTTTGATAATCCTTAAAGGGAGAAATACATTTGTGTAGATATTTGATTTCCCCCCCGTGGCCCAACAACCTATTTTTTAGTATCTTGAAACTGTGGGATAGGAACTTGAAGTTCTCTTCCTTCCTGTACTCTGTCTCCCTCTCTCCCTCTCTCTCTCTCTCTGCCATTACACTGATGCCTCTGCTGGCACTGCTCCAAACCCCATTGTGGGAGAGAGAGGGAGAGTGATGCAATCCCTGCCAACACAGGCGCACTGAGCAAGGGGGAATGAGAAAAACAAGGGGAGGAGTCGAGCACAGTGCAGATCACATGCCTGCGCTGGCAGGTCCGCAGGGTGTGTGTGTGTGTGTGTGTGCGCCTCTCTTGCAGGCTGCCTCACTCTCGCGCTGCAGTAGCACGCTCTGCAAGAGGAAGTAGAGAGACAGCTTCACTAGAGCACAGCTCCAGCCCTTTTGAAACGCGAGCGAGCGAGCGAGCGAGGACAGAGCCGTGTGCTGCCGGAGAGTCTGCCAGGTACGGGTTGTGTCTCTGGGGTTCAGTGCTGGATATAGAGGGGGGTAGTGACTTTAACCATTCAGCATTAGGCTCTGTGCAGTAACTGTCCTGTAGCTCTGAATGAAAGAATAGACATGAGGTTGGGCTCTACAGTATGAGGAAGTGTAGAACTACTGTAGCTCGAACAAACTAGAGAGAGAGAGAGAGAGGGGTTTGTGAAGTGTTCCCATTGCCGTGTGTGTGAGTGAGAGTGTTTGTTTTGATTTTTATTAATACTGGTACTGGATTCAGTCGTGTTATTCCCCTGCTTTGACGGGAACTCTGTGGGCTGTAGAAGTTGCCTCTGTAGGGGTGATTCCTAAGAAATGAAGCCTGTCTTTGTATATTAAGAGAGCAGTAATAATGGAGTGGAGTAGCTGTGTACCTGTCCTGTTCCCAGGAGCAGGTGTCTGCCAGCAGGGCTGAAGCACAGCGTGAATCCCTCAGTGCTGTCACTGCGGATCGGACTGTGTCGAGTGCTCCTGTTACTTCTTACTGCAGAGTCGAGTGATGGCACGTACTGCACATGGTCTTCTAGCGGGGGCTGTGTGTGTTCATACTGTAGGTTCCTTTTCTTTCTGTGTCATCTTGTTGAGGGTCCCTCCTGTTAATGAGCCCAGCCTGCTTAATAATGCATAGGCCTGGGATTACAAGGCTTGCACAGTCCGTGCAGAGGCAGCACAAGTGCTGGGCTTCGGCGGGTGGTGTTGTTTTAGCCGTGTGTAATTTTTTAAAAACTAATTTGCACCATTCTGATCACAGACTCACTTAACATTTTTCTGTCGCTGTTTCTAGCAGCCTCATGCCACGGTTTGGTTGATTGTACAAATTGAAGGTGTGTTTGTTCTTTTTTCTTTTTCACTAGCCACACCTCTGCTTCTGAGCTCTAGTTCTGTGAGCCCTGTGAAGTACACACAGTGACACGCACACACACGCACTCACACGCACTCACACACACATGATGGGTTGGACTCGGGCAGCAGTGTGTCTTGCTGGTGCTACTCTCAACACAGCATGGTGTTTAAACCCTGGAGCCAGGGTCCCAGGGGTGGCGGGACCGCTGCACTGCTCTCAATCCACTTTCCATGAAGAAGCTTTTAAATGGATCAATATCACAACAGGCGATTAGCGTGCGTGCGGTGTGCCTGCGCTGTGTCTGTGTATTAGAATGGGCAGGACCTTGGAAAAGAAGAATAGAATTCTCTCTTTAGAATTTCATTTCTTCTTGAATGCTCTGTCATGTGCGTTCTGTATCATTGTGGTGTTGCAGTTTATTTATTTGATTTATTTATCTATTTTAGTTGCTAGTATTGTCTGAAGTTTAGGGGTGGGCGTTGCATGAAGGCGAGAGTCAAGGCTTTCTGTCATCTCGGTCCTCTTAGTCTTGAATCTGAACAGCCCATTGCCAAGATCACTGCTCTGTCCTGTCTGGTATTGAGTTAAAGGGCTATGACTTTCAAGTCAAATAGCAGAACATGTAGCCAGTAGAGATGACAGAAGTCCTGGTCTGTGGAAAGTAAAATAAATAAGCATGGGATTTTACTTGTAGTCCGGTGGGATGTAGCTTGTATTGTTCTGAGTTTTCCTGTAGCTTTTAGTGCAATGGCTTTACTAAAAGAACTGCTCTGTAATAAATGATGAGACATGCTAATAAATCATGGCGCGCTGTCATTGCAGTTTATGGTTTTGAGTGCTGTCATGGTCTGCTGAAGTGCGAGTAGTAGGCTCAGTATAATAATGCAGATGCATTGCACATCCACGCACACTCACGTCCACGCACGCTCACACACACCGTCACACATACAGACTGTCACACACACACACACACACTTCATGCTGTGAAGGCACTAATTGGCACTTCTCACTTATTACATCCCCACGTGGTGAAACCAGGATTAGATGACAGGTGCTCCCCCCTAAGCAGTGTGACCAGTTTCTGTTGGGTTTCCCCACCATAGTACCTGATTCCAGGTTCCCATCCTTGTAACTGCAGTACGTTTCGTGTTGCTTCAGTAACTCTGTTCATATTACATTTGTTCTCAGTGGGGCTTTGTGTTTCACATTCCAGTTCGACACTGTCATACAATGTAACATGGCTGCTGGACGGGACATACTAATCCCTAGCATGCGCGAGTGCAAACAATACAAAGCATTCAATCCAAGCCTTGTTTGTGTTGAAGGAACCGGAAGTAACGTGCTTCCGCATGAAATTGTACAGTATTGTCACTGTTGAGTCACCACAGCTGAGAACCTGAGAAACTGAACCTGCGGCACTTCAGTTCCCCCGGCAGCTCCCATGCTGTAGAGGAGTGGGGGGCTCTGTTCCCAGGCTCTCATATTGCAGGTGGGGGTGGTTGTTGTGATCACTGGCTGGACTGTATCTGGCTGCTGTGCACTGTGGGAGCGGCGCTGCTCCATTTCTATTTAATAATCTTTGTCTCAGTGTTATGCTAGTCTGAACCAACAGCAGAGACCAGGCCCCCAGCTCACTCTCGGCACTGACCTGGTTAGGAGGAAGATGCTGTACTAGTCATTATAAACCTCGGCTCTGAGTTCGGCTGTTATTATTGCACAGGTCGGTCCCTTTTCAGCTGTTTGTGTGGATTTGACTTCCTCAGAATTCATGATTGAGTGTTTATGAAGTCATGGGTGAACCTCACTGTTAACGGAGACTTGTTTTCGAGGACTGTAGCATCTCTCGCTGCTTATACTGCAGCCTACGTGTTTTTCCTTGTGTTTCCTTGCTGCATCCTGCAGATTCCTCATTCTGCAGTTCAGGGAATGTGATTCAGTCACTGGGCTGTGTAGCCGGTGTGCTTGTGCCGTTCCTGTTTCCAGTGCATCCAGTGTGTTCCAGGCTGCTACCAGGAATCGTTTCCCAACCATGCAGGAAAATGACAAGCCGCATGCGTGCGTGCGTGCGTGCGTGCGTGCGTGCGTGCGTGTGCGTGTGTGTGTGTGTCAGCACTTGCATCCTAGCTCAATTGTGGAGCTCCTCTACACCTCTCTGTTGGCTCCACCTGTCTCTGACATTCCAGTTAATTTCTGCAGTGTCTGTATTTACTTTGGCTCTGCACGATTCAGACTGACCACCGAAAACAATGAGCACTGCTATTTGTTTACATGCCGTGCGTTCAGCTAATAAATCTATATATATTTGTATTTATTGTTATGCATGCTAAGTGTAGGCAGTGTGTCTGTGTTTGTGTGTCTGTGTGTCAGTCTGTGTGTGTCAGTCTGTGTGTGTCAGTGCGTGCGTGCGTGCGTGTGTGTGTGTGTGTGTCAGTGTGTGCATCTGACGGCAGCTTGCCAATCACACAGTACCTGATTTAAACAGGGATGGATCAAGCCACCTGGTATATCCAGTATGAAACGTGTTAAATACGAAGAGGTTGATGTCAGTTAAATAAACCTGTTCTTAAATTGTCGGTTTTTATTTTTATGTCCTTGAGGCGGGAGGTGTGGTGAGGGGAGGTGAGGTGTGAGCTGTTGGTTTGCACAGCGCTGCTGGGTGCTGGTACAGCACGGACCCCGAGTGCTGGGTGCTGGTACAGCACGGACCCCGAGTGCTGGGTGCTGGGCTTCTGATCCGCTCCACACACCACAGTCTCCTTTTCAGCTGCAGCTAATCCAGAGAGGCTGGAGCCCGTCTGTTTCTTTTTCTTCATGTTCTTAGTTTGGGTTTTTGTTGTTTTTTGCATAGACAGTGTATTGCTTCAATGCAGCCCTTCTTGCATCTTTGAAATGGTGTTAATAACTTAATATACATACATACAGTAAAACACACATTCTCATACACAGGAAAGCACCGCGAGAGACAGACCAACTTTGACATGATGATTTTATTTTTTCATAGCTCGGCAGTGTCAGACAAGAAGCCCGTGTGCATGGAGGAGGAGGAGGAGGAGGAGGAGGAGGGGGGGAATATGCTGAATGAACTTCTTTTAAACATTGAATTTGAAACCTCATTTCAAATTCAATGTTTTCAGGGATGCACAGCACAATACTGTGGTCTTTATTGTGGCTCTAAGTGACAGACAGACACTGGGGTCGTTTTATTGCACTGAAGTGTTCAGTTCTCTGAACTCGGCAACCTTCTCCTGTTTGCACCTGCGGACTTTAACCTGTCTAACATAGGCAATAAAGTACTGAACAATGAACTGAAACCAGGATGGCTAGCTTTTCTATTTATTTGTGCATGCCTGCACTGCACTGCACTGCGCTGTCTGTTTGAAATGTGTTTGTATTAAGCCAGCTGCGGTTCTCTTTGATGAGTCCTGGTGATACTGCAGCTGCGGTTCTCTTTGATGAGCCCTGGTGATACTGCAGCTGCGGTTCTCTTTGAGCCCTGGTGATACTGCAGCTGCGGTTCTCTTTGATGAGCCCTGGTGATACTGCAGCTGCGGTTCTCTTTGAGCCCTGGTGATACTGCAGCTGCGGTTCTCTTTGAGCCCTGGTGATACTGCAGCTGCGGTTCTCTTTGATGAGCCCTGGTGATACTGCAGCTGCGGTTCTCTTTGAGCCCTGGTGATACTGCAGCTGCGGTTCTCTTTGATGAGCCCTGATGATACTGCAGCTGCGATTCTCTTTGATGAGCCCTGGTGATACTGCAGCTGCAGTTCTCTTTGAGTCCTGGTGATACTGCAGCTGCGGTTCTCTTTGAGCCCTGGTGATACTGCAGCTGCGGTTCTCTTTGAGCCCTGGTGATACTGCAGCTTTCTCTTTTGATGAGTCCTGGTGATACTGCAGCTGCGGTTCTCTTTAATGAGCCCTGGTGATACTGCAGCTGCGGTTCTCTTTGAGTCCTGGTGATACTGCAGCTGCGGTTCTCTTTGATGAGTCCTGGTGATACTGCAGCTGCGGTTCTCTTTAATGAGCCCTGGTGATACTGCAGCTGCGGTTCTCTTTGAGTCCTGGTGATACTGCAGCTGCGGTTCTCTTTGAGCCCTGGTGATACTGCATCTGATTCTCTTTGAGCCCTGGTGATACTGCAGCTGCGGTTCTCTTTGAGCCCTGGTGATACTGCAGCTGCGGTTCTCTTTGATGAGCCCTGGTGATACTGCAGCTGCGGTTCTCTTTGATGAGCCCTGATGATACTGCAGCTGCGGTTCTCTTTGACTCCTGGTGATACTGCAGCTGCGGTTCTCTCTGATGACCCCTGATGATACTGCAGCTGCGATTCGCTTTGATGAGCCCTGGTGATACTGCAGCTGCGGTTCTCTTTGAGCCCTGGTGATACTGCAGCTGCGGTTCTCTTTGAGCCCTGGTGATACTGCAGCTGCGGTTCTCTTTGAGCCCTGGTGATACTGCAGCTGCGGTTCTCTTTGACTCCTGGTGATACTGCAGCTGCGGTTCTCTCTGATGACCCCTGATGATACTGCAGCTGCGATTGTCTTTGATGAGCCCTGGTGATACTGCAGCTGCAGTTCTCTTTGAGCCCTGGTGATACTGCAGCTGCGGTTCTCTTTGATGAGCCCTGGTGATAAGGCAGCTGCGGTTCTCTTTAATGAGCCCTGGTGATACTGCAGCTGCAGTTCTCTTTGAGCCCTGGTGATACTGCAGCTGCGGTTCTCTTTGAGCCCTGGTGATACTGCAGCTGCGGTTCTCTTTGAGCCCTGGTGATACTGCAGCTGCGGTTCTCTTTGAGCCCTGGTGATACTGCAGCTGCGGTTCTCTTTGAGCCCTGGTGATACTGCAGCTGCGGTTCTCTTTGAGCCCTGGTGATACTGCAGCTGCAGTTCTCTTTGACTCCTGGTGATACTGCAGCTGCGGTTCTCTCTGATGACCCCTGATGATACTGCAGCTGCGATTCTCTTTGATGAGCCCTGGTGATACTGCAGCTGCAGTTCTCTTTGAGCCCTGGTGATACTGCAGCTGCGGTTCTCTTTGATGAGCCCTGGTAATAAGGCAGCTGCGGTTCTCTTTGATGAGCCCTGGTGATACTGCAGCTGCGGTTCTCTTTGAGCCCTGGTGATACTGCAGCTGCGGTTCTCTTTGAGTTCTGGTGATACTGCAGCTGCCTCTTTGAGCCCTGGTGATAAGGCAGCTGCGGTTCTCTTTGATGAGCCCTGGTGATACTGCAGCTGCGGTTCTCTTTGATGAGCCCTGGTAATAAGGCAGCTGCGGTTCTCTTTAATGAGCCCTGGTGATACTGCAGCTGCGGTTCTCTTTGAGCCCTGGTGATACTGCAGCTGCAGTTCTCTTTAATGAGCCCTGGTGATACTGCAGCTGCGGTTCTCTTTGATGAGCCCTGGTGATACTGCAGCTGCGGTTCTCTTTAATGAGCCCTGGTGATACTGCAGCTGCGGTTGTCTTTGATGAGCCCTGGTGATACTGCAGCTGCGTTGTCACGCCCTGTTGAAATGTGTACCCGCTCGGCTTACTTGCACTACAATCAAGGACTTACCTGCTGGTGCTCTACAGTTACAAGATAACAAGTGCCAAAGTGTGTGTGTGTGTGTGTGTGTGTGTGAGTCTATATATACACACACACACACTGACAGACAGACTCACACACTGACACTCACTCACACAATGACACACACATACACACTGACACACTGACTGACACTCGCACACACACACACACACGCACACACATACTCGCTCGCACCAATACGTACTCCACAACTGCAGTATATGGGGGTCTATGCCTCTATCTTTCTGAAAAAAAAAAAAAAAAACGATACTAAGTCTATCTAGGTGGTGTTTTGCAGTGACCAGAAATATGATTTTTTTGGAAGTGTTTTTTTTTCTTTAACATATACTCTCATCTCTACCACATATAATATGCCTGATCCTGTTGCTACTTACATAATATGAAAGGACATTTTGTGGCATTTCATTTGATATGTTACATGCATGCAGTACAAACTATCCAGTAGTTAAACATACATAAATGAAAACAGTGAAACACAGGCGGAAATAGGGCAGAGTGTAAAGAGTTAAAAAAAAGAAATGGAGCGCTGGATAAAGAAAAGCACCTTTCTTCTGCTGCAGCAAAACCTTCACGTCAGGCCAAGGCAAAAGCAATGGAGCGTGCTCTGAACCGTCTCCTGAAAGCAGCTTATTTTAAAGCAACACCAGTGTGAATGATGATGCAGTATATAATATAATATAATATATATATATATATATATATATATATATATATATATATTAATGCAAAAGTACTTTTTTTTTTTTTTTTTTGCCATTCCACCTAAAATTTTGGAATCCCCACCATTGACTGCAGCATACGGGGGAAATCCCCCCAGCACATAAAAATGAAATTCAAGCCCTGTGAACTGTGCTTGTGTACAGTACAAGCAAGATGCATGTTAAAGTTGCATTGGTACCGTAATAGACAAGCCAAAGCATATCTGCAGTGTTCATATGTGTTTCTTGAGATCTGCACCCAGCACCGTGTATACAGTAACTAGGCAGTGCAGCACAAAGATCATTGTTGGCTGGCTGTGTTTACTGAGATGAGTGGAGGCTCTTGTTGCACAGTCCAGTCCAGACTAGACTAGTTGCTGGATAACGCAGTCCAGACTGCAGGATCTCATTGACCCTAATACGGATCGACAGGCCTGGTGTCAATTGCCTTTGAAATGATCTCCAGGCAGATGATTCCTTTTCTGGCAGACTTTGTACTGCACTCGGACAGTATCTAATCCATTTTACTGGAACAGGAGTCCTTCGATTGAGCTTCCTGGTAACAGGGATCGTCTCTTATCCCAGCGTGCATGTTACTGCACAAGCTGGCAGCGCTGGCAGTCCTGCTCCTCTCGCCGAGGTGGCAGTTCAGTGCGTTTAGTCTCTGCGGCGGCCGAGCAGTTGGCTGCACAGTATGGATTGCTGCTGATTGCGCTTTGCTGATTATCGGTTAATCCCCCCACCATATTATATAAGCACTGTAGCCAGGCTTTGTAGAGCAAGCTAGCTTGAGCAAGGGGGTCCTGTCTGCCACTCGGTGCCCGGTGAAGAGTCGAGGCGGGCCACACCGGAGCTGGGAGCGCACCTTCAACACTTCTGCTTTTCCAGCCTGCTGGCAGCTGAAAGGTTTTAAAGACATTGTTTTAGAATGCTTTCCTCTCATGCGTCTCTGTGCCAACGAGGCTGAAACCAATTCTTTTTTAAGGGGGGTGTCCTTTCAGTGCTAGCTGGATTCTCACCCCGGCTCCCTGCTGCTCTTTTACAGGGTCAGTGGACTCCACCAAGGGCACGGGGCCCCTGCTCCTGTTCTGGCAGTGCTGCTGATCAGTGGCTCTGTAGCCTGTCCTGATTGCTGGAATCTGTCCTCTGGTATCTTCCCTACTGTGTGAGCCAGCAGCACCTGATTGGAAGGTGCATCACTAACTCCTTGTATTTATCTCTTTCTCTTTCCCTTGCAGACCTGAATCCGTAGAAGCTAGCTCAGTGGTAGTTGAGAAGTCCAACAGTTATCCACACCAGATCTACACCAGCAGTTCTCACCACTCTCACAGCTATATCGGTCTGCCATACGCGGTATGTATGGGGGGGGGGGAGTTGAACATTGTGTGATGTTACTGTCCGATTATTGATAGCTAGCAGTTGGCTTGATGACGTTGAAATTGGTGGTTGCCCCAAAACCTTTGCTACTGCAAATTTAAATCCAGTATGAACTCCCCCAGCAAGCAAGAAAAAGAATCTGCGGGATAAGACTGTTTGTTCTCTTCTGTATAGCCCTCCTGATTATTATTTTATTTTATTATTTTTGAATGATTTTGCTCTGGAGACGTGTCTTCTGTTCTGCTGCTTTCCCTGCTGTTCTGCTGCGTTTCCTGAGCTCAGTGCTGCCCGCACTGTCACAGCTCAGACTATTAGGAGACAGTTGTCACAAGCCAGGGCACGACAGGCTGGATATAAAGAGGCCATGTGGAGTGAAACATGCACGCTTCCCTCGTCCGGTTCAGGTTTCGTCATTGTAATTTTCATTTGATAACACAAAAAAAAATAAAAAATTCACTCTTCACTCTGACAAGGGATATAAACTAATGTGTCCCCTTTAAGAAGCCTGGCGATGTTAATCAAGGTGGTCAAATCTAAAAGCCTTGCGATGTTAATCAAGCCAGATGGAGCTCTGCTTCATACTGCCTGCTGCTGCACTGACAGGCTCCAGACCCTGCCTCTCTCTCAGCAGATGCTGTGCATTAGTTTGATGAAGATGATACAGCTTTAGAAGAATGTCGCTTGTGTCCTGTGAAACTTGCAGCTTTCCTGTCTCTCTCTCTCTCTCTCTCTCTCTCTCTCTCTGTGTTGTGTTGGAGAGCGGGGAAGCCCCCACCCACTGGTGGATTTTTCTTTTATCACAGACGGTCTAAAGGGCTGAGCAGCAGCCCTTAAAATGAGTGCCAATGATCTCTGGACCAGGAGCTAGTGTCCAGATCCACTGGAAAGTGGTTGAGGGGTGGTGTAGCGTCTCAGGGACTGGGATGGAGGCAGGGATGCAGTGGTTAGAGCTGCAGTTGCCTTGACTTGGTAGTGAATTATAATCTGATTCCTATGTGTGGTTGCTGGTTTATTCTAACGTGGGCCCCCCACTGTTCTCCAGGACCACAACTATGGTGCTCGCCCCCCACCGACGCCCCCCGCCTCGCCCCTGCCGGCGGTCCTGATCAGTAAGAACGACGTGAGCCTCTTCTCCAGCGCGGCACACTTCGATGAGACCTCCAGTGCCACCACCATCAGCACCTCTGAGGACAGCAGCTACGGGACCGACGTCACCCGCTGCATCTGCGGCTTCACACACGACGATGGATACATGATCTGCTGTGACAAGTGCAGGTAACTCGCTCACACACTCACGCGCAGAGATACACACACTCACGACGATGGATACATGATCTGCTGTGACAAGTGCAGGTAACTCGCTCACACACTCACGATGATGGATACATGATCTGCTGTGACAAGTGCAGGTAACTCACTCACACACTCACGCGCAGATACACACACACACACACAGACACGCAGAGATTCACACACGCACACATAGAAGGGACCTGCTGAAATATAGCCTTGTGTAAAGGAAACTTAAGTGACCACAAACAGGAAACGCTTGCCCCAATGAGTCACTCAGTGCTACAGCCAATAGTGGAAAAAGTCAGTCAGGATTTGAGTCATAACCTGGTAACAGTGTAGGCTGAGTCAAAGTGTTGGAGTTTCCCGAGCCCTGATGCGCTCTGTACTTGTTTCGCTTTTATAAATTGTTTGCCTATTTTTAGTCATAACTAGAAAGGCAATGCTAGCCACTGTAAGCAGACGACACAGTCGAACCCCCCTCGCCGATCTCTACCTGTTTCTGCACCCCCACGTGCTCGCACAGTGTTGACACGACCCCAGCAATCTCTACCTGTTTCTGCACCCCATCGCTGTTCACACAGTGTCGACCTGCGTGCACAGTGTCCCCAGCAATCTCTACCTGTTTCTGCACCCCCCGCAGCGTTCACACAGTGTAACCCGACCCCCAGCAATCTCTACCTGTTTCTGCACCCCGTTAACTTTCACAGTGTCGACACGACCCCAGCAATCTCTACCTGTTTCTGCACCCCCACGTGCTCGCACAGTATCGATACACACGACCCCCAGCAATCTCTACCTGTTTCTGCACCCCCACGTGCTCGCACAGTGTCGACACGACCCCCCAGCAATCTCTACCTGTTTCTGCACCCCCACGTGCTCGCACAGTGTCGACACGACCCCCCAGCAATCTCTACCTGTTTCTGCACCCCCACGCGCTCGGCAGCTCAATCTGCAGCTGGGGTCTCCAGGGATTGTTTGTTTTTATTGCCACAGCCCTGGTATGTTCATTCATGATGTCGTTTGTCTTGTTTGCAGTGTCTGGCAGCACATAGACTGCATGGGGATCGACAGGCAACACATTCCCGACACCTACCTGTGTGAGCGCTGTCAGCCCAGGTGAGTGCAGCCAGCAGACAGCACTGCAATCAGACATACAGCACAGCAGTTTCACCCGTTCCAGGTTTTGCTATGAGCTTGATTAGCCACAGTGTGTATGTAGCAAGCTCTGATGTGTCTTATTAAACCCATAGTAAAACCATGCAGTTATTATCCCTGCAATAGCTGAAATAGCTCTGGTGTCGTACGCTGAAGAAGCCCCCAAGTTGTTATGTGTATATTGGGGCACACTGGAGAAAGGTTTTCTCTCCTAGACATCTTGATCAGTCCCGCGGTGTTGGAAAGGGTGCTGCTGCAGTGCTTGCGGTTAGAAGGACAGGACAGCCGATAGCTGGCAATACTATAAAGAGCTCCTGCTGTTTTGTTTGAAGAAGGACCTGTTTGTTTGCCGAGGGAGTCTCCCAGGAGACCGGAGTTGATATCTCATGAGTCACCTGGAGTGTTGTGCTTCAGCTGCTGCACACGTGTGCTGCTTTTCTTACTGCATCTCCCTGCCCAGTCCTGTGTGTGTGTATGTGTGTGTGTGTGTGTGTGTGTGTGTGTGCCTGTCTCCGCTCTCGCTCTCTCTCGCTCTCTCTCTCTTCCCCCTCTCTTTGTATTCCTGTTAACAAATCCCCTTCCCTGTGTCTCTCTAATCCTCTTTCATTGAAGGATGTCTGGCTCAGTCCCTCACCTCTCTGCTTGCTCTTCAAGCCCCCTGTTGTCTGCTCTCATCAGCCCCTGTTTCACAAACTCTGCCTTCTGCGCAAAAAACAAGCAAGAAGAATAGCGAGGGAGCTTCTGCATGGTCACCCAGGGGCTGGAGTCTGGTTTATACTGTGGAGATCCTTTACAGTTAATAATCATTTGACCTCTGGAGGCTTAACAGTAGGTTAAATACCTTTGATCCTCCACAGGTGTTGTGTGCTGAGACAGGTGGTTTAAATACCTAGGTATAATAAATCAATAACAATAAATAGAATATTATTTGATGCCAGATCTGAATTTCACGTACAGTAATTTTTTTAAATAGCTGCTTGAATAATTTAATTGAAATGGCAACAGGAGCTAACTGGAATGATTCAGTCATCGTATGAGAAGGAGAGCATTGTAAAATGACATTCTCGTCAGCAGTCAGCACTGGAACTCGTATTTCAATATTCCACGAAGTCCGTGTCAATATTTGTCAGCGCTTGTGCTCTTGTTTGTGTCCTGCTCTGCTGCAGTCGCTCTGCTTGTTTGTTTGTTTGTTTGTTTGTTTGTTTGTTTGTTTGTGTCCTGCTCTGCTGCACAGTCGCTCTGCTTGTTTGTTTGTTTGTTTGTTTGTTTGTTTGTGTCCTGCTCTGCTGCTGCAGTCGTTTGTTTGTTTGTTTGTTTGTTTGTTTGTGTCCTGCTCTGCTGCACAGTCGCTCTGCTTGTTTGTTTGCTTGTTTGTTTGTTTGTTTGTTTGTTTGTTTGTTTGTTTGTTTGTGTCCTGCTCTGCTGCAGTCGCTCTTGCTTGTTTTTGTTTGTTTGTTTGTTTGTTTGTTTGTTTGTTTTTTGTTTGTTTGTTTGTTCTGTTGCACAGTCGCTCCTTGTTTGTTTGCTTGTTTGTTTGTTTGTTTGTTTGTTTGTTTGTTTGTTTGTGTCCTGCTCTGCTGCACAGTCGCTCTGCTTGTTTGTTTGCTTGTTTGTTTGTTTGTTTGTTTGTTTGTTTGTGTCCTGCTCTGCTGCAGTCGCTCTGCTTGTTTGTTTGTTTGTTTGTTTGTTTGTTTGTGTCCTGCTCTGCTGCACAGTCGCTCTGCTTGTTTGTTTGTTTGTTTGTTTGTTTGTTTGTTTGTTTGTTTGTTTGTTTGTTTGTTTGTTTGTTTGTTTTGCTGCACAGTTTGTTTGTTTGTTTGTTTGTTTGTTTGTTTGTTTGTTTGTGTCCTGTTCTGCTCTCGCTTGTTTGTTTGTTTGTTTGTTTGTTTGTTTGTTTGTTTGTGTCCTGCTCTGCTGCACAGTCGCTGCTTGTTTGTTTGTTTGTTTGTTTGTTTGTTTGTTTGTTTGTCCTGCTCTGCTTTTTGCTTTTTGTTTTGTTTGTTTGTTTGTTTGTTTGTTTGTGTCCTGTCTTGCTGCACAGTCGCTCTGCTTGTTTGTTTGTTTGTTTGTTTGTTTGTTTGTTTGTTTGTTTGTTTGTTTGCACAGTCTGCTGCTCGTTTGTTTGTTTGTTTGTTTGTTTGTTTGTCCTGCTCTGCTGCACAGTCGCTCTGTTTGTTTGTTTGTTTGTTTGTTTGTTTGTTTGTTTGTGTCCTGCTCTGCTGCACAGTCGCTCTGCTTGTTGTTTGTTTGTTTGTTTGTTTGTTTGTTTGTTTGTGTCCTGCTCTGCTGCACAGTCGCTCTGTTTGTTTGTTTGTTTGTTTGTTTGTTTGTTTGCTTGTTTGTTTGTTTGTTTGTTTGTTTGTTTGTGTCCTGCTCTGCTGCACAGTCGCTCTGCTTGTTTGTTTGTTTGTTTGTTTGTTTGTCCTGCTCTGCTGCACAGTCGCTCTGTTTGTTTGTTTGTTTGTTTGTTTGTTTGTTTGTTTGTGTCAGTCCTTTGTTTGCTGCACAGTTTGTTTGTTTGTCCTGCTTGCTGCACAGTCGCTCTGCTTGTTTGTTTTGTTTGTTTGTTTGTTTGTTTGTGTCCTGCTCTGCTGCACAGTCGCTCTGCTGTAAGCTGGGTTTGCACACAGATCTGATTGTGGGCTGTGTTTGGTTGCAGGATCTTGGACCGAGACAGGGCCATTCTGCTGCAGACAAGAAAAAGGGAAAATATGTCAGGTGAGTGAAGACAATGATTGCACGGCTTAGAAAAAAAAATGCTGTTGAATTTTCCTGCCTCTGTAATAGAGATTGTAAGACAGAGCAGCTTACTGCAGCATTTGTGTGTGTGTGTGTGTGTCCTTAAAGATGGCGACACGAGTGCGACTGAGAGCGGGGACGAAGTGCCCATGGAGCTGTACACTGCCTTCCAGCACACGCCCACCACCATCACCCTGACCGCAGCCCGTGTTAGTAAGGGCAGCGACAAGAAACGCAAGAAGAGCGGCGACAAGGAGCAGAATGCAGCCAAGAACAAGAAGGTGAGGCTCGCTCGCCCTGCATGTGTCTGTCTGTCTGTCTGTCTGTCCCTCTGTGTGTGTGACTGGCAGGGCAGCTACCTGGGAGAACCTCAGCGCTAGACGCATCTTAACAATGTAAAATAACTTTCCGTGGGATATTTGAAAGTGTGTGTGCTCACTGCTGTTTATCGCTATTAGTACTCAGTCATTTGTTTTCTTCCTGTGTGGCTCTGAATTTCTGCAGTGCATTGAAACATGCAGGCTGCTCACTGTAACTTTCTCTGTGTCTCAGGCCTTCCGGGAAGGATCTCGCAAATCTTCCAGAGTCAAGGTAATAACCAGCATCATGAAATCAACAGTAAAATATATAGAAGAATTTCTAGAGCACTGATGTTGACTGGAGGACAAAGTGTTTTTTATGAGTTGTATTTTCTTCTACTCTAATCACAATCGGGTTCTTGACAGTAAGTATTAGCATCAGCATTGCTACATCAGGTTCAGAGATGTTCATCTTGGCAGGCGTTACCAGTGTGGTACTTCAGATCTAACCCCCTGGTGTAATTGGCTCAGGTAGTCTGTGAGGTTTATTGTAAGTCATGTCCCTGTTGGAATGTGTTACGCAGATATTACACTGATCTCTGAGTGTAGATCTCACACTTAGAATGGCAGTGACAAAGAACTCATAATGTTTAAATGACAACAGGTGCTATAAAAGCAGGTTAAGGGTGTTAATACTAACTTTTTGGTCTGTTTTTTTATTTAGATTGATTGACTTATGTTTCCTAAGTGTTCAGTGGCCCTGTCTCTCCCTCTTTCAGTATGTTTCCTAAGTGTTCTAATGAAGCTGACCCTGTCTCTCCCCTCTTTCAGTATGTTTCCTAAGTGTTCAGTGGTTTCCTCTAATGAAGCTGACCCTGTCTCTCCCCTCTCTCAGTATGTTTCCTAAGTGTTCAGTGGCTTCCTGTAATGAAGCTGACCCTGTCTCTCCCCTCTCTCAGTATGTTTCCTAAGTGTTCAGTGGCTTACTCTAATGAAGCTGACCCTGTCTCTCCCCTCTCTCAGTATGTTTCCTAAGTGTTCAGTGGCTTCCTCTAATGAAGCTGACCCTGTCTCTCCCCTCTCTCAGGGCTCTGCCCCGGAGGTGGACCCCGCTGACCCCCCGAACTGCATGTGGGAGAACAAGATCAAGGCATGGATGGACCGCTACGAGGAGGCCAGCAGCAACCAGTACAGCGAGGACGTGCAGAGCCTGCTGGCCCTGGGGCTGGGGGAGACTGGAGATGGCAGCAAAGCCCACTTCAACACCAGCAACAACACCGGCTTCAAGCCCCCAGTCGAGGTACAGGCATCCTCTCAAAGACACAGTGTACACACACACACACCAACACACACACACACACACACACACACACACACACACACACACGCACTTAGAGACACTGAAACACCTGATCACACACAGACACTTACAGAGACACTGAAACACCTGATCACACACAAGCACTTACAGAGACACTGAAACACAGAAACACCAGTGCTGCTGCTTTGAGTGTGCTGGTCTTCATACCAGCAGAGAGCGAGACAGAGAGCTTGATTGTTGCCGCGATGCCTCTCCCCCTCCCCCTCCCTGCCTCCTCTCTGCCTCCTCTCTTTCAGAGTCAGGTGCAGAAGAACAAGAAGATCCTGAAGGCTGCCAAAGACCTCCCCCCCGACACACTGATCATTGAGTACCGGGGGAAGTTCATGCTGCGCCAGCAGTTCGAGGCCAATGGTTACTTCTTCAATAGGTGTGTGCCTCCGTCAGTCTGCAACAGATACACAGTGAGACATTCACGCTGCAGGCGAGTCAGGGCAGGAGAGGAAGCATTCTCAGTAGCCACTAGATAGCACGCATACATTTAAAAGATGGCAGGCTAGGGTCCTTTTTATAACATTCAGGCTGGCTGTTCCAGTGTCATGGGGCTACTGTATTTTGGGACACTGGCACACACGGGTATCTCCCGGGCTGCTTCAGATCAATCTTTTCCTGTCTGAAGACTAGTAGAGGTGGGAAGAGTGAGCACCGGGGTTAATGTCTTGATTGCAGTTTTTATTTTTATTTTTTTCTGTACACATTACAGAAATAGCATAGAACCCAAAACCCAGAGGAAGTGTATTGGCGCATTCTCAATGTCAGCTTTGATCATGTGATGTAAGAACACGTTTAACCAGGAACAAACCCCTTTGCAGGGATGGAAATAAGACTCCTGTTACATCACACTTTGATTCATTCTTGGTTTTACTATGAGTTTAATAAGACACACCTGAGCTTGTTACCTGTGCACTGTGGCTAATCAAACTGGAATGAGTGACACAGTCTTATTTCCACCCCTGTCTTGTCTTGAGACACTGGGCGCTTGTCAGAGATGCAAATGCTCCACAAACATCAAGAAAATGAAATAATAACGCAAATCTCTCTCTCTCTCTCTCTATATATATATATATCTAGACACTGGAGGGGTGCAAGAGTGTGAGCTGTTATTCAAGTTGTATTAGGAGGATGTTTATTCTGTAAGCAGGGACAAGTATAAGTGTGTGTGTGTGTGAGTGTGTGTGTGTGTGTGTGAGAGAGACAGGCAGGGTTTTCACTGTGCTCCCACCCCCTCCCATGCAGGCCGTACCCCTTTGTCCTGTTCTATTCCAAGTTCCATGGGCTGGAGATGTGTGTGGATGCCAGGACCTTCGGGAATGAAGCCAGATTCATCCGACGCTCCTGCATTCCCAACGCTGAGGTGAGCTGAGCTGCCAGTCACATCGCCCTGCATTCAGCCCTTGGTTCACTCTAGAGGTCCAGTCACATCGCCCTGCATTCAGCCCTTGGTTCACTCTAGAGGTCCAGTCACATCGCCCTGCATTCAGCCCTTGGTTCACTCTAGAGATTCAGAAACTTTACTGCAACACGTGTTAACAACATGTAACATTGCAGTGTTAATGCAGTTCATAGATTCAGAAACTTTACTGCAACACGTGTTAACAACATGTAACGTTGCAGAGTTAATGCAGTTCATTCATTCATTCATTCATTATTATTACTGTTATTTATCTAAGCGTGACAGACGCCTGTGTCGTGACACGGCTCTGTGTTAAGCCCGTGACAGACGCTCTGTGTCGCGTGACAGACGCTCTGTGTCGCGTGACAGACGCTCTGTGTCGCGTGACAGACTCTCAGTCCTGTTTTAAACTCACCTGTATAAGTTGTAGTTCGAATGCGCCTGTTCCATTAGTAAGGTGTGATGTGGGAATATTGCCTGTGTTGCCATAGGTGCGTCCATGATGGAAGAAGGAATGCTCCACCTGTACATCTACTCCATCCGGAAGCATTCAAAGGGATCCGAGATCTCCATCGGCTTCGACTTTGACTACAGCAGCTGGTGAGTGTGTCCCGTACCACCAGGACCTGGTTTAAAAGGCCCTGTGTCCGTGATTTCAAAAAAAGACTGTGCTTCTGCATCTCCCATCTTCAGCCTTGCCAGTGCAAATCTGAAGCTGATATTTGTGAAAGCCTGTTTGGAAAAGGTTCATCTCTTAGATTTATTTATTTTTGATCTATTTGCTAATTTTTTACTTTATTAATTTTTTTTGTTTTGTTTTTGTTTTTTTTATAAATTTAGTAGTCGCCAATTGTTTTTATAGTTCTCTCCCCAATTTGGAATAGTCAATTATTTTTAGGCTCAGTGTCAGTTATTTGTAGGTGGTGCTGCAACATTCAGTTTCAAGCTAGATAATGGCGTTAGCCTCTTTGCCACTCTTTTTAAGAGAGTTGGTTGTATATGAAGTGAAGGCCCCTGTTCTTGGCTCTCCTCTCAGTAAATACAAGGTGGACTGCGGTGTGCCTGAAGGGGAACCCTGAGTGCCCGAGAACCTGAAGCACAACACGGACCCCACAGAGAACCTGAACCAGCGGCTCTCCGGACAGAGGGCGCAAAGGCAAGAAGGAGAAGGGAGGGCAGAACCAGGACCTCCATCTCCAACAACCAGGACAGAGAGGGGCCGGTCCCCCTTTCACACCTCCCTCTCCCCCACCAAATCTCTTCACAGTCTGTCGGACAACATCAAGCAGTCTGTCTGTAGCTGTCCCCCCTCCCCCTGTCCCTCATCTCTTCACTGGCTGTCTCCATCTCCAACAACCAGGTACACAGTCGTCTGTCTCCTTTCAGTTGTCTGTCCCCCACCCTCCCTTCACCTGTCACCCTCCCTCCTCCCCCCCCCACCCTCATCTCTTCACTGTCTGTCTGTCTATCCCCCCTTCACACCTCCCTCCTCCCCACCCTCCCACTGTCTGTCCTCATCCTCTCCTCCCCACCCTCATCTCTTCACTGTCTGTCTGTCTGTCTGTCTGTCTGTCTGTCCCCCTTCACACCTCCCTCTCCTCCCACCCTCATCTCTTCACTGTCTGTCTGTATCCCTTTCACACCTCCCTCTCCTCCCCACCCTCATCTCTTCACTGTCTTCTGTCTGTCTGTCTCCCTATCTCCTTTCACCCCACCTCTCCTCCCCACCCTCATCTCTCTGTCTGTCTGTCTGTCCTGTCTATCCCTCCCCACCCTTCTCTTCACCTCCTCCTTTCCCCTCCCCCCACCCCTCATCTCTTCACTGTCTGTCTGTCTGTCTGTCTGTCTGTCTGTCTGTATCCCTTCACACCTCCCCTCTCTCCCCACCCTCCCCACCCTGTCTGTCATCACACCTCCCTTCCCCACCTCATCTCTCTTCACTGTCTGTCCTTCATCCCTCCCACCTCCCTCCTCCCCACCCTCATCTCTCATCTCTTCACTGTTTCTCCTGTCCCCACCCTGTCTTCACTGTCTCCTTTCTCCTTTCACCTCCCTCTCTCCCCACCCATCATCTCTTCTCCTCACTGTCTGTGTCTGTCTGTATCCCCTTTCACACCTCCTCCTCCCCACCCTCATCTCTTCACTGTCTGTCTGTCTGTCTGTATCTCCTTTCTCTTCACCTCCTTTCACACCTCCTCTCCCCCCCCTCATCTCTTCACTGTCTGTCTGTCTGTCTGTCTCTCCCTTTCCTCACCTCCCCTCCCTCCCCACCCTCATCCTTCACTCTCTTCATGTCTGTCTGTATCCCCTCACACCTCCCCTCCCCCACCCTCATCTCTTCACTGTCTGTCTGTCTCCCTCACCTCCCTCCCTCCCCACCCTCATCTCTTCACTGTCTGTCTGTCTGTCCCCTCTCCCACCCCTCATCTCTTCACCTCCCTCTCCCTCCTCCCCTGTCTGTATCCTCATCCCTCTTCCCCACCCTCATCTGTCTGTATCTCCCTTTCTCACCTCCTCTCCCCCCCACCCATCTCTCACTCTCTGTCATCACTGTCCCTCCCTCTCCTCCCCACCCTCATCCCTTCACACCTCTCCTCCCCCCACCCCTTCACTGTCTGTCTGTATCCCTTCACCTGTCTGTCTGTCTCATCTCTTCACTGTCTCTGTTCCCCTCCCTCTCCTCCCACCCTCATCTCTTCACTGTCTGTCTGTCTGTCCCCTTTCATCCCCTCTCCTCCCCACCTCCCATCTCTTCACCCACCCTCACCTCCCTCACCTGTCTCTTCTGTCTGTCTGTATCCTTTCACACACCTCCTCTCCTCCCCACCCTCATCTCTTCACTGTCTGTATCCCTTGTCACCTCCCTCCCCCCACCCTCATCTCTTCTGTCTGTCTGTCCCCTTTCACACCTCCCTCTCCCCCACCCTCATCTCTTCACTGTCTGTCTGTCTGTATCCCTTTCACACCTCCCCTCCCTCCCCACCCTCATCTCTTCACTGTCTGTCTGTCTGTATCCCTTTCACACCTCCCTCCCCCCACCCTCATCTCTTCACTGTCTGTCTGTCTGTATCCTTTCACACCTCCTCTCCCACCCTCACCTCTCATGTCTGTCTGTCTGTCTGTCTGTATCCCCTTCACACCTCCCTCTCCTTTCACACCTCATCTCTTCACTCACCCTGTCTGTCACTGTCTGTCCCTCCCCCTCCCTTCAGACCTCCCTCTCCTCCCCACCTCATCTCTTCACTGTCTGTCTGTCTGTCTGTATCCCCTTTCACCTCCCTCTCCTCCCCACCCTCATCTCTTCACTGTCTGTCTGTCTGTCTGTATCCCCTCCCTCTCCTCCCCACCCTCATCTCTCTGTCTGTCTGTTTGTACTGTCTGTCTGTCTGTCATCTCTTCACTGTCTGTCTGTCTGTATCCCCTTTCCCTCCCCACCCTCCCTCTTCTCTGTCTGTCTGTCTGTCTCTCCCCTTCACACCTCCCTCCCTCCCCACCCTCATCTCTTCACTGTCTGTCTGTTGTATCCCTTCAGACCTCCCTCTCCCCCCCTCACCTCATCTCTCTGTATCCCCTTTCCCCCTCCCACCCTCATCTCTTCACTGTCTGTCTGTCTGTCTGTATCCCCTTCACACCTCCCTCTCCTCCCCACCCTCATCTCTTCACTGTCTGTCTGTCTCCCCTTTCTCACCCCTCCCCTCCCCACCCTCATCTCTTCACTGTCTGTCTGTCTGTCTATCCCCTTCACCTCCCCTCCTCCCCACCCTCATCTCTTCACTGTCTGTCTGTCTGTATCCCTTCTCCCTCCCTCTCCTCCCCACCCTCATCTCTTCACTGTCTGTCTGTCCCTTTCACCTCCCTCCCCCCCACCCTCATCTCTTCACTGTCTGTCTGTCTGTATCCCCTTTCACACCTCCTCCCTCCCCACCTCATCTCACTGTCTGTCTGTATCTCTTCCCCACCTCCTCATCTCTTCACTGTCTGTCTGTATCCTTTCACACCTCCCTCTTTCACTGTCTGTCTGTCTGTATCCCTTCCCTCCCTCTGTCCTGTATCCCACCCTCATCTCCCCCACCCTTTTCACTGTCTGTCTGTCCTCCTCCCCACCCCCTCCTCCCCACCCTCATCTTCACTGTTTGTCTGTCTATCCTCTCACTTCTCCCACCTCCCTTCACTGTCCTCCCCACCCTCATCCCCACTGTCTGTCTGTCTGTCCCCTTCCTCTTCCCCACCCTCCTCTTCTCCTGTCCTGTCTGTATCCCTCATCCCCTCTTCCCACCCTCATCTGTCTGTCTGTATCCTGTCTGTATCCTCCCTCCTCTCCTCCCCACCCTCATCTCTTCTTCACTGTCTGTCTGTCTCCTCCCCACCCTCATCCTTCACTCTGTCTGTATCCTTTCACCTCCCTCTCCCCCCACCCTCATCTCTTCACTGTCTGTCTGTCTGTCTGTCTCCCCTTTCACCTCCCCTCTCCTCCCCACCCTCATCTCTTTCACTGTCTGTCTGTCTGTATCCCCTTTCACACCTCCCTCTCCCCCCCACCCTCATCTCTTCACTGTCTGTCTGTATCCCTTTCTCACCTCCCTCTCCTCCCCACCCTCATCTCTTCACTGTCTGTCTGTCTGTATCTCCTTTCACACCTCCCTCTCCTCCCCACCCTCATCTCTTCACTGTCTGTCTGTCTGTCTGTCTGTCTGTCTGTATCCCCTTTCACACCTCCCTCTCCTCCCCACCCTCATCTCTTCACTGTCTGTCTGTATCTCCTTTCTCACCTCCCTCCTCCCCACCCTCATCTCTTCACCCTCTGTCTGTCTGTCCGCCTGTCCCTTTCACACCTCCCTCCTCCCCACCCTCATCTCTTCACTGTCTGTCTGTCTGTCCCCCTTTCACACCTCCCTCCTCCCCACCTCATCTCTTCACTGTCTGTCTGTCTGTCTGTCTGTATCCCTTTCACACCTCCCTCCCTCCCCACCTCCCTGTCTGTCTGTCTGTATCCCCTCACACCTCCCTCTCCTCCCCACCCCTCATCTCTTCACTGTCTGTCTGTCCTGTCCAGTCCCCTCCCTCCTCTCCTCCCCACCCTCATCTCTTCACTGTCTGTCTGTCTGTATCCTTTCACACCTCCCTCTCCTCCCCACCCTCATCTCTTCACTGTCTTCTGTCTGTCTGTCTGTCTGTCCCCTTTCACCTCCTCTCCTCCCCCCTGTTCCTCATCTCTTCACTGTCTCATGTGTCTGTCTGTCTGTATCCTTTCACACCTCCCTCTCCTCCCACCCTCATCTCTTCACTGTCTGTCTGTCTGTATCCCCTTCACACCCTCCTCTCCTCCCCACCCTCATCTCTTCTTCACTGTCTGTCTGTCTGTCTGTATCCTTCACACCTCCCCCTCTCCCCACCCTCCCCACCTGTCTCATCTCCCTCTCTCCCCACCCCTCATCTCTTCACTGTCTGTCTGTCCCCCTTTCACACCTCCCTCCTCCCCACCCATCCTCCCCACTATCCCCTCACACCTCCCCTCTCCTCCCCACCCTCTCTCACTGTCTGTCCTGTACTCCTCCTCTCCTCCCCCCCCCCCTCATCTCTTCACTGTCTGTCTGTCTGTCTGTCTGTCTGTCCCCCTCATCCTTCCCTTGTCTGTCTGTCACCTCCTCCTCCTCCCCCCCACCTCATCTCTTCACTGTCTGTCTGTCTGTCTATCCCCTTTCTCACCTCCCTCTCCTCCCCCCCTCATCTCTTCACTGTCTGTCTGTCTGTCTCCCTTTCACACCTCCCTCTCCTCCTCCCCTCATCTCTTCACTGTCTGTCTCTGTCTGTCTATCTGTCCCTTTCACACCTCCTCTCTCCTCCCCCACCCTCATCTCTCTTCACTGTCTGTCTGTCTGTCTGTCCTTCACACCTCCTTCTCCTCCCCACCTCATCTCTTCACTGTCTGTCTGTCTCCCCACACCTCCCCATCTCTTCACTGTCTGTCTGTATCCCCTTCACCTCCCTCTCCTCCCCACCCTCATCTCTTCACTGTCTGTCTGTCTGTCTGTATCCCCTTCCTCCCCTCCTCCCCACCCTCATCTCTTCACTGTCTGTCTGTCTGTATCCCCCTCCCTCACCTCCCCACCCCTCATCCCACCCTGTCTCCCTTCACTGTCTGTCTCATCTCTTCACTGTCTGTCTGTCTGTATCCCTTTCCTCTCCTCCCCACCCTCCTCCCTCTGTCTCCTCCCCCTCATCTCCCCACCCTCATCTCTGTCTGTCTGTCTGTCTGTCTGTATCCCCTTTCACCTCCCTCTCCTCCCCACCCTCATCTCTTCACTGTCTGTGTCTGTCTGTACCTCCTTTCCCCACCCTCATCTCCCCTCATCCCCCACCCTCACACCTCCCTCTCCCTCCCCCCCCCTCATCTCTTCACTGTCTGTCTGTCTGTCTGTATCCCCCTCCTCCCCCCATTCTCTTCACTGTCTGTCTCCCCTCCTCCCCCCTCCCTCATCTCTTCACTGTCTGTCTGTCTGTCTGTATCCCTCCTCCCCACCCTTCTTCACACCTCCTGTATCCCTTTCACTCCTCCCCCCCACCCTCATCTCTTCACTGTCTGTCTGTCTGTATCCCCTTTCACACCTCCCTCTCCTCCCCCACCTCATCTCTCTTCACTGTCTGTCTGTCTGTCTGTCTGTCCCTTTCACCTCCTCTCCTCCCCATCTCTTCACTGTCTGTCTGTCTGTCTGTATCCTTTCACACCTCCCTCCTCCCCCACCCTCATCTCTTCACTGTCTCCCTCTGTCTGTCTGTATCCCCCTCCTCTCCTCCCCACCCTCTCTTCACTGTCTGTCTGTCTGTCTGTCTGTCCCTCCTCCCCCCCATCCTGTCACTGTCTCTGTCTGTCTGTATCCCCTTTCCTCCCTCCCTCCCCCCACCCTCATCTCTTCACTGTCTGTCTGTCTGTCTTTCACACCTCCCTCTTCCCCACCCTCATCTCTTCACTGTCTGTCCCCCTTTCTCCTCCCCCCCCACCCTCATCTCTTCACTGTCTGTCTGTCTGTCTGTCTGTCTGTCTGTCTGTATCCCCTTTTCCCTCATCTCCACTGTCTGTCTGTCTGTCTGCTTTCCCCCCTCCCCCCCTCATCTCTTCACTGTCTGTCTGTCTGTCTGTCTGTATCCCTTTCACACCTCCCTCTCACACCTCCCTCTCCTCCCCACCCTCATCTCTCTTCACTGTCTGTCTGTGTCTGTCTCCCCTCTCCTCCCCACCCTCATCTCTTCACCTGTCTGTCTGTCTCTGTCCCTTTCCACCTCCCTCTCCTCCCCACCCTCATCTCTTCACTGTCTGTCTGTCTGTCTGTCCTTTCCCCTCCCCCCATCTCTTCACTGTCCCTGTCTGTCCACCTCACCTCATCTCTTCACTGTTTCTGTCTGTCTCCCTCTCCTCCCCACCCTCATCTCTTTGTCACACCCCTTTCCCTCCCTCCCCCCACCCTCATCTTCATGTCAGTCTGTCTTCACTCCCTTTCATCTCTTCATCTCTGTCTGTTGTCCCTCCCTCTCCCCCCCACCCTCATCTTCACTGTCTGTCTGTCTGTATCCCTTTCACCTCCCTCTCCTCCCCACCCTCATCTCTTCACTGGTTTATACACCTCCCTCCTCCCCACCCTCATCTCTTCACTGTCTGCCCTGTCTGTCAATCACCCCTCACATCCCTCTGTGTTTCCACTGTTTGTCTGTCTGTTCCTTTGCCTCCCTCTCCTCCCAGACTCTTCACTGTCTGTCTGTCTGTACTCCTTTCTGGTCCCTCTCCTCCCCCACCCTCATCCATGCTTCTGTCTGTTTTCCTAAGATCTCCTGTCTGTCATCCCCCACCTCCCTCTCCTCCCCCACCCTCATCTCTTCACTTCTGTCTTCCTTCTCTTCTGTCCTTCACCTCCTCTCCTCCCCACCCTCATCTCTTCACAGAAGTCTAAATACCCTCATCTCTTCACAGTGTCTGTCTTTTCACCTCCCTCCTCCCCAGACTGAGCAGTCTGTCTGGATTCCCCTGGACATTCTTCTTCTTTTGAAGCTGTTTTCTTTCCATCCCCACCCTCATGTGTTCAGGCCCAGAGCTGTCATTCTGTCTCTGCTCCTGTTCACCCTTGAATGTCTTGCCCTGGGAACAGCAGTTCTGTCATCCCACAGGAACAGTAGTTCCTCACATCCCGTTTCCAATCCTACTTTGCCTCTCTGTCAGACCCAGGTCAGTCTGGTCTCGCTGTTTGATTCTCCTATCTTGTTTCTGCTGAGTTGGGAACCAGCAGAGATTTGAACAGGGGACAGCCCTATTCTGGTCAAGCTGCATTGACAGGTTTCAGTTTGGTTTTCCAGGGAGACTCCGATTTTGCACTTTTCGAGGGCTTCCCCAGCTGTTTGAACCCAGGGGACTGGTCACCTGCATTGACAGGTTTGGCTTGGTTTGGAGAGACTGATTTTGCCCTTCCCAGCTGTTCTGTACCCAGAAGATCTGCACTGTGAACTGCACAAACTACAGTAAAGTGTCTTTCCCAGCCTGCTGGATCTGCAGTCCTGAGCTGCTTGCCTGATGGTGAGTGTGCTGCACAGTACAGGCTGCCTTGAGCGACCCACAGGTCTGTGTGCGAGATGCAAAGCAGCCAGGTCAGGGTTATTCCAGGCTGGCAATCTGGAAAGCTTCATAGACTCCTGATCCATTTCCAGATTGCCTTCAGCCTGAATTAGCACAACCTGTTTTTTTTTTTCTTTTTCTCTGTATGCTCGTCAATAACTAGCCCCCTCCCGATTTTATTGAGCACTGGGACTCCTGTTCCCCCTCACTTCCTGTCTGCCAGTGGCACACAGTCCTTCCTGACCAGACGCCGCGGGCCCTGGCCCCTGGTTATGTCCTGGCAGTCCCTGTGCCCTTTGCCAGCTCACACTAGACACCACTCCACTGTCTGTATCTATAGCTGCTTCCCTCCTATCCTACCCTGTCCTCCATGCCTATTCCCTCTCCCCTTCCCCTTTTAGCCTGTAGCCAGACTAGCTGCCGTGATAGAGGTCATTTCCGCCTTGCAGGAGCCAGATACTATTGACGATATAGAAGAAAAACTCCTGTTAGCAGTGAAGTAGACATGGAGTCAGGAGAACAGCTTGCAGAGGAGGAGGAAGATGGTAAGTCGACAGGCTGCTTTCAAAACCCAAACAATCCAAGCTGTGCTGGGGCCTGGCCATAGCTGCGCCGCTCTTTTTTTCTCAGTAGTTGCTGCTGTTTGCTGCTTTTTCCCCTTAATAGTTTGTACTGATTTTGAGGCTTCTCAGATGGTTAGTGTTGTGCAGCGTCAAAAGTGTGCGTGCAGTGTGTGTATGCGTGCCTGTGTGTGTGTACGTTGGTTACTGAGCCAGCGCTCTCCACTCCTCTGCTGTTTCTACTGCTGCTGCTCTGACCCCAGCTCTGATGTGGACTGTCTCGCTCTCCGCTGGCTCAGTCCTTTGTATTCAGGTAGTCATTATTCACATTAGCAAATAGAGTGCCCATGACACAGCTAGCAGCAAAAGAATAGCCAGTACTTCAATCACACAGATTCAGACAGATTGTTTAGGGCACTGTAAACTCCTGGCTTGTGGAGGCACTGTGTAAAACTCCTGGATTGTGGAGGCACTGTGTAGACTCCTGGATTGTGGAGGGCACTGTGTAGACTCCTGGCTTGTGGAGGGCACTGTGTAGACTCCTGGCTTGTGGAGGGCACTGTAGACTCCTGGCTTGTGGAGGGCACTGTGTAGACTCCTGAATTGTGGAGGGCACTGTGTGAACTCCTGGATTGTGGAGGGCACTGTGTAGACTCCTGGCTTGTGGAGGCACTGTGTATGATTATTTTCTATATAATAAACTGTGGCATTAGTACTGCTTCCCTAGAGAATGATTTCAAACTTAAGAACAGGAGAGGTATACTGCAGAGGTTTCTGTCCCTCATTTTACGATGTTTTAGGGACTCGTGAGAGCTGCGCCTCTCAAAGCCATATTGGGAGTGCTGTACTGATAGAAAACAGAACTGATCATGTAGAGAAGAGCTAGAGGACAGACTCCAGTCTCCAGTCTTGCTGTCGAGCTTCAGTGATTCTCTTTGCTGCTGCTATTGTTTTTGGTTTTCTTAGTGTTTTTGACCC